>BLZA01000009.1:304737-837622 GCA_013423385.1 Naganishia liquefaciens
CCCCCCCCCCCCGGCCGCCGGCGCCCGCCCCCCGTGCGTCGACCAAAAAGTAGAGCGCGGCCCTTGGTTCTCGCCCGAGACGGGTCGAGTTTGCGCGCACAAGGACGACGACCCCTGCCTCCCCCAGCCGCGCGCAACCGCCCGCCCTTGGACCCCCGTCCGTCCGTCCGTCCGTCCGTCCGTCCGTCCGTCCGTTCGCCCGCACGCCCACCCGCCATGCAGTCCTCCGTGTCCCGCTCGCCCTCGATCGGCGCAGCGGGCTCCTACTACGTCAATCCCTCGGCCGCGTTTGGCTCCTTGTTTGGCGCATCGGGGCCCTCGGTCTCGTCGGCGGGCGTCATGCTTGGACCAGCGATTGCACATCAGCTGCCCAGTCAGACACGTGCCGCTCATGGCCTCAAGCACGATAATGTCATGGACGCGTCGAGCCCGTCACAGGAGAACGCCGCCGCCGCCGCCGCCGCGTCCGGCTTTTCGCCGTTCCCCGTCACCGAGGAAGAGGATCATTTCGACGACTATGTGCAGGGCGATGCAGGCTACGAAGAGGACAGTTCTCCCGCCATCGCGCACGCCGTGCCGGATCTGGGTGCGGATGCTGGGCCAAACGGGCAAGGAGATACGGTCGGGCAGATGATGGCGGCAGCAGCTGCTGCAGGATCCTCGGCAGCCACAACTCGTCCACAGACAGCCTCGACAACGGCTGACGGCAACCACAGTCTCGTCCAAATCGAAAGGCGAGATCGACAGCGCATGTCCGCTTCGCCTTCTCCACTCGGCAGCTATTCCAGCGGACACAGCCATCGCAGGTATCACAACGGCGGCGGCGGCGTCGCTGCCATGATCGCAAACCCCAGGTCTGACGAAAGACACTCGGCCAGCGTTTCATCTTCCACGGCATCCCCGACATCCGCTTCCATCTCGGCATCCGCCTCGGCAGTCGTCGCCGCCGCAGAGCAAATCTTGAATCCCGCGTCGTACGAAGGCATGAACACGCGCAGTTACGGCTTGACCATACTTGCCGACGGCTCCAACGGCTCTCGGGCGTTTATGAATCCGCTGACGGGCACGGCACGCGAACCCCATAGCAGCGGCAGTGGCGCCGCTACGCCCAACAGCGGCGTTCCCGGCACGTACGGCGGTGGCGGTGGCGGCGCCGGCGCCGGCGGCGTATCCATGGGCAACGTCGGTGCATCCTCCATGAGCATGTACGCACAGTATGCGAGAAATAATCTTGCCGGAATGGACGAGCGCGGCGGCAGTATCGACCCGGGATCTCTGCGCTCCTCGCCATTTCACCTTCCGCCGTCCCAGCTACACGCCTCGGGCGCCACACATCATCATCATCCCCATATGCATCATCAAGCAGGCGCCTATGCTCGCGGCAGCCATGGAACCCCGCAGCCCCATGGCAATGGCACCGCCAACGGCTACCCGCAAATGCCGAGCGGTTCCGCCAGTCTCGCCTTTCAGGGCTCTTACGGACAGACCGACAGTCCGAATCTCCGAACCCACCCGTTCCCCGCGGCGAAAATGCCGACGGCGTTTGTGGACGATACGGATCTGGATTTGGACGAAGACATTATGCCGACGGAAGATCAGCCTGTCAACGCACAATCATTCCCCTACGGCGATCCGACATTGATGCCGTCGCCATCGGCCTCTTCATCCTCGGACTCGGGATCGGCAGACGGGCACCAACCGTCGCCTGACGGCGATTTGCCGTTGATGGAGATTGGACTCGATGGGCTTCAGCAGGACGACGATGCGGACGAGGAACCGCTCTATGTCAATGCCAAGCAGTACCACCGGATTCTCAAGCGACGTGCCGCGCGCGCTCGCCTGGAAGAGCTCAATCAGCTGATCCGGCAGAGAAAAGTGAGTCCCCAGGGGGCGCAGGCGATCTTTCGACGCAAAACAATGGCTCATGTTACTTTTTATTACAATTGCAATCTCGACCATAGCCATATCTGCACGAGTCGCGCCACAAACACGCCTGCCGCCGGCCACGAGGTCCGGGCGGTCGATTCCTGACGGCGCCGGAGATTGCTGCTCTCAAGGCGCAGCAGGAGGCCCAGGCGGCCGCGGCGGCAGAGACGGGGGAAGCGGTCGTCAAGGTCGAGCTGGAAGACGTGCGGGGCGAGGCCCCAGGCGCAGACACAGACGCGGGCGAGACGGGATAGGCCCTCGGAGGCGCGCTGTAGTATAGGCCGTATACGGACGGTATGTATAGCCAGCGGATGGAATGCATGCCATGCCATGGCGCGCGCGGGAGAATTGCCTCTTTGAGACGTCCGCGCTTCTTGTTGGGCGCCGCGCGCTAGAAGCAAACGTCATCCGCCCTCCCCCGGCGCGCACGGCCACCGATGATGCGGGCAGCCGCTGTTGTTGTTGTTGTTGTTGTTGTCGTCGTCGTTGTCGTCGTTGTCAACGTATACCACGGAGCCATCACCGCCCCCCTGTCCCCCCACCGCCCATCATCGCCCACCCCCCCATGGCCCCCGCGTCCCCATACACGCCCACCAGCTTGTACGACAAGCGGCCCCAGTACCTTTCCAAGGGCGCCCTGCTCCAGGTATGCGGTCTCGTCCCGTTCCGTCCATCACAACACCATCACTCACGCCCGTCCCCGTCGTCCCGCAGCTTGCTAGAGATTTTAACATCCACCATGAAGAGGAAATCCTGCGCACAGATCTCGCCCATCTCGTCAACCTCTACATCCACGCGCACGAACCCGAGCTGATTGGAAACGAAAAGTACAGACGACTGTTTGGAGGCCGACGAGGCAGAGCTCTGTAGGCATCAGGTCCTTTTCCTCGGCGTTTTCCCTCACTGAACCCTCCCTCTCATTTTCTCTCGCTCAGCGAGGCAAGCCCTTCCTCCTCGCCCGATGAGGACGGCAAGACTTCCTTGAACGCCATCTCGGCTCGAGCTCAAAACGTCGTCAACGAAACCATCAAACCCACCCTGTACGACGCTTTCCAGTCTGCAAGCGAATACATCATTGGAGACGATGCTGCGGCCCAAGCCTCGTCTTCTCTGCAGGCCAGTCAACGCAAAATGTCGAAAGCGTCACGGGAAATATCGGCCCGAGCGCATCACGCCGTCAATGGCATGGGAGGAATCGGCCCCGCCAGCGAGTCTCAGCTCATGACCGGCAGCCCAGCAAGGAATCTACGAAACGCAGGAAACGCCGTGGCTTCTTCCGCCGAACAAGCGATTGATACCGTTGCGCCCGTCGCCAATCGTGTCGGCGAAATCGTCAAAGACGGCGCAGATCGAGGACTGGTAGCATGGGAGCAATTCGGTCGCAGAGAGTTCATAGAAGGCGTCAGGCATGTCCAAGAGGTAGGAATCGGCAGCTTTCATCTTGCTATGCATCATTCCCGTCTGACGTACGCGCCTTCCCACTGCAGCAACTTTCCAACTCTAAGCGACTCATAGTTCTGCTTCTCATGTTCGAGATGCTCGTCTTGCTCTGGCACATTCTGCCTTGGCAAAAATACACGGTAAGTTCGTGCACTCTGCCTGGCGGAAACAAAGCTCACGAGATTTTCGTTGGTGCACCCCAGCTTGAAATCCCCCCGTCAAAGTACTCTTTTGCCCGGTGGAAGCGAGCTTTGCACTATGCTCTATTCTTCATGCCGGAACGCCACTTTTCTTTCAGCTTGCCACAGACGCTGGCTCCCTTCAGTCCCGCGGGCAGGACCGCATTGGGGTCATGGCTTCTCTGGTACGTTTTGCTTGACAGACGCCTGAGTAAAGTAAAGGCTGACAGTATCGCGTTTGCATCTTCTAGGTGCGTGTCCACGGTCGCTCCGCCCTTCCTGGCCAGTAGCATCGTAACATTCTTGCCACAAGACGCCGGTCGCCGAGTGAACAGGCAATCCACCCGGGGTCAGTATCTTGGCAGATGGGTGTCGCTTCTTTGCCTAATGTCAAGTTTGACAGATTCCCAACCGTCGTTGCCCCAATGGGATCCCATGGTCTTCACGATCGTCCGACTCGGCCTGGCCGTCTGGCCCCTCACATCCGCGTGTCCCGATGAGTGGCGTAACATGCTCGAAGCCACTGGAAGTCTTTCCGGACGAGTCTTGATAGCGGCCGTTGCTTTCGCCTTCGTCTTGGCCGAGAGAATGGCTGAACTGGTTCGCGCTTAAATCAGACTACCTATAAGGGATGCTGCCGAGTGGCACCCACACTCTGCAAAGTACGAACTTGTCCAGCGTTCATGGACATGCCATCTCTGGCGTCATATAGCTGGAAAGCAAGTTTTCTTGCACCTTCGATCTTGTCTTTTTGCTTCGATTGGGGTGGATCTCTGGTCGGACTTGTCCCGCAATGGAGCGCCTAAGTAGCCCATCGCCCGGTAGATACCGGACCCTTTCACGCCTAATGTATGGAATGTAATCTGTGGTGCTCACCACGCCCGAATGCGAATATGCCTTTTACCCAGCGACGTGTAAGATTTGTCGCGTCGCATGTCGACAGCGACGATCTGTCGACGCGGGGACGCGGTCTGTAGCCGTTACAGCTGCCGCCCGGAGACTGCCGAATCGATCGTCTTTGGCTTGGCGGTTCTCGCCCGGGTAATTTGATCCCGCTTCAACCCGATCGCGAGCAACGCCGTTCCCGCTCGCAGACTGAATCCTGGCAAGTACTTCATGCCAATCCATCTTTCAGCCCTGTCAGGACGCATCGGGTGCCCACACGCACGCCGCCATGCCAGACTATCCTGACCTCTGCGACCTGTTGAAACCCTTCTCGACCTGCGACGTAAGTGCAGACAGCTCGATGCCGGCGAATGCGCAATATTGAAAGAAACACAACACGCTTGCAGATTTCCGACGCCTTGGTCAAGCTCGGTGTGCCCCATGGTGGATGCATCCCTGACATCCGTGCATTCTCCCCTCGGGAAGAGGAAGCTCCCGATATGAAAGTGATCGGCCCTGCGTTTACGGTCGAGGTCGGTCTCAGCTAGGATTTTGCAGAGCACACATTAGAATCTGATGATTTTGGTCATGCCATCCGTAGATGGTACATGCCTCCACTGCGGGCGGCGAAAAACCGAAGGGGCATCATGTAAGGCTGCTCAGCGCTACGATATGCTTTCCTCTTGGCCAAAGCGCCTGAATCGTACTGACAGCCCGGCGTCCTTTCTCTATTGGCAGATTGACTTAGCCGCTGCGGGAGATGTCATGGTTATTACCAGCCCGCCTGGTATGTTTACGGTAGTATGTCTTTGTCCTTTTCATATCCTGAGCACCTGCATCTCCTCTCAGACTGTGTCAATGCTGTATGGGGTGGCCTGATGAGCGCCGGCGCGAGATCGCGAGGCCTAAAAGGGGTCATTATCAATGGTCGTTGTCGAGATATTGCTGAACACCGTCGCTTGGGCTTTCCGGTGAGCCTCCTCCTCTCGGTTCTTATTCGTAAAACCAAGTGTCGAATGGCTGCTTTCCCGTAGGTATTTGCGATTGGGCAATCCACCCTGGGGCAAGGCTCTTTCACGCGAGTGGCTTCCGTCAACACACCAATCGCCATCGACACCGCAGCCGGCCGCAAGGTCGTCATAAATCCAGGAGACATCATTGTTGCCGATTGGGATGGCGTTGTCGTCATTTCACCGCACATGATCGAGAAGGCCGTCAGCTTGATGAGCATTTCCTGCGCTCAAGATCAAAAATGCATGGAGGATTTGATTCGCGGTCAGGGAGTCGAGGAAACCTTCAAGAAACATCGCAGTCACTGAATGCCGGCGCTCTGCCTCGCTTGCTCATGCAGCATCTTGTCCTATCAGCATATAGCGGATTGTGCGGCAACATCATTTGCGAGGTCTGGCTCTGCCACATATGATCATCACGTCTGTACCGCAGCCACGCTAATCTTGTGAGCGGCGAGGAGACCCGAGATTTGCGGAAAAATAATCCTATGAAATACGTGATACAACTTTATTGACACTGATTCCATCTACGCGATCAATGCGAAAGCGACTGCAGCAAGCGCTGTCGAGGATATAAACATAAAGACATACTGTAGGGCAAGGAAGGCAGACAAAGTGTCAGCTCTCCCGTCCGGGGAATAGATCATGGTCATAATAAGGCTATTCAGTGCACTTGGAGTCCCCGAAAGGAACATGGCAACGAAACGGAGCACTTAAAGAGAGAAACTAAGCGACTGCAACGAAAAATGATTCCATGTGGCGCTTACTCTTTTGGTCTTTAGGGTAGAGGCTGGTGTGATTTGACAGGCTTTCTGTCATGAGAACGCCAATGACCGGAAGGATGACCACTGCAGGAGCAAGCAAACAACATGAGCTCAGCCAAGTGATCAAGGTGAGCACAAATGCATACTTTTTGCTACGGTCACAGCCTAGAGTAAACGGGTGGTAAGCATCGAGATTGCTCGGCTACCAGGGATAGCATTGCTCACGACAATGGCTGCTATTGGCAGTTTCCACAACGGCTTAGGCAAGTCAAGTCGCGCAAAGGATGCACCTAGTAATATCAAGCCTAAAGGAATGCAGATTTGGCCAAGAAAGCTAGCAGTCTGTTACCCAAGAGTGAGCGTTCGGGAATTCGCGCAAGTTCGTGGTGACCCACATCAAGAAGCCAGTTCAACGGTGGCTTGCCGTCAGGACTAAAGGGGATCCTGCCGCCTGACCATCCTTCAACGTTGACGAAAAGCGCCTTTAGCGGTTGCACCAAAGAAATTGGTAAGGCGAAAAACAGCGAGATACTCGGCGGCGTCAGGGTGAGTTTGAGGATATTCAAAGGCGTCCGATACCACGAAGCACTTCCACCTTTCGCTTGCGGAGAATGTTCGCTCGCAGGATGATTTGCTGGTGCCGGAGCTGAGGCTGCGTTGGTCGACAGCGCGGGCGACTGTCTTGAGCGGGGCGGCCTTCGACCAGGCCCTTCTTGAGAGTCTCGAATTTTCGGAACAACGTCATCTGGGACATCGTATTCTCGCCCGGGTATAATTACTCGATTTCGAGACACTCTTGATGAGACTGGTGCCAACTGAATTGTATCATGGAGGGCCTGGACGGTCGCCACCACTTCCTGATGAGAGCGGTAGCGAGAAATGACAGGCGCCTGAGATCCCGAGGCATTGGCGTATCCCGTTGATATGATATCTTGTGCGTCCGGGCGGAGCTTGTCATCGATGGTGTCTTGAGGTGGCATACTTTTCTCCAGTTCTGGGTTCGCCAAAGTGCTAATTTGCGGCGGTGTTTCAGCGTAGGGCAAGTCACTTAACGACAGTGTTGGCGATCTCCTAGCTTCCATTGTACCTCGTGCTCTCCCCCACAGCCGCCGGAATGCTTGTCGTCTGCGAGCCCATCTCTGTTTAATCGGTAATACTTCAGCTGCGCCCGGCCGGAAATCCCAAGCACAGATCTTGCAACCGCCCATGCCAAAGAAAGTAATATTATACTGTCATCCTGCAAGGTGAGAAGGAGAAACGCCACCGTCCGGTACGCACTCACGACTAATGTAAACACAGCGACATACGCTGTGCCCAATGTTGGGTCAACATTTTTGTCGAATGGGCTCTGCGTTGCAACGGTGGTGATAACGGCGATCGGCAGATTGCCCCAATTCGACCAGGTCGTTGCCTTTGGGTGAATGGCGAAGAAAGAGTTGTGAGAGAGCGGAAATCACCAAACATTGGACACCTACTGCTAGAATGCCCCATTGGAAGTCGGCCGGAACATATAGGCATTCCCGGATGAGCCAACCAAGGGCCTGATTGATGCAGGTGTGAGTGTGTATCGATGAATCCGTTCGGAACCACCTACCAGACCGATGAACTGATACACAATAGCGTTTAGGCAAAGTGGACCGAGACTTGCTATATTGTCCTTGGAGAACGCGCTGACCACTGCCGAGAAGATGAGAGCAGGAAGCGAGACGTTCTGTGTGACCAAGAATGAGACACGCAAGAGCCCGTTTCCGTTGTGAATGCCACTCACCATGGCCACAAAACTAGCCCCTCTCGCTGCCGCTGCCGGAAACATGCCTTTCTTGGCCAAGGCGAACCCGCATGCGATAGTGATGGCCATCTTGAGTAATGGCACGAAGCCTGCTCGGGAATTATGCATGGCTTTAGCTGACGGACTGTTCGAGAAGAAGTGAACGACTGACCTGAGTAGATGTAATTGCCAACATTGGTCATGGCTTTTCTTGGGCGATAAGCTAGTTTGCAATGAGGTCGAGTCGATCAAGCGAAATCTTGCGTGAATGATAAATGGCTGAGGGGATCAACGAATGTACTGTCAAGGTCGAACAGCTAGGTGATGACGGTGTTGGCTTTTGCAAAGCCCCAGGTGGAAGTAAAGGATTGTGATACTTGAAAGACTGCGTTGTCGGGCTGGATGTGAGAGAGAACGGGACGGCGAGAATGCTGAATCTGCGCGTCCTCCTCGAAGGGTTCCCTGACGGGTGTTATCCGGTCGTGTGTAGTCGTGCGAAGGAGTTGTGGTGTGGGTCTCAATGGCCGACGTCGGGATTGTCATCTATGCGGTCGTCGCACGAGCTGTCTGTGGCGCTGGGAAGGGACTCGCTCGACCCGCAGATCATGCGCCCTCGTTCGGACCGTCGGTCGGCTCCTTTTGGCGGATCTGCGAAAATATCTGGAATTGCAGCGGATTAGGCCGCCAACCCCATTTACATGAACGGCGATGTGCGATATCGATGGCTGATATACTATTCTAGTCTAGCTAATAACCTCGATAGCTGCTCTTGCCAGAATCGACAACTGGCCATGATCAAACAGTCAAGCGCAAGCATGGCAGACGCAGTTTCGGGAATGCATTGCATTGATGGTAAGACTCTTCCCAGTGCGAATGCAGCGCGGAATAGTAGAACGGTCCACGTCGGGCGCTCCGAACGCTTCTCACAGCTGATTAATTGCATTGAAAGGCATGATGTATTCTGATACCAAGTTGACAGTTGCCTGTAATCATTGCAATCGCCTTACAGGTTGCTGGAACGGACCGCTAACTCAAGTTTTCCGGTCCAAAGCTCATGGGCAAGAGTTCGCCAAATGAGACCTTTCTGACGATCTTTGGATCATCTATGGCCGCTAGGACGTCGTCCTGCGAGCACATTTCGCCTGAAGGAAAGGCAGAGGAGACCATATACACGGGGGTAGTCTCCGGGCAGAATTCGCGAATAAACTGCCTGCAGATGCCGCAAGGCGTCGTGGTTGGAGCCGGAACATCGCTATTGGCGGAGGTGTGGAATCAGAAGGAGCGCCGGACTCTGATCGACTTGCGGATGGACCGACCTGGAGACAGCAATGGCGAGGAATTTGCTGGTTCCATCACTCTGAGAGAGAGTCGATACCCGGGGGAAAATCGTCAAGAAGCAACAGTCGGCATGATCCGAGCAGCATGTGAGCATGTGTTGTCGTTATCGCGACGAGCTTTAAATACTGACCAATGCTTTGGTAAGGGCGGTTCTTTCGGCACAAATACCAGCACCTAAGATTTATCGCTCAGAATCAGCCAGGCAGGAATTGACCTGATGAGTTGCAGAAGATGACATACCGTATGAAGCATTTTCTACGTTGCATCCTCGGATAATGGTTCCATCTTCAGCTAGAAGAGCAGCTCCTACGCTAAGAGTGGCGCGCAACAAAGACAGCGATCAGGCAGATCATTAGAATAGAATGCCGAGAAGATGGGCGAAGGGTGGGACTTGCCGGAATTTCGAATAGGGCGCATATGCAAATTCACGGGCTGTCTTCAAAGGGGATGTGAGCTACAGCTCTGCGTGCAATACTTTGTATCGACCTTTGAGTGCCTCGAGAATGAGGGCTTTGACCTGTGTGGCGGGAAGAGAGGACATGCTTGCGTGAGACTGCGCGATCCACCATCGACTGTGGACCCCAACAATGGCGAAATCCAGATACAATAATAATAATAATCCCCCTCCCCTCTCCGCCCTCCGCCCTCCGCCGTCTCGCGCGCTAAGCCGCCAGCGGAAAACGCCGCGAGCGAGGAGATGAGCGAGCGGACCTCGCGCGAGACCGAAAGAGCAGCAAACAGCGAAGTGGCACTTTCCCCGCAAATCTCACCTCCCGACACACAGCGCAGACAGCATCCACCATGAAGGTCCCGCCCTTCAAGCACACGTCGGCCATGATCGTCGCCGCAGGCTCGTCCCCGACGGGCACATCCAATGCTTTCGACTCGGCCGGCAATCCCTTCGAGCACCGTGTCGCGAGGGCCATCAGCGCATGTACCCGTTGCCGGAGCAGAAAGAGCAAGGTATGTGATCCCGGATCTCGTCGAGATAGGCACAAGCGCTCGAGACCACTCACTTCCTGTGTCTCATCTGCAGTGTGACGGAAAACTCCCGGCATGTGTACGTAGGCAGCTTTCGCGTCCAGTTGCAAGAAACTGATCTTGATCGCATTGGCATTTTGTTTTTCACAGAGCGCATGCGAGAAGGTTGGTCGTCGCTTCGCAAACAGATCCTGCAACGTCGGTGCTCATAACATTTCTGCAGGCAAAGGTGGAATGTGTCGGGTTCGATGCGATTTCGAAAAAGAATGTCTCTAGAAGGCAAGTTGCAGACGCGATTCCTCCACCCGCAACCGTATTGATGTCGTTCTTGGTCCAGCTACATCCACGAACTCGAACAAGAAGTCGTTGCTCTACGCTCACAGCTGGATTCTTACCGCTCTCATGGTGCTCCAGTCGAATCATCCTCGGCTTCAATGATGAACTTGGAGCATCAAGATCCCGCTTTATTGGAAGACGCTCAAATGTTGACAAATCTCGCTACGGCAGCAGCGTCTCACCAAGCCATGCATCATCAGCAGTCACGACCACATCAACAACAACAAGAGTATCAGCATCCTCCATCGGTCTCACCCGGATCCCTGCATCAATTTCCGCAGCCTTATCCTCCGGCACAACACAGCATGGGAATTTCGTCCTCAAGAGCTCCTCCATCCTTACAACGAGAGTATTCCGATACAAGAATGGATTCGCGATCTGGCCCGCTCTACCAGCAATCCTCCTTCGACCGGGGCTATGGTGGCCAGACAGGGCATCAGCGTAGCGCAAGTAACGCGCCTTCGCGCACAGCCACCGTCAGTGATAGCCGCGGATCCATGTATAATGACGACCCGACGCTGCATCCTACTGCGCGTGAAATGGTGGATTCTGTCGTGTCCGATATCGCTTTCGGAGGCGCGATCGCCGCAAGCGACTTGCCCCGGCCCGTTGGTCACTTCATGGGTGCAAGCTCCGGCGTCAGTCTGGCTCGATTGGTGGTTGACGCAGTATTGCGCATAGGACCCGCTGCAGGGCCGCCGCTGCCGGAAAGGAGGGACTCCGTACTAGAACCAGCCATGTCACGTCCAAATGCCAGTCCGACTGCTGGACATGCTGTTCCCCGACCTGAAGATCGTCGAACTCACGGAGCGGGTACAGGTGGAGGCTCAAATGCAGTCGACAGCGAGCAAATCAAGAGCGAAACGCCGGCTCATCCGCCATCCGACACATCGCCTATCGACCCCGCTTTGTCTTCCTTCAACACCAGAACCGACTATCCAACGAGCCATTCACGGCTTCCGCAGGGGGTCCCACAAAGTATGCCGCCTCCCTTGGCACCGGCCGCATCTCCCTATACCTCAAACCAACGGACGTCACTCGAAAGCCCCTCGCCGAAGGCTCAGCCAAATCGACCAACCGGAGCGCCGCCACCGATGAATATTCCTGCCCTACCACCTCCGGCGGCTGTAGATCGGCTTGTTCAGGTTTACGTTGACTTTGTACAGATTATGCTACCGATCCTACACATGCCGACATTCGAGCGGCAGCTGCAGAGGGTGAGGGAGAGAAGCGCAGATATCCAGGAGTCGGACATCTTCTTCGTCTTGATGGTTTTGGGTAAGCTCAAGGCCTTGGCCGATGCGCATCTCTGCCGCTGACTGGATTTCTTTGATTCACCCAGCTCTTAGCACAATGGCACTGTCCCGCTCGTTGGATCCCACAGCCGAGCTCCGCATGTCTTCTGAAGCGTTCTACGTCGAGGCGTCGAAACATTTGGAAGCAGTGTTTGAAGACCGCAGTTACGTTGGCTTACAGGCTATCCTGCTGTGCTGTTACTATTCGCTTCTCAACCCAACCCGAGGCAGTGAGTGTCCTGAAAGTTGTGATAGTCGCGCAGCCGAATCTTGCTAATTCTGCGTTCTTGGCAGGCATCTGGCACCTTGTAGGCCTTGCTTCCCGGTGCGCGGTGGATCACGGCTTTCACCATGAGACAGAAGCAGCCAAGAACTTGTCTCCGCTGGAAATCGATATGCGCAGAAGGCTATTCCATGCCGTTTACAACCTTGACAGGCTGTTATGTCATTCCCTCGGAAGGCCGCACAGCATTCCTGATGATTTTATTGCTGTTCCGGTATGAAGCTTTCACGAGAACTGCACCTGTTCTGGGCTGAATCTCTCCATCCATTCTAGCCCTTCTCCGACTTGCCTGATTCCGCTATCACCGACCAAGGGTTACTTTCGGCGGAACCGGATCCGTACAAGGTGGTCGCGCTCAACTTTATTCCGTTGCGAGAACTGCAATCGGAAATCAATAGCCGTCTATACTCGGTCAAGGCGGTTGAGCAACCCTCGCAGGAGTGGTTTGATAGCATGTTTGAGCGACTCAAAGTATGGTTGAGCAACTCGCCCGAACCAAAGGGCTGTACGAGTGCGGAGGGCTATGCAATCAGCTTCCACAGTAAGCCATATTTTTTTTTAGGTCGGCTCCATTTCTCAATAATTCTCTTTCATCCCACAGACACCGTTTTACTGTTGTTCAGGCCTTCGCCCGCTTGTCCTAGGCCATCCAAGGACGCTTTGGCCGCATGCCTGTCGTCTTCCAGTTACATCATCAGAATCTTCCGCACAATACAGCGGAAAAACAAGATCAACTGGATGTGGCTGTCGGTGAGTCTACCTGTTGCATAATCTGCTACCGCTCTCTCAAGACTCATTCAATCTCAGAGCCATTATGTCTTCATGGCTGGGATCACTTATCTTTACGGTCTCTGGAATATGAACATGCTTGGAGATTCGCCGGTAACCATGATGGATGCGCATCTTGACGTGCAAGCCTGTTTGGGAACATTGGAAGCTCTTTCGGGTGAGAATCTCATGGTCTGTTCTCCGAAATTTTCTCACCCACCTTCTGCCTAGTATCTGTCCCTTCGGCTCGAGCTTGCCGGTCGACATTCGAAATGCTCAGCACGGCCATCATCAGAAGGCTATCTGGAGAACAAACCGAGGCTAGTTTATCGGCTACCCGAAACGATAGGGATGGATTTTTGTCCGTGGCTGGGCTTGGTTCCGCAGGCGCACGCGCGGAGTCCGCAATGCGCCATTCCTTTCAGTCGCAAGGCCTACCATCGCCGTTGCCGAAAATGGAACTCCCCACCGAACTGCATCTGTTAGACAATCTCTTCCTCAATCCCCTGGTGCCGCATCCAAAGGCCTCTGAATCGACCATGGTCAAAACAGGATTTCCTAATCCAGAATACTTCAATCAAGGCGATGCGGCACCCTACAGCCTGGAAGGCCGGTCTGCGTTGTCGGATGCAACAGCATTGACGCCAGGAGCTCTAAATGCCGGTGAGACGGCGACTCCACAAAACTATTCCGGCTCAACTTTCAATGGCGAAGCGGATGGGGCTGCGCCTGGCTTTGATTTTTTGAGTTTTCTAGCGGCAGATGATGGTAGCCGGGAAGCCAATGCACAATGGTTATCGACGGAGCCGTACAGACAAGACATGCCTATGCTTGGCTAAAGGAAGGGCTTGACAAATGAACTCGCAAAAAATAGATTCATGTTGTAAACTGCACCAGTACGGTATAATGAATGTCTTCGCTTCACACGCTTCGACTCGCTGCAGCAACAGAATTCTGCCCTGTCAGAGTCCGGCTAGCACTCAGACGAACGTCTTGTTCTTCAAAAGAACTTCCTCACGGCTGCTGATAGATGCTCAATCATCCTCTATTCCGTCCTCCGGGCCACCTCCGCCGATATCGTACTCGATATCGTATTCCTGGAGAAGTCTCTCGTCCTCGAGTTCCGAGTCGTAACTCTCGTCGCTCCCCACGGTACTCTGATCGTCCGCCTGACCTGTCCTCGCCAGCATTCGGCGATGACGACGCGCTGCTTCGTGCATCAGGATGGTTTGATCGGCGTCTTCTTGCCGAGCGAGCGCCTCTAAGAAATCTGGATCCCGCATCCAGCCTTCGAGGATCGGCTCGTCCTCTAGCCCCGCTAGAGACTCGCCCTCAAGATCCCGAGAGCATTTCTCGATACCCTTGATGACCACTACCGAGGCGCCGAGCCGATTGATCAGCGAGAATACGCACACAAGGCTTACTTTTGACTTACTGACGAAGAAGCACTCTAGCTTGGCCTAAACGCAACACGTGATCAGCAAATGCAGAACTGCTGTGCAAGGAGAATACTTTCATCGGCCATGGTTCCGCTGTTGCCACCTATCATAGAAATTGCCGGATGACCCTTTAGTAAGAAGCTAGCGAGGCGTTCCAAGCTGCAGCGGGTTCTTCTGACGCATTGAGAGGCCGGAACTTTATGCTGGCGACCAACGTTTGAGATACAAGCCGCCATTTCCGATGTATCCTAAATTGCCAGGTCAGCGCGATGATACCGGAAATACGAGTTAAACAATACACACGATCACATAAACCGTTTCCCTGGACGCAGGATCAGTAGGTACGAGATCCAATTTCCAATCCTCGATCGGAAGCCCCAAATGCCGCAGATTACTGAGATCCTCTTCAATTGAATGCATGATCACGACTGCCGAGGTACGCGCAGCCAGTCAAAGTCAGCTACGTCGATTACCAGCTTGTGTTAATCACTGACAAACGGGACCGCCCAAATTCTTCTTGTGCAACATCGGCACCAATCCTTTCACTCCAGCCAATACTTGATTCAAGGGTAACACCTCGCTCTCGCCTGTGCCGACATAAGGAATTCGGCCAATATTGCCGTCGATCGAGCACTTCATGTTGGCGTTCAAACGATGCTGATTTTCTTCAACGCTAGCGTTGTCACGTATGGAGTCATTATTTCTGGCGTGTATGTGAGCCGACAGGAACCTCACATCCAATGGCCACCACTTCTCTGTTCCTGCCAAGAAGCGACCTCGGCGCCTTCGCCGGAATCATGCCTTTCAAACCAACAAGCCGACCAACCCACGTCTAGTATTACCCCATATCCCTCCTCCCATACCTGGAAATCGATTGTCAAGAACGATGCCGGTCCAAGTGGTATCGGCTTGGAGCTGATTTGCGGAAAGGCGGCGGACGCGACGTCAAGACCATGGGATGCTGCGACGTAAATCTGTTCCGCCTGCTGATACAGCAATGCTGAACTGCTCACTCCATCGCTGTGGGCTGCAAGTGGGTTTTAGCACGGCAGCACCGCGGGCCTAAATCTTCATTGAGCACCTTTGCTTTCGTCTTGCAGATCTTGATTAAGAGTCCACTCTCGATCTTCTACACCAGACTCCTCTTCAATGGCTTTCGGTTCCGGCTCGATTTCGGTCACAGAGCCCGGATTGTCCTCTTCATCACCCTCGAGCACAAAATCTCGAGCTGTGGTAGGTGTTGCTGAGCGAATCGACGCCGTTACAGAGCCAGAGCCATGGCCGTGTTCCGTGGTTTGCCCTTTGGCACTCGCATAGTAAGGCCGAGGGTTCTGCATTGCGCGCTTCAGGTCATCGGTGGGCCGTAGCTGGATCGGTACCTGTAGGATTGTGAGCCAGGTAGGCATCGCTGACAACCAGGAAACGTACGATGTCTACAAAGTCTTTCTCGAACCAGAAGAATTTGGATGACGGTAAAGGCAGATCCGTCAACTCCGTAGGGTCGATATCCCATTCTTCCTGGAGCTTTTCGATAGCTGGTATCGCTTTCATGTTTTCGACATCATTCCTGAAGTCTGGTCCTTCCAGATCAGCGCACTCTCGACTGGCCTCGGTCGCCTTGCGAATCTCGGCGACAGCCGTCCGGTATCTCGCGATGGCATCGGCAGTAGGCTGAAGGAGCTTCATGGCCTTGATGTAGTATTGCAGATATTCTAGCTGACGCAGTGACATCATCAAACGAGCCTTGCCGCCAGGAAAGATGGCTTCGCAGAATAGGGGGTCAGATTTTGAGATTGGACCTAATTGATGAAAGCCCACTCACCGACGAAGAGCTCCAGATTACGCACATCTCCCGGTCCCCTCAGAGGATGCGTCGCATCCGCCAACGCTTCCGGAGAAACCAAGGACTTGACGGCATTGACCTGCCAAGGGTTCAACGGCTTGAACCACTTCGCGTATGAAAAGGAGGTCAGAAAGATGAACGGTTCGGCGACGCCGACAGCTGCACACCTCCCAGATGACATCGCTCAGCCTGATCCACGCTGTGTCGGCCTGAATGTGCTCAAAGCCATCCGTGATCGACATCGTTGCTGATCAGAGAAGCGATCGCTCCGTGTGCACGGATTCCTCGACTCTTAAACCGTAGATGTTCATCAAGACACGACATCATTAATTAGCAGCATTGGCTGCCGGATGTTTTGCTTCCGCGCATCATGACTAGTGGTCACGCAGGGACTAATTTTAATTCATTGAGAGTGCAGTACAGTGGCTGGTACAGCTTGCAGTCCTCGAGCATGTCGTCGTGCCTCCAGATGGTCATCTGCAATTGCGATAGAGTTCTGTTCTAGGCTCTCGAGAGCCCCAGTTGTGAGGTCACCAGCCAGCCGCGAGACGGAACGACGAGCTTGACCCAGCGTGAACGCCACACCCGTGCGACCGCATAGCGCAACCGTTCTCAGCTGGGGGACATGCTTTCGATGTGACCATTGAGATACGCCATACACGACTGGGACGGTTCGTTCCCAGATGACACGGGAGAGACTTGTTGCGAGCTTCGAGTCCCTCAAGGAACCCCACGACAAGACGGTAGGCTCGAGTGAGTTTGCGTTGAACCAGCCTGGTCGAGCTCTGAAACGTCGAGCTCCTTCTTCACCGGCGGCCGGCGTCACGTGACCTACTTTTTCGCAGCCAGGTCCCCAGCGCGTGGAATGTCCCTGCTGCTCGTGTCCTTCCTTTTGATATTTAGATGCGTCTCGTCACCCGGACACGCCGCCCCTCCCGTCAGACAGACTCTGATCATAGTAAGTAAGTCGTACAGACCGCCGTCATGAGTGCTCCGGATTAGCGCTGACACGTCGCGCTTGTCCCGTTCAGACTATCAAAATGGCTGTCGGAAAGATCTTCTCCTACCCTAGTATGTTACGTCCTTTGGCCTTCTTTGGTAACCCATTCTCACGCTGTCTCTTCCCGCAGACAACTGGCGCGTCAAGCGTGTGCAGGCTGTTGCTGCCTTGGCCGGCGAATCCGTCGAGGAGGTTAACATTGAGATGGCCGAGACCAAGAAGCCCGCCTTCCTCGCCAAGTTCCCCTTGGGTACTGTTCCGGCTTTCGAGGGCGCTGATGGTGTCTTCATCACCGAGACTGCTGCCATCGCCGAGCACGGTAAGCATCTCTTCCCTCCAACCTCTTCGTCGCGCCGTGTATCCCGAAGGACAAGACGGTCTACAATGATGAGTCTTTAGTTATCCCTGTCTTAATCCGTGCTCTACGCGAGTATTGGGTTTGTCGATGCTTTTTCCGGCGGGTGGTACCGTCATATCGCTGAGTGTAACCAACTTGTTCTTCGTGGGCGCAAGCGTCAAGAGAGAAGACTCCGTCTGGCATCTTCCACGTTCTGACCTGATCCTTGCCTTCCAGTCGCTCGTGTCACCGGTGGCAAGTTGATCCCCTCGGACGCCAAGCAGGCCGCTGAGGTTTCTCAGTGGATTAACATCGCCGACCAGGAGGTGAGTTCAATCGCAGGAATCTCTTGGGTTCGAGTCTGATTCCGAAAATTTCTCTAGTTGGCCACCCCTCACGCCGCCATCTGCGGCATGATCGCTGGCTACATCGCCTACGCCAAGCCTGTCCAGACTTCGCTCTTGAACAAGCTCACCCAGCGACTCCAGACTCTTGACCGAGTCCTTTCTACCCGAACTTTCATCGTCGGTGACCGAATGACTCTGGCCGATATCGCCCTTGGTTCGGTTTTGTTCTCTCTTACCACCGGTAACGGTCACATCGACGCTGCCGCTCGAGCCAAGATCCCCAACGTTGTCCGATACCTCGAGACGTAAGGCATCTCTTTGATCACGCTGCTACCTGGTACTTACACTACCTTCACTACAGCATCGTCAAGTCTCCCAAGCTCGCATCCATCTTCGGTGAAGTCAAGTACGTTGAGACCGCTCCTCAGTACCAGGCACCCAAGAAGGAAGGCAAGGCCGACAAGCCCAAGGCTGACAAGCCCAAGGCCGATGCTGCCGCCGCTCCCAAGAAGGAGAAGGCTGCCAAGAAGCCCGCCGCTGACGATGACGACGATGAGCCCGTCGTTCCCGCCGAGCCCAAGGCCAAAAACCCCTTGGACGAGTTGCCCAAGTCTTCGTTTGTCATGGACGAGTGGAAGCGAAAGTACTCGAACGAGGACACCTTGACCGGTGCCCTTCCTTGGTTCTACGAAAACTTCGACCCTGAAGGTTACAGTGTCTGGCGAGTTGACTTCAAGTACAACGACGAGTTGACCCAGGTCTTCATGTCCGCCAACTTGATCGGTGGTTTCTTCGCCCGTCTGGAAGCTTCCCGAAAGTACGCCATGGGTTCCATGGGTGTATTCGGCAAGGCTGGCGACTCGCTCATCTCGGGTGCCTTTGTCGTCCGAGGCAAGGACGCCATCCCCGTTCTTTCCGTCGCCCCCGACTGGGAGTCCTACAACATCACTCCGCTCGACATCACCACCGAGGAGGGCAAGAAGTTCTTCAACGGTGCTATGTCGTGGGAGCTCGAGATCGACGGCAAGCCTTGGGCCGACGGCAAGATCTTCAAGTAAATATAATGACCGCGATGCCAGGAAGAGAAGCGTTGTTTCAAGTGCGACCTGTTGTGAACTGTAGACTAGAGATATGCATGTTGGCAACGCTGATCATGCCCATCGTTACTGACCGAGAGATGTCTGCTGGCTTTCAGACGTTTCCCTGATATAAAAACGAAGTCTGAATAGGAGTGCTGGCTGGAGAGCCAGCTGGAGAGCTGCAGGTGACGCGGACCGAGTTCACCTCGATCACCCTCGATCGCCCCGTCTCGCTCACCGCGGGGTCCATTCCAGTCGAGTCCCTCGTTACGGCTTTCAAGTCTGATGTCCCTCCCCCTTGCCGTCGTATCAAGGGCCAGACTCACGTCCCTCACCCGACTCGCTTTCCACCACCTGTCAGTACGCCCGTTACCCTTACCCTCTCGCGAAATGATGACAAAGCGCCGGGGCCAATCGACGACTGTCTTCTGGGCACTCTCGCAAGAGTGTTGGGAAGCTCGAGTCAGGATGCGAACGATTCAACGGCTAGAATATCATTCTCGGTCTCGGGCGCCACGTCTGCCTGCAGCAGGTGCCTGAGGCTACTCTGATGCGAACGATTCAACTTGCTTGATCAGCTTAAGCGCTCGGGAACTAATGTAACTTCGTAAAATAGGTGACACACTATCATGTCCGGACTTGAGCTCGTTGCGAAGCTACCTGGTATGTGGAGCCCATAGACTCCGTTTCCGTCGATGTTAAGCCGCATCCTACCTACAGGTCATTCTGAGCCCGCGTGGTGTGTTGCCTGGAACCCCACGCGGCCTCTTCTTGCATCTTGCTCTACCGATAAAACTGTCCGTCTATATTCGTATCATTTCCCAGGCCACACCCCATCCGGAGATACAGGCAAGCCTGTGTTCCAGTTCTTGGCTGAGATTCCGACGGCACATAAACGGACGATCCGAAGCATCGCATGGAGTCCGAGCGGACGGACGCTGGCAACTGCAAGCTTTGATTCCACTGTTGGCGTTTGGGAAGAGGTCATTGACTCAGCCGAGGGAATCGATGGTGCTGAGCACACGGATGACGAGGATGGAGATGTCAACATGCAATCGGGAAGTCCAGTGGAATGGGAATGTGTAACAACATTGGAAGGACATGAGAGCGAATGCAAATCCGTCGGCTATTCGAGCGATGGGGCATTACTGGCAAGTTGCTCGAGAGATAAAAGCGTCTGGATCTGGGAAGGTATGTTTCGGTAAGGTCATGGTCATTCAGCTGCGAGTAACGTGTCTTGCATCATCAGTGCAGCCCGACTCTGATTTTGAGTGTATCTCCGTGATGATGGAGCATACACAGGATGTGAAAGCGCTCGCTTGGCATCCGAAAGAGGAGGCAAGTCAAGATGTACCGAGGACTATGCTGTAGGCTTAACAGACTAATGAATGCTATCTTAGATCCTCGCCTCTGCGTCGTACGATGCATCCATCCTGCTCTTCGCCGACGACCCTGATGCAGATTGGGGGCCTTTTCAGAAACTTCAACCATCACTGCCCGCTCAGAACCCAGACGTCTCACCCCATCTGAAGGATCATCCATCACGGCCAGCCGTGGCGATGGAAACAGCGGGAGAAGACGACGATGCAGACCAATTCGTGGTACCGCCGCTCAAGGAGCCAGAAACCATATGGAGTCTGGCTTTCTCCCCGTGCGGCATGTACCTGGCAAGTGGCGGAGATAATGGGGGCATCAGAATATGGGCACGAGGGTGAGCTTTGGTCTGGGCTTCTCCCATGAATGCCTTCCTGAGGCAGGTCTACTCTCGTTTTAACAGGGGACATAGCACGGAAGCTAGATGGACCGAGGTTGCCCACTATCAGGCGCATGATCCCCGAGCGTGCTTCAGTGTGTCGTGGCAAGAGTCAGCAGAATCGGCGGAGCAAGATTTGGGTCGTTTGGCGAGCACTGGCGGTGACGGTTCTATCCTGGTGTGGCGAGTGGTAAGTTATGACATGATTCATGCCGTTTTGAGCGTGCTAAAATATTGCCCATGCGCGCTTAGACCAAGACCGATGAAACGGTCTTAACTTCTCAGCTTTCGAATCCTGTAAACAAAATATCAATGACGGTCATCGCCATCCACACGCAAGCCCATGATATCCACGACATCAATTCGATTGCGTGGTGCAAGCGTTTGGTACCCGAAGATGCTAATGAAGGAAGCGCAAGCTTTGAACGAGCTCAGCTGGCTCGACAGCGTACACGCGGGCTGCTTGCCACGGCGGCTGATGATGGGAGTGTCAAGGTCTGGCGTTCGAATGTATAATCCAGAATACATCTATATTGCCATTACACGTTTGCGCGGGAATCATCCCACCCGTGTTCTGTATAGTGGACTACAGCAGCTACAGTACTGTGGCCCTTGGTCTCTGAGAGCTGTCTGCGACGTGTATTCTATGTACGATGTAGGCGCTTTAAGCCGAAGCTCATGACTTAAAGTCGCGCTATTCACGAGTTTCAAGTCGACTCGCGTCCTCGACGCGTTCATATGTGATACACAGTAATCTCGCGTGTCGATCGCTTGGGCTTACAGGTAATCAAACTCCAGGGCCGTCCATGGAGAATCTGCATCAACCATTATCCATGCACCGAAGACAAGGACTATCTGCGACCAGTCATAACGACAATCATCCATACACTCGACTCCGACAATTTCCACGACACTTCAGCCGCTATGCAGCCGCGAAAATCCATGGCCAATTCGGCACCAACTTTTGTGGGAGGGCAACAGATTGGGGCGGGATCGACCTCGAACCAAGCTGGTGCATCCCAGTTCGGCAGATCATCCGGCCCTGACCTTGGCGCAGTGACGGATGATGATGCCAACCGGTCCTTCTTCGACAAGGAGAGGGACCGGCTGATCGAGGAAATCGCCGGTGTGGGTGACGCACCTGACTCATTGGACCGTTATACCTAATCTCGCTCATCTTTCAGGGTTTTGAAGAAGTTCTTTCATCAGCCAACGTCTTGAATCGCAAGCTGGAAGAGGTATACGGCGTCGGCAAAGAATTTCAGACTGTAGCCAACCTGTGGGGAGTGAGTCAAGCGTGGCTGGGATACCATGAAAACGCTGAGAAGGGGAACACTTTCACAGCAATTCAACACATTGATCAGAGAGCAAAAGGTTTCTTAATGTTACAGCTCTTCCCCGCAAACTCGCGCTGACTATCCTTTCAAACAGGCTGATCCCACAGCTGACTCGGCAATCCCGCAAAATTCTGTTGGGCGAACATCAACGCAGGGCGATCAACTTCGAGTTAGTCAGGGTGTGCCCGGCACGGGCGGGGCGACCTTTGGACAATCGACAGCGCAGTAGAGAACATTGGCCTCGGAACGCGAGATTCCGCTTCCTAATCACACCTCACCTCCGGTAATACCGATAAATGCCAACCGTCCGGTTCAGTTGAGGCCTGTGATTGAACACCCTGAAATCGGTCTGTTGCGTCGATCTCGAATGGCTCCATCCCGATCACCGGCACATGCACTTGACTGTGCAGCAGTCGTTTAATGACCAATCCATGTCAAAAGAAGACATCAGCACACCCGACTTGGCCGATGCTAGAGCTCGACGCCGACATTAATCTTGATGAAGGGGGAGCCGCTATCATGCTGTGCCAGAAGATGTAGCAAGGGCAATGCTATTTCGATCCGGGGGAATGTATGGATACAGTGATGGTTTTCAATATCGATACAGCTACTTTTTGCCTAATGGCCCCATCAGTTGTTGAACATTCTGCGAATATTATAAACTGCTTAGCTCTCGTGATCGAGATATCTCCAGATCGTTACCCACCTCTGGCGTAACATCTACGCCGGCCTGCTTTAGTTCGGTCATAACCTTTGTGATTGCTATTCGGAATTCGCCATCCATTGCCAATTTCATGAGGGTCATCTTCGAGGGAGGCTGTGTGAGATCGATGCCTGTTAGGACAAGGTCGTAAGCTTTTCTGCCTTCAAAACAATCACATGGAAGATTACCCCTTACCCTTCTTCTGCATGAGATCGCCAATGTCCCTAATGGCTTCCATAGCAGTTGGATGCGACTTGATGACGTTGAACAACGGCGACTGCTCGAACGCCGAGGCGAATTCGTCCTCTTGGCTAGCCAACCGTGACGCACTTGACGATAGGTATCGGTGTGGAAGTGTTCGGGCGGAAAGGCTACTCCTTGTGACGGAGGCCTCAACTCGTGAAAGTGTGCTCGCGGATCGGCTGGTGGATTTTACGCAATGGCGGATGAACATGACGGGTATACTGCGGTCTGTAGTGTGAATATCCAAGATGAAGACGAGGAAAGCTTTTGTAGAAACGCAATCGCGACAGCTATCGCGACTTGTCTTTGAAGCCGCAAGCTTCACCAAGATTGCGGGTCGGTCGATCGTCATGATCATCCCATCCCGTCTTCTCCCGGCTCCGCACACGCTGGCTTACCTGATGCGGATCCTGGCAACCGGGCTTCGGCCCGGTATGGCCGAATGAGCATCTTGATACTATCTTGATTCTCGCTCAGTATGGTCCAGTGTGTCGAGGGTCAATCAATTGCAGGTGGACTGTCACGCACTGCTTACCACACCGATACCTCGTTAGAATATCACTTGAAAAGCGTGCCGGAAATGATGACCCTCGATCTCAATCGCAAATTGGTTCTGGTGACTGGAGGAGGGCGAGGAATCGGTCTCGCAATCTCGAGAGCCGTTGCCGAAGGTAAGCCCCTCACGATGATGTGAGCAAAACAAAGGCTAATACATATGTGTTGGATCTAATTTCAGCGGGAGCCGATCTTGCCATCACATACACGTCCCAAGACTGCTCAGAACTCGCCCGAGAGCTGTCCGGGGAATTCTCCATTACTGCCAAGGCATTCAAGTGTGATACGGCTGACAGCAAAGAGGTGGACCAGTCTGTGCAGGAAATCAAGAAAGGATTCGGCAAGGACGTCGATATTGCCATCTGCAATGCTGGTCCGTTCAGGAGAATGCTCGGCTGTGTGCGTCGCTAACGGGATCTCCCTCTAGGTATTTCCCTCTGGCGAGACTCGCACGACATGTCCGATGGCAAGTCTCGTCATTGCAGCGTGGAAAGATAGAGCTGACAGGCCTCCCTACAGCTGAACTTCAGCATATTTTCGCTGTCAACGCTTTTGGTCCAATCTATACCGCACGAGCCCTCGTCCGATCATGGCTCGGCCTTCCAGTGTGTGTTGACGCCGAGAAACACACCGCATTGGCAGAATTCAAGGAAAAGGGCCGCATCCTGCAAGGCAAGCAGGTATTGTTCGTTTCAAGCATATCGGGACTAGTCGCCATGTCGCCGCAAAATCAGTCGGCCTATAACGGCAGCAAGGCGGCTCTGACAATGATGGCCAAGGTATGAAGATTCCTGCCCTGCCGCGTCACCTCCCCCCTAATCAGCCGTACAGAGTCTGGCAGGAGAATGGGCTTCTTTAGGTGTCACCGTGAATGCTATCTCGCCTGTAAGTCTCTGAAGGTCCGGCGGCGGGCAAAGATTCTCCGCACTAAGTTATACCTTTTCGTTGCAGGGTTACGTGTCCACAGACATGATTGCCAATCCCCCTGACGCCAAAGCCAAGGCATGGGTCAAGGAATGGCAAGACCGAACGCCCGTGGGACAGTAAATATCAATAGCCAGTCTGGGCTTGCAGCTAATCCGATAGCGTTTACTCCAGATTCGCCACAGCGGAGATGATTGGCCGGTTCGTGGCTCTCATGGTTTCGGATGCGGCAGGCGGCAGTGGCTTCCTGACAGGAAGCGATTTGATCATGGATGGAGGTAAGTAGCAAAAGCTGGACAACCCAACTCGGTCTGTTCTGACTGCCTTTGGGATTAGGCTATACCATCTTCTAGCATCTCTGTCCAGAAGAGAGACGGGAAGCCGCAGAAATAGGACCGCCCACAAGGCAGCGTACGATAAAAGCCAATCCAGTTATTTGTCTTCTGATATACATATGAGCATGACTTTGCCGCATAGAAATGCCGGGCGACTTTGACCCTGAGCGAGTCGCTTCGAGTCTGTGCGCTCGACGTGACGCGCTCGTCGCGTCGGGGGTTGATCAAATTAGATGAATGCGAGACATTCAGTCGGCCGCCTCCACTTCGCGCAGGATCCAAAGGTTGCAGTCGTGGCTGAGGGCATTCCTTGATTCGAAAGAAACAAGCTCGAGAGACGACAAGTCGCTTGACAGCCACAAGCCACAAGCCGCTCACTTTGACACCGCATTCCCGCAATGACGATGTCAAACTCATCCTCCACTGGTCTCAGCTTTGCCAGTGTGCGGGGCTACTTGATATGGGAGCAGATTGGAAGTGGCGGTTTCTCAAAGTGAGACTGGCGTTCATGGTTAAAAACCCCTTCTCACCCCTGAACTTCCTCCAGAGTATTTCGCGCGGCGAATGAGCAGTCTGGCAAGGTCGCCGCCGTCAAGCTGGTCTTTCTCTCTCAGCCCAATAACCCTGCGCTGGGCCCCGTGCAAGTAGCTTCGGAAGAAGATATCAAGCTTCTCAAGAAAGAAGTTCAAGTCCATCGAACCATGAAGCACGTCAATGTCCTGGAATTCATGGACAGCTTGTTGGTAGACCAGAGGCAGAAAGGCCTTGAACACTCAGTACCGGGGCTGTATATGCTGCTGGAATTGGCTGCTGGAGGAGATTTATTCGACAAGATAGGTGAGCCGCTCTAGAGTACTCGAGAGGCGCGACATTGCCCTGATCATCTCCGCAGCCCCGGATGTCGGTGTTTCAGAAGAACTGGCCAAATTCTACTTCACTCAACTCGTATCTGGACTGGTACGTCGATACAGTGCTTCTTTCCACATTTTGCACCAAAAAACTTGACCCTTCCACAGTCATACATACATTCTAAGGGTATCTGCCACCGGGACCTGAAACCAGAAAACCTGCTATTGAGTTCGGAAGGTTGGTCACTTCTCTAGCTGACAAGAGGGGAAATGACTCAAAGCAGACTTACGCATGCAGGCGACTTGAAGATATCAGATTTCGGGCTTTGTGCAGTGTACAAGCACCAGGGGAAAGAGCGATTGTTATCCGGTCGTTGCGGTAGTCTACCATACGTTGCGCCTGAAGTACGTCATCCTTGGGCGACTCAACATTTCACAATTCTGACCCGCCGGTTTCGTAGCTGAATGCTTCTGGGGGTTACCAAGCTGAACCGGTTGACATGTGGGGAGCCGGCGTCGTCCTCTTCACGCTTCTAGTCGGTAGTGAGTCGTCCAGGAAGGGAGCCGACGCGCGTTCTCAAGCAAACGCTTGCAAAACAGACACTCCGTGGGACGAACCGACACTGAATAGTCCCGAGTTTGAAGCGTACTTGAGCGGTGAACTACTGAAGTATGAGCCGTGGACAAAGATTTCGCGAGAACCTCTGCGTAAGTACAGGCTCTTAGTTCAAAATATCGCGAAGTCACGAGAGCCATGGTATTCTGACAATACGTTCCAATAGAAATGCTTCTTGGACTGCTCGACGTGAACCCGAAGTCACGGTGGACGCTCCAGCAAGTCGCAGGTCATCCGTGGCTCTTGACGTGAGTGTCGACCCTAGTTGGTTAACACTTAGCTGACTATATTCTCGGTGTACAGGCCATCGCAGGTTTCCCGCACACGACTCGGTCAAGAACTCACTCAAGGTCTACGCCAGACTGGACACATGGACTTGGTCAATCCACGCAATACACAACCTATGTAAGTCTCAATGCCCATCCTAGTCTCCTGCGTACTGAAAATCACCGGTCTGATAGACGCGCGCCGAATGCCTCACAGTTTGTTAGCCAGTACACTAGTCAACTAAGCCAAATAGCATCACAATTCATGCAATCCGCAGGAATGCTTGTAAGTTTACCATGAAAATCGGAATCGACAATCACTGATTGGTATCGGTAGTCTCAAAATCCCAACGGCACGCAAGATATGAACCAGCAGCTCACGAGATTCTACACCAGACTTCCGCCACAAGATACAAGTGCGAGAATGGAGATTTGTATACAACATTTGGTCAAAAAGGAACACTTGGATTTCGGTCGGACCATCAAACTGGGGTTACTGGATTCGAGAAAACAGTGGATGGCAGGCGAGATCACATTTACTGATGGACCTTACGGTGATCATTCGACAATGGTGCAGGTTCTCAAAGCCAAGGTGAGCGCGACACTTCGTCAATGACGAGACGCGATCACGCTGAGCCTACTTTGCTTCAAGGGGGACCCCCTGGAATGGCGCCGTTTCTTCTGGCGCCTAACGAAGATGGCTGAACTGCAATCATATATCATCACTTGAAATATCAGATCAATGCGAGATAAGGCTCGCCGTTATCCGCCGCAGAGGAGAAATGCTGCAACTTTCATCCGTTGATATGGGTATATCGCGCAATACGTTGTACAAATCACATTGCATATTCGAATCATGGGTAACACTACTTTGCGGCCTTGATCTTCTCCGTCAAATCTGGCACGGCCGTGAACAGGTCGGCCACGAGGCCAGCATCTGCAATCTGGAAAATGGGCGCATCGGCATCCTGGAAAGTGGCAATGCCTCAGTGTAAGCTCGAGATAGAGCTTTCATAAGCAATGAATGTACCTTGTTGATGGCGACGATAAGCTTAGACTCCTTCATGCCAGCCAAATGCTGGATAGCTCCAGAAATGCCGACGGCCATGTACAGCTCAGGGGCGACAACCTATAGAGGCGGAATTGAGCTTCACGACATCGAGAAGAAGCTTGGGAAAACCACAGACCTTTCCTGTTTGGCCGACTTGCAGCGAATTGTCGGCGTATCCGGCATCCACGGCGGCTCGAGATGCGCCGATCGCTAAAGCAAGGATCAAGGTCAAAGGTCAATTTAGAATACCTGAACCCGAAGTACATACCAGCGCCAAGGCTGTCAGCCAAAGGTTCCATGACTGCGGTGAACTGTTCGGCTGATTTAAGGGCTCGACCACCGGAAACGACGCGGGAAGCCGAAGACAAGTCGGGCCTGCTGGACGTCGTGAGTTCTTCAGATACGAATTTGGTGGGACCTATAGCCAGGAAGTCGCAACATCAGGCGGACGGATCTCGGTCGAGCGATCAGTATGATTAACGAAGACATACTGCTGCCAGCCTGTGCTGCGATCTCCTCAACCTCAGCTCCGGAGCCGCTCAGCTTTGCCTTGTCGAATGCCGTGGTTCGGACGCTGACGATTCCAATCCTGTCCTTGTCTTGACTCGTCTTGATCTGCAAGATTGCATTTCCAGCGTAGATGGGACGAGTGTATTCGGTTGACTTGGAAGCATCATCGTGCTTGACAGACAGGATGTCAGCGACATGTGAGACGTTCATGGTGCCGGCGAGACGGGGAAGAATGTTCTTGGCGACGGCGGTGTGAGCGGCAAAGAGATGAGTGATGGGGCCCGACGAAGTGGAAGGCGAAGAATCAAGGAAGGAGGACAACGCAGGTGTGACCGCTTGTGAATAACGTCACTCAGTTTCTGCGCGGTGGCATGCATAAACCGGTAAGAAGCATACCTTCAGCCATAGAGTGCGCGAAGCCTTCATTTTTGGCCGTGAACACCTTCTTCAATCCGTCAATCTGCTTCACTTCGTCCAATACCGACGCAACCTCGCTATCCGTGCCGATCACGAAAGCGCTGACGTCCCCGCCCACAGATTTCGCGGCAGTCACGGCGTGTAAAGTCGAGTCGTTCATCTTTCCATTCTTGTGTTCGATGAAGACGAGGGAGGAAGCTGGTCGCTGTCCGCGTGCGACATGGCTAGCACGAACGGTGTTCCGTGTGGCACAGACGAGTCGGGGAGTGCGGTGGGCGAACATTGTGGTGGTGGTGGTGGTGATGGTGGTGGTGATGGTGATGGTGACGATGATCAAGTAATGAGCGAGAGAGAGAACGGTGCTCGGCGATGGTGAGGTGACACTCTTCGAGAGCGACAAGCTGCATCGGGCCAGGCGAGACTCGACATATAGCCGGACTCTGAGCCAATTCTCAGCCGCGCGCCGTGATCGATCTAGCCCGAAATCTCGCATTCCGCGCCTGAGAAGCTGCAAGGCGGCGGTAACAAGACCACTCCTTCGCGATTGATAGCCGTGGCATGCAAGGAACTATGTTGTGCGCACGAGCGCTGCGACCGCAGTGGATATCGACTCGGAGCAATGCATATATACGGGCTACAACAATGTCTCTCGCTGTATACGTTCCTTCACAGGAGCATCATGCGTGGTCGTGTCCATGTTTACTTTTCGTGCATGACACGACTCCCGCTCGCCCCCAGCTCATCATACTCTGCATTGCCCCGATGCGGCTTATCTTCCGAGGTAGGGTTGTTCCGGTGAGCTTGCTCAAGCTGGGGCTGGACGTCTTTGAATGCTTCTCGTAATCGATCAGTCGCAATCTTTTTGACCTAGAAGACACAACAAGTTAAATTTGGTCTTTTCGTCGTCGACAGAAGAATAGTAGCCGACCTCGAAGAAGACAGTCCGACTGACTTGCAAGATCGGGCCCGCCAGACCGAGCTGAAGGACGAGGTATCTGAGTTTCGAATATCGTTAGACGCGTGCGCTGGTCAAACAATGCAAACTACTCACGCTCCGGAAGCCACCAGTACCAGCAGCAGCAGGTATAGCGGATTGAACAAGACGTACATCGCCTCGTTCCACCCAAGTACGACGAGCACGCCGTACATCCACATCGGTATCTGCGCCACGCTGGATACGACACTGCGCTTCGCCTCGACGTAGTAAGCATCAGCATCCCTCCTGAATCGATTTTCAAGATCTAGCTTCTTCGTCTCAGAGAAAACAACCAAAGTCGAGAGGAAGTCGAAGTCGACGTCGGGATCCAATGAGACATTGACCGACTCGTCTGACGGCAGGGTAAACGCGTTGTTGGGATCCTTGGGCGCAATGCGCGCATATAGAGGAATCAGCGCCAAGGTCTGTTCAATGGAGATTCGCTATTAGCTGCTGCCCACGATTGGTCGCTGGTCACCATCTCACCTCTTCTTTGGCAATACGGAATACTGCGTCAATATCGTCGCCCGGACCCCAGACCCGAGGTACACCGGCATCGTCGTATCTGAACTTGTCCTCAAAACTGGTCTTCAGTTTGCCGAGAATCGCAGGATCGGAAAGTTGCTCCCCGATTTTTGATCGAAAGTGATGCCAAGCACGTCGACGTAGGCTATTCAAGGAAGCCTCGTTCTCTTCCTCGGTACAATTGAAGCCTAATCGTGACGTGAGTCCAAGTGATACAAAGCAGGAGATCAGAAACTTACTCTTCGCCTTGGCGCGGTAAACCTCCTCGGAAGTTTCTAGCATAGTTTGGAAGACACGCAGCAAATTGTCCCACATATCCTCTCGTGGCTTCCCGAGCCCGATTTCCACGGGTTCTGCGAGCTGCTTTCGAAGGTTTCTCTGGCAGATGAGATCGCGATTTAGCAAAAAGGTCAATCAGGCGAGAGAGCACTAATAGCATACCTCGATGGCATTGACCATCTTCTTCGTCTCATCTGCTCTACACTGATCCGCAATCAGCTTGATATCGTCCCGGAGCAATTTGAGTTCGTCTTCAAATTGCCAGTCGGTGTCTTTCAGCTGTATCTCTGTGATGTGAAGAAGATTAGCTTTGGAATGATCAGGTGTTGACGATCGACATTTGCCTTGGGCTCCAGCAACAAATTCCTTTTCGACGCGTGACCCGATTTCCTGGACAAGCGCGCCAAAGTCGTGTCCTTCGCCTTTGAGACCATTCAGAAGTTCGGACCTGAATTTTGCGACACAACGCTTATGCATGTTCTTTAGCTGACCGATGAACAATGGAGAAAGTGCTATATCGATGGCCTTGATGAGGTCCAGCCGCTTTCGACCATACACTCCCTGATGGTATCGGGAGGCATCCTTGTCGAATTTACCTGCAAATAAGACTCATAATCAGTTCCCTTTTCTCAAGAGTTGCAAGAGTCCTGACGCACTCAGGGCTGTTGTCCTCCAGTCATTCATCATGCCTCCCAGGCCGTCCAAGACAGATCCGGCGTCGATGGGTTTCCTTGCGCTCTTGAAAGCATCTTGGAAGGCTTCGAGTACGCTTGCTGTAATTTCATCACATCGGAATTGGGCCAAAAGTTCTTGCTGAGTCGGCAGATCTAGATCCTTGTTGGTCAAGACTTTTTGCTAATACCAGCAGATAGGGTCAGTAACATGATTGACCTGCTTATTGATGCTGATAGACTCACCCAGATACCTTCCATGTAGAATGGTACACCATCTGCCGGAATTCGCTTGTGATATGCAGGCTTGAAGACGAAGTCCTCGCGGTCCCGATCAGTGAACCGCTTTCTCAGATCAACTACAGCCTCTTCGAATTTTTCAGGAAGGAGTATCTTGTGCGGTAGCGCAGCGAAGCTGAGATCAAAGTAGTCGTATAGTGATGCCGATGCGAGGTGCTCTGGCTTCGACGCGAAGACGAAGTTGGTGAGACCTCATTCTACCGTGTGATAACAAGCATCTCACCTTTGCCAGGCTTGTCCAGATTTTCTCCATATCCTGCGTCAATGTCGCAGTCAGGTTTGCGAGAGGAGTGGCTCCAACGTGATCTCGGATGACAAACAGCAGCAACGTTTTCTCGTGGCTAAAGAGTGGTATGAATTTCCTGTGGTCAAGGCGCGCACACATACAAGCTTACCTTGCCAAGAGCCCTTGGGCGTGTTGTTCCGCTGAGCCGCCGAACAAACTGAGATTGACCTCAAAGACTGTCTTCAGCAGACCCATGTTGGCGCCTTGGTAAAGGCCTATCTGATGCTCCCTGATAGCAGTTGTGAAAATGAGCTAATATCACAGATTGTATACAAACGTGAATGCTCACCAAAGGTTGATCAGCAAGACTTCCGTCGATGCCAAGCTGAATAGAGCACTTTTCCTTTCAAAATCTTGATCCTCTCCCCGCTCTCGTCCATCTGTTCCCTCCACGTCCATGATTATGGTAGACGAGTATTTGGAGGGACACATCCAGATACCTGCAGCCGTCCAAGGGCATTTTAAGCCAGAAAGCCGGGGTCGTCAAGCCAGACAGCTTACCCTTAGTAGTCTGTTGTCTTTTCGTTTCCTCCATCACATCGAACGTTGTGCCGAATAAGCGATTGAGTAATGTACCTACACCCATCTGGTGTCAATTTCAAGCCGTCCCTGAACGTGAACTCCAATCCAACTCACTTTTGCCGGTACTCTGACTTCCAAAGACGGCGACTACATCGTAGGCAAACCCCTTGTCCAGGAGTTCCCATTTTGACAAGTATTTCGACAGCGCCTTTCTGTTTACACCCGAAGGGACGCATGTCAACGACTTGCATAGATTACGATATATAGACAGACCAACGTACGAAAAGTTCTGGTTCTCATCGACGACCTGCAGCCTCGATTCGGAAGCCGCGACTTGTGTCATATCTTTACTCTTGAGTTTCTCCACATCTAAGCCTGCAGCCTTCAATCCTTCTCGGGCTTCCTGCGAAACCCTGTTATCCGTTAACAGGGTCTTGAGTTGGGCAGGTGGATCGGCCAGGGCGGCTTTGGCGTTATTTATCGACATCTCCATCCTTCCGACGGCGTGGCAACTATGCTGGGCCTTGAAGGGTATACGAGAGACGTCACTGCAGAGCGTGAACACGATGGGATACAGCCTGAGAGGACTCGCATTCCCTTTCAGCCCATTGAGAGAGAGTATGTTGATGCATGTTCCCGGCGTCGTCGATGACGAACGTAGCCGCAAGCACATAGTAATGCAGTATGACGTGTCTTCGAGTCGGAAAAACACAACACCGAGACTTTGGACCAGTCTTCTCTCACTGCTTCTTTCACGGCCTCGCAATCATCATTCAATCCCCCGTGCGGACAGCCGTCGACTCCATTCATGTCACCCATGTCGCAATCGGCAATCTAAGAAGATGTCCAAACTTCGAGGCCTGGAAAAAAACGACGAGGATGTCAGGTATTCAAAAACTCTGGCGTACTTGCTCCGTCACGGTGCCGAAAAGCAAGGTTTGCCGATGCGCAAAGACGGATATGTCAGGGTAGTTGATATAGTGAGCACATCAGAGCTTTGAATCCGGCTTGGAGCTCTGATGGATTTGCAGCTAGATGAACCCAATTTGAGGGCCCTAACATTTCCCCACCTGTATCACCTGGTAGAATCCAACGCGAAAAAGCGATTTGTGCTTTTCTACGGTTACGACCCTTCGGCTTCTCGCCCTGAACGCAAAAAGAAACAGCAAGGACAGACAAAGAAGGCGCTGAAGCTGCAACAAGATCGCGTACAGGAAGATGTTCAAAAATCAGGACTGCCTACCGTTGTCGGAAATGCAGCTTGCCAGCAAGAGTCGCCCCTTGTGCCTCTGGACGCTCCCCAAGTCGAGAAGTACGATCCCGAGCATCCAGCCTCCGGGAACCAACAGAAGCCCGACGAGCGATCTCCAACATTAGGTAGCAACGCCAAAGAACCCGAATGGTTCATTCGCGCAGCACAAGGCCACTCGATAACAACGGTAACAACAGAACATCTAGAGCCTATCACCTCGGCAGATGAAGAAGGGCTCTCCAAGGTTGGGGAGATGGTACACGGCTCGAAAGCAGAGCTGTGGGAATCGATACGTATGTCGATTGTGATCTGGCTTTGAATACTGCTTGGATCTCGATGCTGAAATGACATCAAAGGGGAGACGGGCTTATCCAGGGGTTCTCGCCAGCACATTCACCTGGCGAGGGCCCGCAGCGGTGCTACCAGCGGTAAGCGTTAGAGCATGACTCGAGCCTTGATTACTGATGTCGGTCTGGCTCACGCCTTTTAGGACCCCGAGCAAATTCCTCACTCTACATATACCTCTCGCTTCCCCGCCTTCTCACACAAGATCCGCCGATCGCGGTGTTCATGTCCACCAATAACGTGATTTTGACCCCAGGAAATGCGCAAGGCGTGATTTCAAAGGAATTGTTCTCCAAAGTCGTCCGTCTGCGCAGGGATATCTCAAGGCCCGTGATTATGAATGAAGCGCAAGGCCAGCCAGCCGCGAAGAACATCTCGAGTCAAGAAAGTGATATCCAACAAGAGATCCAGCCAGCCAAAAGAGACCGAAAGAATCGTGAGAGACCGCGATTCATTGAGGAGGTCATATGGGAGAACGGCGCGGCAGTAGATCCTCCTAGATCCGTCGAACCAGATGAGACCCGATGACCCATAGCACGCTACAGCGAGCGTGATGAGGGCGATCGACATATAGGTACCATGTCATATCATGTATGTGGCTTGCATGTTCTTTTACAAATGACTGGAAGCCAGGGTAGACGATACCCGGAACGGAAAGAGAGAAAGCGAAAGTCGAAAAGGATAATGCTCCGCAAGATCATTGCGCATCTTCGAAGTGATGCGTGGCTTGTAACATGTGGTCCTGCATATGATCTGTTGTGTAGGCGGCATGTAGATGAGCTGGCGCCGCTGAATTATAATAGTCGTCCGGATTGGCGGCAAAATGGGCATCCTCGGTGGTCTGATAAGGTATCATGGAGGCTTCCACAGCGCTGAACGTTCCGAACGGGTCCGCAGGTTGATGGTGGGCTGCGACTGCTGCGGCGACTGCCTGCTCTTGGTCGTGAAGCGACGTCTCAGCAACCCCAAAGTGCGCATCATGCACGACAGTGTCGAAGGCCTGTTCAATCTGCTGTTGATGTTCTAGCTGATGCTGTTGTTCGAGTTCCTGGGCTTGAGCCTGCAATTGCGCCACGTCGTCCTCGTCATCCTGCAAATGCATGTCATCCTGCAGTGACAGGTCATCGTGCGAGTGGTGGAGTCTTTCGGCGCGCGCGTCATGCAGTTCTTGAAGCGTCTTGGATGGACGTCGACCATTGTTGACGGTAAGCCCTGCAGCCTTGAGGGCTCGATTTTGCCGTTCAGCTTCGGCTGCTGCTTTGGTCTCTGCAACCCAACCGTATCCCTTCTGTTAATTGGCCAGCAGAGTGAGCGTCTAAGACTGGAGAAAACGAGGACGAGTTGCTTACCTTTCGCTTTTTCCTTTCGGCTTCCCATTGTTCGTCGGTCCATTCTGGCATGCCTTCGTCGGCAGCTAGCTTTTTCACGGCCGGACCCCGCTTGCGCTTCTCTCCTGGTACTGTATCGGTCCTGCGCTTCTGATGTAACGATTTGGTCTTGGCAACTGACGTGGGAGGCGGTGGGAGATCGCTATGATGCTCTTGATCCTGTCCGCTCAACATGAATTGACCGTGACCTGGCGTTCCGTAAGGCGATACCGGTGATAGATGCTGCTGCTGCTGTGCTGCCCGATCATGGAAAGCTTGAAAGGCCGGAAGAGGATAATGCGTGTTGGTTTGCAACGGCAATGTGCCAAAATTTCCGAGGTTTGACGTGTAATCGTGATAGTGTCCACCATAAGCGTGTTGATTATAGGTACCACTGTGTTGTATGCTTTGCTGAGACGCTGCGTCGGTGCCAAAAGCGGATGGATCGTACGCTGGATCCTGCAAAGCGGGACCATGTGCCTCAACATGGCCGGCTTCCTCTGTACCCCCGCCTGTCATGAGGGCCGCATATTCTTGTGGCACGGAATCGACATGCCCAGAAACGGGCGCCGAGAGGTGAGATTCTAGATAATTGCTCTCGGAAGCATGCGTGTATACACGCTCGTCTCCCTCGGCATAGAACCCAGAGCCAGCATTGACAGACCCGACGTCGTTACTCGGGAACATAGCATACCTGGGCAGACTTGGGAGATCATCCCCGTGAGCCTCATCAAGCTGGGTATCTAGTCTTGGTTCTGCCGGTCCAGAAACCAAGTCGATGGAATCAGGTAGAGCTGGGATGTCATGATCGAACCCGTCCGAAGTATGGATGTCACGCTTGCGCTTTTTGACTGTTGCGCCAGGTTGCTTGGGTTTACGCTTGCCCGATGGCGTCATGGACGTCGGCGGCAGCACGAACTCCTGAGGTGGCAAGCCTTGCGCTTCTCGCTGGCGGGCAAGGCGTTGAGCTTTAGCAAGCGCCTTCATAGATTCCAGCCAGGCTGTTCCCCTGAAAGAGAGCCAAAGATGCGTGGTCAGATGTCACTCGCTGCAAAGGGCGAGACACGAACTTTTTCCTTCGTTTACGCTCTTGCTCCAGTAGCTCAGCCTCCTCGTCAGTATTCAATTCTCGTTGTTCGGGCGGTCCAATAGCTGCTTCCAGTTTTGGGCGGATCCTCGTGAGGGCAGTCTTGAATCGACGAGGCGGTCGAGGTCTGCGGTTCCGCTTGAGCTTGCCATCATTGGATTCCTCCTCGCCTACTTCAGAACCGATGATGGTGGTGGTATCCAATTTGATGATTTCTCTTTCATTAGTGTCCATTTCCTCAAGGTCAGTGATGTCGCTGAAGCTGTCCAAATCTGCAGTTTGATCGACATGGCCAATATCTGCTTGGCCCATTAACGAAGCGTCAATGGCCGGGTCAGAGTGGTAATATGTTGAAGGTCCCGACTGTTCTCCCGGAAGCGCTGGTAGATCTTCGGCAGCGCCGAATTCAGGCAGGTCCGGAATCGCAATTTCCTGATGTATCTCAAGCTCTTGCGTCATTCCTGGAGCGTCTACCAGCCCCATTTCGGCTCGCTTAGCAGCGGCTCGTTGCTGCATCTCCATCTTCCAAGAGAGACCCTTCTTCTGAATGTCAGTATGTGAAAATGAGCAAATGTACTCGCGATAACGATTTGCATCATAACTGACCTTGCGCCGGCGTTCGCTCTCGATAGCATCTTCCTCAAGCGGTAGAATCCACTTCTTCCTCCGCTTCTTGGTGCGTTCCGCCTCTTCCCTCATCCTCTTCCTCTCCTCCCGAAGCTCCTGGCGCTGCTCATGATTGAGATGACTTTCATCTTGGGGGGTATGCTGCATGTAGTCCATGTTTTCCAGGTCGCCATCCAAGCTCCCTTGCATCGCTTCGTGCATACTCTCGTCATACTGGTAAGTTTCAGCAGCATCTTGCGGGTTGCCGTAAGTTGCGTAGTCCCCTGGCAGACCATTATGATGCTCGTACCCTGCTGGATTCGGATCCAAATGCAGCTGACTGTCTAGAGCGAGCCCATGACTTGGATCATGATCCGCCACACCAGGGTTATCGTTGTACTGGATGTGTTCGATGCCGTGCTCCTCGGCCTGTCTTCGACTGTTGTCGTCCTTCTCAATTCCGTCATCATGGTCCTCTTCTTCGTCGTCTTCTTCGTCTTCATCGTCACTCGGTGGTCCTCCGTCGTCTGGGTTACCCCAGGGATCTCCGCCAGGATTTCCTCCAGGATCTCCACCCGGCGGGCCACCTCCGCTACCTCCACCACCATAGGGATCATGATTTTCCTCGTTTCCGTAACCCTCCTCTTCTGGGTAATTCGCCTCATATCCTTCGTTGCTGTAATGCTGATCTTGCCCGTCATAGCCACCATTCTGATCCGGTTCTTGATAATCCGCATCGGCTGCTTCCTCCATCCACGCGAGCACATCCACACCGTGAACGCTCGACGCAACCTGCCATTCGACAACATCGTCTGAAACCTCACTAGGGCATTCATTCGTGTTGTGTTCGCTTCGAGGAACCAGAGGCAGGTCCTGGTCCTCCAAGCGAAAATCCGCTTGGCCATCATAGGTTTCGTGTCCGCCGATTGATGACGCGACGTACGGCGGGAGACTAGGTGTGGCGCTCGGTTTCGGATGAGAAGAAGCTCTTGCAGAAGGTTCGGGCGTGTCTCCCCCGGCCGCAGAGGCTGCTGCCTTCTCCATCATCTTTCGTTGCCTGGGTGTTGGTTCGAGGTAGGCGGCTTCCGGCGCGCGTATTGGTAAAGGCGGTGAGGTGGGAGGAGGCACGACTTTCTCGCCGTTGCGCAAGGCGTCATGCAACCTGCGGACAGCTGCTTTTTGCTCTTCGAGCCAGGCATACCCCTTTTTGCGACGTCTACAACGGAAAATGCATCTTAGTAACGATATATTCGTACACCCTCGTAATTCAAAATGGATATATGGTGATCCCCGCTCACCTTCTTTCTAGTTCTAATTCTGCGTCACTCTTCCATATGAGGCCGTACTTCGTCTTTCTGCGATGCTTCTCGATGACACGTACGCCTTTGCCCCTGTTGGACACCTTGGCTTGATTGAACTCCAGCTGAGCACTGGCTTCTGCTGCATATTCCTCAGGATTGGCCTCGGTGAATGACATGCCATCTTGATAGGCAGCTGCTTCCGTGTAAGCCTCGCCGGCGGGAAATCCGCCAGTCACGGCATAGTGATCCTCGACGAACCCTTCGCCTTCATGGTGAAGCAGAGATGACAAATTGCTAGAGACTGGGATCTCCCCATTTGTATGTTCCGCTGAGAGGTACTGTCCTGGGATTTGGTCCGCTGAGTGGATCATTCCAGAGCCGTCAGCGGCTGCCGACGCATCTTGTGCGCCAACGGCTTCGGAGGAGGCGGAGGTCGAAGCTGTGGCTTTACCCTTACCCTTGCCCCTGGAAGCGACTGATGGAGCAGGACGCTTGTTTGGACTAGTGATATTTTCGCTTCCTGCTGCCACACTAGCTTGCCGCTTGACGCCTCGGGCACTGTGAGGTGTACCTCCCAGCTTGAGCAAAATTTTTTTTGGTGCCGGAACACTCGCATCATTGGCGACGGCGGGTGCAGGTCCTCGAAGTTCCGGCGCGATATTCTCGTCGGAATTGGTCTTGCTGGATTCCGCAGACTCCTTGCCGAGCCAGCCTACGCAATTGGGAGCCCCGCACAGACATCGTTGACGTCTCTGTAAGGTGGCCTCAACGAGTTCAGGATGAGTTGAAGGCCGCTTGATCGTCGTGAAAGAGTCGAAGTTGTAATTGTAGGACAGCTGAAACAGCAAGTCAGCGATCCCGCAAGCTGGCACTGGAGAAGACAGCGTACCTCTTCGCCAGCTCGAATGTCCCGCAGTGCCCAAAAGCCGACCTCGAACTCCTCAGAGCCATTGCCCATCGTTTGATATTTTCTGACTTCAAGGTTAGGTCCGCAAGAATGGTTGATGAAGCGAGCTTCATTGCCTCGCAGTCCCTATGGAAGTTTCATGTCAGTCCAAGATTGGGCTTGCTCTCAGATGAATACATGCAGCATCGATAACCTCATCAGCATCGTACGACAGTGCGTAGAAATCTTTGCGATTGTTATATTCGTTGCGAATTCGCTTGTAGAAGGTTCTGAGCCGAAAACGTCAGGCGGGATGGCTTTCGATTGGATTTTCAAACGCACGTCATTGGGATGATTTCTCCTCTGTAGTCCATGACGAATTGACCTTCTTTGATAGGTTCCGTTGCCTGCACGCCGAAGCCTCTAGCACCAGTCTGTCAGAGGGGGGTCAATGATGGATAAATCGATATTTGAATCTACTTACCCAAAAGATCTTGGTTTCCTTCTGTGGTCTCAAGGCCAGAGAGCCGTTTGTGCACTTGTCCCCACAAGGGCAATTCTTTCCGCAAAGATAATTCATCGCGCTGGGGGCAAGGCAAATGAGATGGAGAACAACCCTCGAGGAATGCCGCTCATACCGGTTGAGACAATTTTCTCCACAACCCGATTCCGGTTCGCAATGACATAACGCCTGCCATTCTGTCGAGACGCGTGCCTTTCTTTCTGGGAAGATGTCTGAGATTGAGGATTCGATGATCAGCAATTGTCTAGGACTGCCTCGACAAGATACGTACTCTTTCTCAGCTTGACGTACTTTGTTGGCGACTTCTGACTATCTAATTCGCCTGATTGCCATTCGGACATGATGTCCCATGGGACGAGAAACTCCGAACGTTCCTCCATCTTACGGAGACCCCAATGAAGGGGGAGCGGAAGGATGCGGTTTGCTTGGGTGGATCCAGAGGCGGCACTTGCTTGCTCGATAGCTGTAGCCTTGCCTGCCCTGATCGTCCTGCTAGTTTTGCTGGTGCGGCTGTACTTGACCTTTGGCTGCGAGACAACGTTGGAGAAAAGCCCCTCGTTGAGAAAAGTCTTGGAAGTAGTCGCGATTGGCGCGACGACAGAGACGACGACAGGTGCCGATGGAGGAGATTGGCTGCTTTCCGCGAGCTGTAGATTTGCTGATACGACAGAAGTCGATATAGGCGAGGATTCCAGTTCAGATGATGCCTCGCGCCGGGTGACTGTGCGAACGGCTGAACGCGTCGAGATGCCGGTGGTAATGGAGATTGACGACGATGCGAGGGAAGCCTTCTTCTCTTTGGAACGGAATGCACGTGAGACCTGATCGACAGCCTTGTTCTTCAGCCCGTAAAATGTGTCCGAAACGACCTTGACAATTGTATTTCGGCGCCTAGTGTTGGTGTGAGAGATCTCCGGCGGATCGAGGGGGACTGCCGAGGTCGTTGCCGTCGCGTTGGTTGAGGTTCTGGTAGTGCGTCTTTGGGTCAAATCACTGCTAGATGTTGATTTGTGTGTCGCGGTCGCTCGTCGAACGCCTGCTGACATTACTGGACCCGAGGGTACAAACCTTGATCCGCGCGCGGAGGGGCACGTCGCTAATAGTGTTTAGTGCTGCTGGATGCGCGTCGGAAACACGTCCGGATGTCCAGAAGACCTAGTCGCACGAGCTAGCTGGCGTCGGCGTGGGAGATGGTCGCAATGCCGGCTCGAGTCGAGCGTGATTGAGATTGAGGATGATCGCGTCGGATGACGAACCGAGCGAGCGGGGAACGGACGTCAAGAGGAAGCGCAGGGGCTCTCGAGCTATATGGCGCGCGGGCGTTCCCATCGCCAATTTTGTTGTGGTCACGTGCGGCTCACGCAGAATCATTTCCCCCTTGCGGCGGCACGGCACATGAAGAGCACATGTCCAGCTCGAGCGCGTTTTGCCACCGTGTCGGCCAGTTCGAGTTCAGCCGTTCCCCATCTGGTGCAGCAGGCACGGGTCGTTCTGCTGAACAGTGCAAGGCACGTAAGTGCCTTGGAAGACTCTTCGCTTCCAAGATCCTCGCGGAACTGCGGATCTTGACGATATGAAAGTACACCTAGAGGCACAGCTCTAGCGCTTGCAGAACGCAGGCTAATGGTTCTGCACGCTTGGCCGGCTTCCATGCATTTGGCGATGCTCAACGTCACTCATGCAATTCTGACCGCATGAGATTCCTTCCGAAGTGCCAAGACGAAGAACAGTGAAGGAGGTTTGAGGTCATGCTACCTTCTCTATTCATATGTTTGAGGTCATGCTACCTTTTCGAACCCTGAAAAGAAGGTCATGGTACCTTTAGTGCAACATCGCCACGATTCTCGAAGTTCATCATCTATGGGTCGGACCTGCCGGATGTCTATAAAAGGTGAACGCTTGTGCACCTTGATCCGACTCGAGGTGAAAGTGTCTAAGCTCTTCTAGACTTGACTTACCTCCAAGTGACAAGCACATTCCCTACGACAATGATCCAATCTGACAAAGAGAAACGTACCCCTTTCATAATTTGATCTTTGCATGGATCTATTCTGACATTATTTTCACAGTAGAAAGCAAGCCGCAGCCCGTCTATTACAAATTAACTTCAGAAATGCGAGCGGAAGGTAGAAGGAGCCGCTGAGGAGTCAGTCGCACAGCCGTACCGTCGCCACTTGTTCTGATTCCTTCCATCATTCAGCGCGGCGTCTCTCCAGCCCGGACAACACGAGACCAGCAACCACCTCTTCGACAAGATGAGCGATACTCCTTTGACCTACGCCGCCGGTCGTCCCGGACTCGTTGACGCCCCTCGAAGACTCCATCGAGCCCAAGTCGTCCGAGACCATCGGTGACAAAATGTACCGACACAGCGACAACGCTGCCTCTGTTTCAGAGCCCGAGTCCTACAAGAGTGTCGGTCAGAAGGTGATGGATACCGTCGATCCCGAGAAATACGTTAAGACAACTGTTCATGATCACTCGACAGATGGTCATGCCACCGTTTGCTCGAAACCGTGAGTCGTTTCCTTCTGAAGACGTCACGGATACCCTTGACGAAGAGACACCATTACCTAGTGGTGTTGTAACATCGGTTACAAATGCCGTCAAAGACACTGTTAACGACATCACAGGTTCCGTGCAGTACGATCGAAATAACTCCCACAACATGTGAGACTGCCTCGAGGCAGTCAGCGCAAGGTGGACTTTCTTTCGGTAGGACGTAAATACCAAGGAATTGCCATCAAGACTCTGAGCCCGTGTATAGCTTGTAGCAGAAAGACGAATCGAAGTGCGTATTTATGTTGTGCCCCATCATCCCTCAACTGCCCAGTCCCTTTGCGAGAACAAAAGTTCCATCGGCCACTTCTTTACATTCCAGAAAGTCTTTTATGTTTCTTTTACTGAGGCAATGTCGGCGGTAACTTGCTATCATGCAAGCGATAATAAATTTCGAGCCCTCTGTCTGAACGCACTGCGACTAGCATACGCAAGGCAGTGGGCTTCGCGGGGAGGGATAGTTTCAAACGGTGAGACAGGTTTGACGATATTATGGCATTGTTGAGAGCGAGGCGAGGCGTATCGTCAGGTCGTGGCAGGAACTTCGACAAAACATAACGACGATGTCATGTCCTACTTTGGCAGACATTACAAAGCGCCGCTAGCCTAAGTTGTGGAAGTATCTCCACATTTTGATTTCCGCTTCTTCTTCTTCTTCCCAGGGTTGTCATCGGAATCTTCCGTAACATGGGCATCTGTCTGCGCATCTACGGGAACGTCTCCCTTCTCTCTTTTTCTCTTCTTGTCCTTTCGCTGGCTTTGCTGATGTTCCCGCTTCGCCCTCTCGGGCTGTTCCTCACGATACGTCTTCTCTACACGGTCGTCTAACGCTGAAGATGGCTGTGACAATTTTTTGCTCTTACGCTCCGCTCTACGCTCCAGCTTGGCCTGTCGATCCTCTGCCTTTCCAAATTTCGCAGCTTTCTTTGCTGCTTTCTCGGCTCGACGCTTTCTCCTCTCTTCCTTTGTTTCCTTTTTCTCCACCTCGGGAGGTGTCACTGATGGGTCCCGAGATGAAGACACCTTGGGGACGCTTTGTGAAGCTGGTACTGCTCCAGCCATCATTACAGATGATCCCGCTTCATTTGCAATGCCGCTTGATGGTCGAGCAGAGGGTCCAGGTATCCTCTCGATGTCCTCGTTCGTCACGACTTCGCCTCGAAGGAATTTCGAATACAGTATTCTGCGTGCCATTTCTTGCTTTCCGCGTGCAAATGCACTCATCGAAGATCGAGCGGAATTTTGCTGTTTTGGAGCTGGAGATGCGTCCTTTATCTGAGATTTGCCTGTAGTCAGCAGGAAAGCGACCCGAGCACTTCGCATGTTGACCCCACCGGTGTAGCAGTGCCGGATCCAGCAGGCGTAGGTGTTTGGGAAGCTACTTTGATATTCAGCGCCGCGGCCGCGAAGATACTATGAGAAGCGGTTCTGGTAAGCAGATGTCGAGGGACAGCGGACGAAGTGCCTACTTGTCCCAGAATGGCACAGCTTCATCGCGATCCTTTCCTACACCGGATAATGTCTTCTTCTGTACCACCGCGATGGGCCGTGTCATGTGACCCTGCTTCAATGCTAGATACCACGACAGGTCAGCTTCTTGGCAGATGGAGTAGGAGTTCAGGGATGTCCAGGAATGCGTACCGGTGCCTTTGCCTTTCCATCCTTGCGACGTCAAGAATTCGGTTGTGTCCATAGGCATCTTGAGAACTGCCCTGAGTTGAGCTTGAGCGGGACGTTGAACGTTCGATGACCTGATCGATGGGTGTTGCACTACTCACCTCACATCGCGCACAAACTTTTTGGATATATCATCCGCTTCCTCGGCGATGTCAAACCTCCACTCTCTCGGCCACGCGCGGAGTCGATCACCTCACTGCAGATACCTGTCCTGTGAGCAGACACCTACCTAGCCTTGCTCAACTTGCCCATCCGGTCCTCGAGACAGCTGGCCTCCCCTTTTTCGAGAGTCACTAGGGCATGTTCAGATGCGGCTCGCACTCTTCACCATAGTGGTATGGCTCGTGCAGCTGTATCAAGCCTCAGCAATACAACAATCGCTAGCGGGCGTTGTTGACTGGCACAAGGCATTGATCGGTGTCCCGAGACTAGATTTGCAGCCATCGTTTCAACGCATACCAGCACTCAACGGATCGGATGCTACTCAAGATGTCATAGTTACAGCAACAGACCTCAACGTTTTGGCAATACTTGATCCGGCAGACGGGACCATCAGTAAGTGCTGGCGTCACCATTGAAGAGGAAACTCAAGTTTCCATCAGTCTGGCGGCAGAAATTTGAGACTGAGGACGCACTGGTGGCCCTTCAAGTAGCTTATGACGGTCAGCCCACTCATATACTCCGCTCGTTCCGTGCCAATTGCTTTAAGCTTCACAGTCATTCTGACCATATCGGGATTGTCGCACGAAAAGATCCGGTGCTTTTCCAGTCAGACAGGACATCTTTTATGGGAAACGGTCGCCGATTCTGGACATGCACCTCGACAGCTGTACCAACCAGCGAGTCTGGGCACAGCTATAGCTCTGGCGGATGGCAATTCGCGCTCAAGCGACTTTTACGTATTGACCGACGGCCGTAAAGTCCAGAGACTGGCGCGGGGAACGGGTCAAGCGCGATGGACTTGGGAGAGCGAAGTCGCTGGGTGAGTTCTGTCTCGGTCTACATGCGGAATGTGCTGAACCGAAATCATTCTAGATCAACCCTGACATTGACTCAATTGTCTGTCACGACTGACACAGTTCATGTCGTGGCTGTGACATCGAGCTTTGCTTCTCCCACACTGTCGTATATATCTCTCTTCGGGGAGGACGGCTCACCGCGACCCTCGACTCCAGAGATCACTCACATCCCTGCTAGTTCGATTCAGGACTTCGAGCGTGTCGTCATCGTTCGAGATGTCCGTCGGTCCGATTCGCCAGTGTCGATCTCATGGCTTTCCAGAGATCGATCTTCTCTGCAGTCTGTGTCGTTATCCAAGGATGGAGAAATCACGCAACAGCGAGTTATACCTCGGAGTAAAGACCTCAAGGGAAGCTTCGACCCCGAACTTGGCTACGTTGCGCTCAAGGATGTCGGGCTTTCCAATCGCGGTTACTTTTTGGCTTTGCTACCGAACGACGCGGCCGATCTTATCAAGTGGACGGCGACTGAATTGAAAGCCGTGTTCCATTTCGAAGAAGGCGATTTGGCTTCCAGAACGCACAGCTTGTGGGGCGGCTTCGAGGGCGCTAAAGAGGAAGAGTCATGGATTATCCGACTCTTCTGGTCGCATAGCCTCCAGGTACGAAATAATCGCGCTGTTGCAGCTTTCATGCTGAAGAACGCCTCGATCAGCTTGCGAATATCAACACCTACAATATCGACCATTCCGAGGGATATGTGTACACGGGTGGGACATTCCAGTATAAAGATCACGAGCACGGCGTCATCTTGGCCGTGAGTTTCGATTCGCTGAGAGGGAAAAAGTTGACTCTAACGCCTGGAATACTATTCAAGGCTGCTTGCCGAATGTCCACACATTACCCCATCATCGATCGGTATTCCATTGTTCTTACGACATCGACTGGCGCGATTCAGCTTTGGGACCAGGAGACCATCGCTTGGACTAGGGAAGAAGGACTGTCCAGCATCCAGGAAACTCGATTTGTTGAGTTGCCGGAAAGAAAGCTCGAAGTCGCCAAGGTTGTCTTGCATAATGAAGATCTGGTCTCCCGCCTCACTAGACATGCAGCAGAGCTTAAGGCAAGTACGAAGTCTTCTTGCCATGAGCGCATTTCTTAATGCTGGACTGTAAAACAGAATCTTCCTGGCTATTTGATTCGTTTCATTCAGCGTTTCACCGCTGGAACCTACAGACAAGCATTATCTTCTATGCCCTTGACAGAAGAGACCTTGTACCGGGATCAATTTGGTTTCCAACAGCTCGTCGTCGCCTTCACCGCTGCTGGAAAGCTTTACGCAATGGATTCCGCTCATGGAACTATCGTATGGTCAACTTTACTCGGTCTGAGTGGCGGCGTTCGCGGAGAGCTCGAGCTCGTCGGCATGTGGAACGTTCGTGCCTTTACAGAAACAGGCAACCCTGTCATTTCCGTCGTTGCAGTGAGGACGAGAAGGGAGGTCAGTCGGTTCAGAAAGTCGCAACTATCGGGAGCCCCTGACATCATCCACTCTAGATCGAGACTATCGCATTCCACGTGGATGCCTTCACCGGTGCCATCGTTCGCGATGACAAATCTGCAAAGCCTCTCATACCAGGTATGGCTGGCAAGGTACTCTTTTCAGGAAAGCCTGTGCATGCTTTCCCGTTGCCCATCGAGCATTGCAAGACACATATCCGGGCAGTTGCCGTTGTCGATCAGTCGCAGCGTGTAGGCCATCGCTTCACCAGGTCACGCCAATCGCTGATGGATCTCGTTTCTTCCAGGTTCATTTCTTCCCTTTTTGCAAGAAGATTCAATCAGCGTTCGCAAACATGACGTCGGACCTATTCTTCGCGTCTTTCCAAAGCCATCCGGATGTCCTTACTGGGTTTGCCTTCTCCAAGCCTGAGGTCGGAAGTGCGGGTAAAGTGTCAGCTACCTGGCAAATATCTCTGCAACCTCAAGAACGCGTCAGTCAACAAGCGATTCTGCAGTCGGGTCCAGTTGCGTCATATGGACGTGTGCTGGGAGATCGATCGACACTTTACAAGTACCTCAATCCGCATCTCATCGCCTACTCAACGGTCTTTACCGATGGCACGGGGCAAGCGACCGTCAATGTTGTGGATTCTGTTTCCGGCACGATCATATACCAGACTCTGATCGAAAATGTCGACACCTCGCGTGGCGTCCCACTGATTCTGGCAGAAAACTGGTTGACCTTCGCTTATACCGAAAACGCTTCCCTCGAAAAGGGCACTGCGGGTCACCGCCTGGTCTCATTAGAATTCTTCGAGGGCGAAAAGGAAGATGACAGACGAGATAGGTGGGTGCGGTGTCGTCTTCTCTTCCCTTCGTTTACCAAGCGCAATTGCAGTCTTTCGGTTTCTGGCTTTGAAGATATCAAGGTCAAAGCTGTGTTTCGCACGTTTATCTTGACAAACGGAGTCAAGGCCCTCGCTGTGACAACTTCGCGGTACGGCATCACATACAAGGATTTAATTTGTATGTTGCCGGCTATAGGGTACCGAACGGTTTCTAAATCTTTTCGCAGACCTCAATGACTTGGATCAGGTGGTCTCCATTCCTCGACGACTGCTTGACCCACGACGCCCAGACGTTCCCAGTCAGAGGGACAAAGAGGAAATGCTAATTCCCTACGACCCCTTGCTAGCGAATGACCCTCGCAGAACGCTCAGTCATAGTTACGATGTGAGTGGTTTATCACGGACGCTTCATATCTGAATAAGCAGATTTACCACGTCTTTCAGATTTACGGCATCAAGAAGATTGTGACCTCGCCTGCACTCTTGGAATCTACAACCTTGCTCTTCGGCTATGGCCTCGATCTTTTCGGTACTCGACTCACGCCGTCGGGGACGTTTGACATTCTCAGTGATGCCTTCAACAAGCCCCAGCTGCTTTTGACGATTACCGGCTTGACCGTCGGTATCATCTTTGCCAAACCAGCATTGGAGAGGAAGATGCTCAAGTCTAGATGGTACTAGTCTGCAGAAGGATGTAAGGCGTACTACGTTACCGAGAGCTAGAGGAATGGTACTCTTGACGTCGAACAAAAAGACAGGCAGTAGTTCATGAGCTCCTGAATCTGCTGGTCTTACCACTGTAAATGACGTTCAGGTACTTTGTTTACAATTTCGAGACGCGTTGCCAGTGATGTGCTTGATGATGTCACGTGTACAGAGCAGAGGCGCGGACGCACCACCCCCCGGTCGGCCAGCGTGGGACGTTTGGCTCAGCCAGGCTCAGCTCCAGAGCCACGGCTCGCCCGCTCACCGCGCGCTGGCTCGCTGGCTCAGCGGGGTCTGGCTCGCCCAGCCAGTTTGTATGTAAGCCCAGCCAGGGCCCGCCAGCCAGGGCGCCAGCCGCACCCCTGGGTTGCTCGTGCGAACTCAATTGTTTTTCAGTCGTCGTTTTTGCGGCAAGTGCGATAGCAACCGTCGTCTGACAGCCCTACAGCACTTTCAAAACACCCGTCAAGTAAGTCTTTGATCCTCTTAACACAGTCCGCTCCCCTACCATCAACACCCTCCGAGCGAATGCTGGCGTCATCAAGTGTTCATCGACTTTCCACTTGCAAATGCAAGTGCACGCGCGTCTTACGCGTTGTGTTCGACTCAGCTTTCACTCTTGCTTCGGCGGCATTATGCCTGCACCGGCTGCACTGAATCTTTGGATCTTCGCTTCCATTGCATCAATGCCGACCAATCATTGTCAACAACCGTGGATCTGCCTCCTTGTCAAATTCTGATGGACTGATCACTGTGTCTCCCGCAACAGCGAATACTCGAACATGCCCAAGGCCAAGAAGGAGAAGGAGCTCCAAGAGGAGCACAGCGATGAGGCTGAAGAGCCCAAGAAGAGGAAGAAGGCCAAGTCGAAGAAGGATCCCAATGCGCCCAAGCGGTATGTATACCGACAGCGGCTCGTATCTGCCGCGTTGAGCTCACGTATGGATCCCAATTAGAGCCATGTCTGCCTTCATGTTCTACTCGATGGCGCAGCGCGACAATGTCAAGAACGCCAACCCCGACCTTTCATTCGGTATGTTACTGGATCTTTTGTCCCCACTAGGAGCTAACTGTCTGAGGGCTTTCAGGCGAAATCGGCAAGCAACTTGGCGAGCAGTGGCGAAACCTGACTCCCGAAGAGAAGAGGGCAAGTCATCTCGGAGATTGCGATATGCCTGAATCTGACCTCGGCTTTTCGCCTATAGCCTTACGAGAAGCAAGCCGAAGATGACAAGGTTCGAGCTGCTAGGGAGAAGACCGCGTACGATAACAAGAAAGAATGAGTCAGTAGTCAAAGTTTGCATGCTACATGAGACTTGTCCTGATGGCCACAACTCTTTGCAGGTTGTCAGAACATGATGACAATGACCATGCCCTTGCACCTTTGATTTTCGATTTCCCGTTGTGTCTCCTCTGTAGGAGCAATAGTCGCTTCCAAGCGCTATCTTACTATGTTTAGCATCACCGTTGTCTTATACTTTGACTGTGTGTCCAAAGAGCTATGAACGATATCATCCGTTCCACACATCCAAGCTTATGTCCTATGCTGTCAGCTCGATTACCCAGAACCATTCGTGTCCGGGTGTTCTCCGTCGACGCAGTGGGAGCCAGCCGAAGCGACGTGTGGAGTCTTGTGAACTTTCAGGTTGTCCGCCATCGTCATCATTGCTAGCCATACTCCTGATGTGGATGAATCGTCCAGGATAAAAGGTGAAACCCAGAGACCCAGGGGCCAAGCAGAACAGCCTTGCAAGGAGCTGTATCTCGATTTGAATCCGCAAGAAGCGGTTGGATGACCTTCTACGCGTCGAGACTCGAAAGTCCATCATCAAAGCAGTCATGCATGTCATCTCGGTCATCTGGTCCGAACGTGAAGCGCGCGGCAGGGAATAGGATTATTCCTCGCCGCAGCATCGTGCTTAGGCGAGTCGTGGAAGTCTAAAGTACTCGTGATTGGATTCGGTACGCTTTCGACTCCAAAAATTGCAGCGCTCGTCATCGATCAAGCGCTTTGTCCCGTCGCCATCATCACCAGCAAAACGTTCTCTTCAATGCTCAATCCTCGGGCGTCCACATTCTCCGTGAGGGAGTTGCCCTCGGCTTCGAATGAACAGGAGTCTCGGCATGGCATTTCAGGGATCGCAGCAAAGAAGAGGGGCTCAGGAAACGTCAAGGTGCTTGCGGACGGAGAAGTCGCCTCGGTACACCAGGTGATCACACACTTGCCTCAATCCATCATGATGGCGAGCTGATACATGATATAATTTGCCCTGGATATCTCCGACAGTCGCCACTCTGTAAGTCTTTCGCGGATAGGGGGTCATCCGTGATGCCCAAAATGCGCACTGCGATCCTTACGCGAGCTGAGTAATCCCATCCAGCGACTCCACCTTCAGACGCCCCTTCTGTGATTAGAGAAGCGGTACATCGAGAGAAGGTAAGTATTCATTCCCATTCGCAAAGGTGATCGCTTTTCCGACATTTATAAATTTCCGCAGTCTGCTGGTGATGACAGATCTCGCCTTTTGCCCTTGACCTCTGCCGCGAAAGTGAACACAGGACACCCTGATCACAACCCTCCTTCCAACATGCCTCCTTCAGATTTCACCCTGCATCACGACAAACACAGGCATTCGCGCAAAGAGCAGGATCACACTAACTTGATGAGTGTTGCTTCGATTTGGGCACCTCGACCGTCCGAAAAAGACCTGCATGCTGTCTATCCTGTCCCAGTGCTCTCTCCGACGCCTACCAGACCATTGGGAAACACTGCTTCCCCCAGACTGTCACCAGCTGCTCCAGCGTTCACGTCTCGAAATTCGCCAGTCTGGACTGGACTCGCTCCTACTCCCATGCTTTTGGGGGTTCCTCCATTCGCGCATCCAGCTCTCATGACAACGCTTACGCGAAACGACCAAGGACATTCAAGCCATCGAGATGATCGCACCGTCTTCCCCATGGATCTGTTGAGATCACAAGCTTGGTTCTGCTCTATGTGCGAGAATGACAATCTTCAAAACACAGAGACGTGTGCTCAGTAAGTGATGGGCTGTTGTCGACTTCAGTATGCCTTCCGACGCGTCTCCATCCTCTCTGCCTTCAAAGCTGCGAAGCTCTCAATCCCAATCGCTCTCTCATTCGAGCCATCTCGCAGCAACAGCAGCACGTGCAAGCCTTTCAGACTTATCCCTCCGGACATTTCGCTGTGCTCCCGGCCCTCTCCCCCCAGCCCAAGAGCATGGCCTCGGTCTCACCCATGATTATTATGTCAAAGCTGAGCTGTCACGTTAACGCGATTCTCAAGCTCGGAGCGGATGGCGCAAAGTTGCAGAGTATGCTTGTTAGTGGGGATGTTTCTCTTTGTTACGCCTTGGGCATGCGGGGTCTAGTAGGTAAGGAAGCAATCAATCCTTGGAAATGTGTAGGAGTTGAGATTCCAGTGAGTCGCTAAAATCTCTCTTCGACTTTGTGCGATCTGTCTCATGGCTGGTCTTCCTGCCTGTCAGTCTCAAAACTTCATCAAGAACGTCTCCAAACCCCCTCTGGGGACTGTGGCTGGAGACTGGACTTGTTCGTGCGGGCGAGAAGTAAGCGCATATGCAGCGAGCGCTCGTCGAACAGGGCGCCTAATTTGATGGGGCCAACAGAATTGGGCCAAAAGATCTGTTTGCTCTCGTTGCTTTCCAGGGATCGAGCCTGAATACAAGTCGCTTGTCTTCAGCAAGGTCAAGCCAATCTTCGACTTCATCGCGGTTCAAGAACAAGGAGGCGATGCACAGAAAGACGTTGAATGGCTTTCTGCTGAAGAGCGACGTCTACGACATGGCCATACGAAACAAGCTCAAACACAGACACAGACACAGAAACATAGTCCAGGCCCAGTCCATTCCGGACCAATCATCGGTAAGGACTTTGTCGCGGACAGTAGGGCCCCTAGACAAGCTAGCCGCTCTCCCGCGACGGCGGACGCTTATCCTCGTGAGACGAGATCACTTCATGACTTTCCGGCGCCGTTTCTCCCTTACACAGCCCCTCTCCCTCCAAATTATGCCATGTGTCAAGGAGTACCGACATTCACAGCCTTTGGATCCATTTACCCTTACACTATGATGCAGCCTCAGTCCTTTCAGAGACACAGTCGCCCTTCAGCAGAACATGCATTCCCGCCAGCTGTTCAAGACAACCACCCGAATCAATACAGCTTGCAGAAAGGCGATCTCGAACCTGCATCTCTCGTGCAAGCAGCCTCCTCATCTAGATTCTCCATGGTCGAATCTTCCGAAAGCGCATCAGACTCGCACTTCTCGCCTTTCAGCAGGAGCGGCAGTCATCATGCGATTCCGAAACTCGGGTTCACTGTAACTGAAGCCTCTAGTGCTGGCTCGATACAGATCGCCGCTACAGCATCAAGCGGAGGGAGCTCCCTCGGAGAGGACGGACACCGCCTGGAGCTACCTGCCTTTGCTAGAAGTGACATGAGAGATCTTGGCGATATTTACCGCGAATCAGCTAGACAGAACAGGTATGATGCGAACGTGTCGCACCCTTTTTCTCCCTTCGACCAGCCTCAGCTTTTCGCCTCCCAGGCGTCTCAGGCTAAACTCAAACTGGGCACGGAGGCAGAGCTTCAACCCGCCAGAAGTGTCTCTCCGATCGGCCAGGGGCGACCCGGACCTTCCGTCGGAACTGATACAATGCAACAACCTGTCGCGAGCACCTCGGCTTCCGACAGTCAAGATTCCATTCAGAGTAAAACCTTCGCTTCTGAAGCGTCTTATGTCAATGCCCTTGGAAGTCTGTTGGAGGATGTGCACTTCTAGTTCAAGGCCTTGATCAGTTCTGGGCTTAAGGAACGACAGCTGTTTTTACAGAAGGCGTTATTGGAGACGAGGAGGAGCGGCCTACTACTTACCGGCAGTAGTCACCGCCAGAGGCGACAACTTGAGCAATGCGTCGAGGCCAAGTAGACGTGTCCCCGTGAAGGCACTGCGCAAAGGCAACGGAGGGATGAAGGCAATGTCGTAGACGTATCGGGTTTGCTGGTAGCTCGCGAAGCACTGCCCACAGCACCCATAACTTGTTCATTCGCCATAAAGATTCGTTTATGCATGCTTCTGGGTTCATGATGACTTGTTTATCGGGAACAGATTGATATGCACGCGCTAGATTTTGACATTCAGCGGGTATGCCATCTATCGAATCTTGAAAATCATCTCAGGAGTCGAAGGTGAATGAAGCAACTGATTGCGCGTTATATAGCGTGGCAACCGCTCACTTTCGAAAGCTCTCTGACCCAACTCGCAACCGGTAGAACTGGACCTTTGTCTTTCGCTGAATTTCGGAGTAGATTGTTTCTTTGGCAGCCATGAATATACATTAGAACAGCGTCTTGCTGCCAAACTACAGTATCTACGATCACATATGACATCTGCCCTTACAGGAACGGAGTCGGTCTTGATATTTACTGTATGGTTCACAAGACCGATCCACAATGCTCGTTAAAGCGCTTTCGGTGGACTGGGTGTGTCGATTCCAGTAGGCTCTCATAGACGTACGAACATTTCTGAACCTTCATGAAGTTGAAGGGCCGCCCGAGGCCACTCGCCGTCAGGTAAAGCCTCTTTGATGTAAACGCAATTGAGTTTCCGATGGCTATTCAAGCCGCGCCATCATTGGCAGGCTGCAGGTTGCCCACCTCTGCTCAAATGCTGAACTCTGGATGACTGAAGTGCTGGAAAGCTCGATTAGGATAGGGGCGAGTTTTTGCATATGAGAGTACGCTACAGTACAGAACGCACCGACCGCGACCATCTGGCAGGTGAGAAGTACTGAGCTTGCCTGGGTTTGCGAGCACGCCCATGTCGAGCAGTGATGAATAGCGATTGGGTGCATTCCCATTTCCACCCAATGGTCAAGCCATCACAACGTTCGTCTCAAAACTGTTAAGAGGCTTAGAGGAAGGTCGGGGGCTTTGTATATACGGGGAGCCGTCGATTGGCCACTGTCTTAAGTTCTGTCAATTTTCGAAGCTCTAAGCCAAGTGCTCGGCAAGCAGGGACCTTCGAACAGTCATCTTCGTCCGTCGGTCAGTCACATGTTCGAATTCCCCTTTCAACTGTGTGGAATTGGATAAGGGCAGAGTTCCACGTAAATCGCTCGCCGCTGAGGTGCTACGCCATCGCACGACCTATGAGCTCCAGGCGAAGCAACATTCCCCTTTGCCCGTCCATCTGCCATACCACCAGCTACACTGCGCTGGGCTATCTCGACTGCTTGCATCTGGTTGCACGGACCCCTCGGCTCTTTGTCACTTGATGATCCATATTATGATCGAGGGGGGAGGGGAACCTGCGGCCGAAACCAGGCACTTGCCAATCATTCCGATCCATTTCGAGGTGTGCTGTTCCTAACGACCTAAGCGACAGCAACAAGGCGCTGCATATGCAGCCGTGATCTTCCATCGCCCCATCCTCCCAAGCGTCGTTACCAGGGGTTCAGTCAGGCTTCTATCACCCACCACGGGCGATTACGCAAGTACCTAGTCGAATCCTGTTAGTTGCCCAAATTGCTATCATTGCTATCGCGAAATGAAAGAGCTGGTCTGGAGATCTGACAGCGTGGTTTGAGAGAGCTTGGAAGAGCCTGCGGCAGAGCATGCAGCTATAAGCACACCATACAATATCCGAAAGATTACACCCGGAGAGCCGAAGAGCGGCCATAGCTGGGGTTATGCGCTCCCGCGGGCATTTATCCCATGATGAATGTGAAGCCCGTTCCAACAGCTCAAGGCCGCACCCGAGACTGTCGCTTGATCATCGGGTGTACGAGCGACTTTATGAAATCCTGATGGAAACATCGCCCATGTCGACAGGTCGTGATATCAAGGAGTCATCGAGGACAGCCGAATCTCGAAGTCCGCTCAAATAGAATTCGGGACTTTTTGGGGGAACGGTAAGTGAAATTCTAGAAACGTGCCGTTTAAAATGAAACGCCAGTCATAATAATAGCCTGCCGGCGGCCGTCGGGCGAGCAACTCGGCAGACGCGCGAAGGCTGTGTTTTCCCAGCCCGGCGAATCAGCAGCTTTGTTCTGCCTTGATTTGATGCCCTTTCACCTCTCTTGGCCCGCGCGTCCCCTCCGATGACGTCCCCGTCGAAATCCCCCCCCTCTCCAAACGATATTCCGCGGACGAGCCTCAAGAGACTCAAGACTGTACTGTTCGGAGGCTATGCTAGATCTATTGAAGTGAGATCTGACAGGCATTCATCCTACTTCGGCAACGATAATACAAGTACCGCCAAACAGCTGACGCCAACCGCCTGCCTTGTTGTCGACCCGGTTTCGGTCCCTCACACGTCAATACAACTTGCATCGGATCTGCCACATCAAGCTTGTAGACCTTTTGGGCACCCAGCCCTTGACAAGGACTTCCGCGCGCTTCCTCGCTACTCATAGAAGTCCCGTGCCATACTAGAGAGACAACGGTACTGCATTGTGAGTCGATTTTCGAGGTGGTGGCGCCCGTGAGACCTGTTTGCACGTCCCTTGAGGAGCAGTCGCTGTCGCTGTGTCGCCGTCCAGCAATCGCTGAAGCGCCCTAGAGCTGACCCTTTTCCTCTTTCAGCGATTACAGCCCGGAGCAAAGAACATCCTCCCTACACTACACACAAATTCTGGTCATCCATCCCTTCAGTCGGTTACATGTCGACAATGTCGTTTATCGCCCCTAGCGAAAATATAGCTCAAGACTATCAACGTTCGACTTCATTCTCCTTGGCTCCCGAAGCGTTCGGCACCGCGGGATCGCTTGACTTGAACCTGGACCTAGAAAAGCAACAACAACATCATCTCCGCCAGTTCCTCTACTTCCAAGGCCTTGCCTTGCAGCGTTCAGAGGAACGACAGCGATCCCTCGCAGTATCTGAAACCTTTGACGGTATCAACCATATCCATCACGATACCCGTCCTTCGCCCGATACGCTGTCTTCTGGATCGGTTGAAGATCGTCTTCACGACTTTATTACTATCGAGTCCCTTTCAGACACGTCCGTTTCGACACCTTCAACTCCGGACCTTCTCGGCACCAACATCCCATCACTCCCTTCCAGGTCTTTCCCTTCGAGCGACCTAGACCTGTCACCGTCATCTGTCGTTCAAACTCCTGCTTATTCGATGACGGGAGCGCCGTCGCCATTGCAAGACGCGAATGCGATCGCTGCAGGCTGTATACCGCATGATGTGCAATCCCAAATCAAAGTCACCAGCTTGCAGCCATTCGATCAATTCGGCACATACACACACGCCTTGCCCTCTAGCGCGCAATTTCCGCTTTACTACCAACAAGCAGTCGAAATGCCCCCTCTGATCCAACATGCCACCAGCAAGGTGACCATTGACACCACACCTCCTATGCTGGCAACGGCAACACGACAACGCTCATTCTCTGTCGCCGGTACTCTGCCGAGTTCGTACGCCCAGTCAGCAATGTCTCCGTATTATGTTAGCGGTCATCCCGCTTCATATCATCAGCTCTGTCTGGCAGGGTATATTCCGGCTCAGCCGGACATGTTTTCTGAATCTGCTATGGCCGGAATGGATGCCAATCAGCATCAGCGAACGTTCTCTCTCCCTGCCGGCAGCCTTCCGATGCACTTCAATCCGTCAATCTCGTTGCCTCCGACCGAAAGAGTGCTTGCGTTCGACAGTACACTAGACTCTGACAGTATCGCTTTCGTCTCTCGTCGGTCTAGCCTAGTCGCAATGTCCGCTCCGTCCCATCGAAAAGCTCAAGAACAGCGTTCCAAGCCATATGATAGAGCAGGACAGACGTCATCCCGTTCGCCTCCTTGCGTCTCGGAACACGACGGAACGTCGAAGAGTCGAAAACCATCGCTTAACGCAGAGTGCTCGGGCCAAGAAAGCTCGTTGGGATCTTCTATTCCAGCCTCAATCATTCCGGAAAGCTTGAAAGATCTTCCTGCATCCATGATTCGAAATCCTCACGGTGGCGGTCGCGGCTATGTTCCCGGAGAAACACAGGAAGACCCGAAGAAACGACACAAATGTGGCATCTGCGGTCGAGGCTTCGCCAGACTCTACAACCTAAAGGTATGTAAGCTGCTTTGCATGAGGAGATCTCGTAGCTAATTATTCTCGTTATTCAATCAGAGTCATGCTTTGACCCACGATCCAGCGAGGCCCAAACCTCATGAGTGCCCTCACGCCAAATGTTCGAGATCGTTTTCCAGACTTCACGACCTGGAACGTCACCGTCAAGGCATTCATCGTGACGGACCCTTAATGGAAGCTAAGGAACAAGGAATCGCTCCAGCCGTTGCACGCGCCAACACACGCATCGCCAAACGAGCTGCCGACAGCGATTCCCTGTGACCAGTCGCTATCGCCTCGTGATTAAATTAAAGCCGTGACATCAGTTCACGCATTCCCATCTCTCTTCCAAACCGCCATTCATTCTCCCTTCGACCAATCTCCCGTGATGGTGGCGGAAGACTTTCGGCCAGAGAGCCTTGTCTTCTGCCGGTATTATGGAAATTGCCGATAACACCGTTCACTTTTCCAACACTTTCGTCTCAAAATCACCGATTCAACCCCAGTCATTGTCGGCTCTTCCTTTCCTCCGCGCGCAACTCATCAGCAATCATTTTTATCACGTCGCGTGTTACCGAATCACCTTTGTTCTGAGCGGCTTCACTGCAAGCCGCACAATCCAAGGGTCGGGATATCGTGCACGAATGTCAGAAAATCCAGCGCATGGAGGGAACTCGAGTCAACAATCGGCTGCGATGGAACGTGTGGCAGGAGTCGCTTTTCGGAAAGCTTGTCCCCCGGACAAGTACGAACACCGATATCGGCTTCAATTCACCTCTTACCGGTAGGAATTGTCGATTCAACAGAAACACAGCACAACCAGAAATCAGCAAAACAGTCGAAGTCAGCTACAGGATCTCGCCTCAACCGCTCTTGTGCTCAACTAAGCCTAGCTTTCCCTGCATACAAATGACCGCCTCATCCATCCCGTTCAGAACATCGTCGTCGTAACTGTACATCATCAATCGTCGAACGGCCTTTCACCTTCAGCAGCAACCGCCGAAGCTGCAATCGCCGTCGCCTTGTACGATGCGCAGATGCACGCGTATGTCTCTGGGCCTAGTGATAGGATCCTGGACCGTCAGCTTGTTTTCAGTGCCTTGCTTAGCCTCATACACGAATGAAGCAACAGGAACTCGTCTATCATGTAAATATATCCGTCGTTTGTACAATCTCTCAGAATCGTCTCAACTGTTGTAGAGCTAGCCTTGAAACCGAAAAACAAAAAAACCAAGTCCGATGACATCTGGAATGTCATCACAAAAGTGCTACCACAGGTTGTCTCTAGGCATCTTGATTGACCAGCCATGTGACTACAACAGCCCCTCTCAACGAATGACATTTCAGAACCTCGATGCCCCCAGTACTCAGATGTACGGTTTGAGATAACGCGCCGAAATTTGGACCTTAGACAGTGAACCTTTGGCGTCCATATGGCATGTATGGAGAGGCTGATAGAACGATATCCATCCAGAGGATTCCCTGTACTTGTACATGATTTTTAAGGCTGACTATCTAGCTGCAGTTTCGGCGAGAATTGCAAACGCAAGCTAGCTGGCAGAGTCTCTTACTTATCTCCTCTTTGGTTCCCGTGTTTCATCAGCGGCCTGCTTGTCTTCTCTGTCTCTACCTTGTGTCGCCATGCGCATCACATCTACGATCACATGTACCGACTCCTTCAGTCTCCTCTCTTTCCGACGAGCTCTCCGACAGCTGTTCCAGCGGAGCTTTGAATTAGCTTTCGAGTTGTTTGGCTGTTTTTCCTTTCACCGGGTAGCCAAACATCTCACCGGGCGGATGCTCGCAAGGTAGGATATCGGTAGCCACGCTCGTAGCTATATCGGCGGTGGCACGGTGAAGCAGCTAAGGAATAAGCTCTTTAGGACCGTTATAGCTTTTCATCCGCATGCTCACCTAATACTCTGGGTCGAGTGCTCACGTGACCCCAACATTTTGCTAAGCGAGGCTTCCAATGATGCCTGGCGAGGCGCGGGCGCAACTATATAACGAGGGGATTGTCAGGCCCTTGTCGACCCTCTTCCTCCTTTTTCCTCATGATCATACGTGAGTCCTCTCTCTGCCGCTATGTTTGCAATCAGTCTGCTGACTCCTCCCCCTATAGTCTGCAGGATATATTTGCAGTAGCTAACTGATCCTCGCTTGTTTACTCAAGCCACATAAGCTTTAACCCAGCTGATGACACAAACATTCGTAGCGCCCTGTTTAGTTAACTAAACTACACGGAGTCTGCTTGTTCAACCTCTTGGCCTTTTGGCTATCATGTTCGAACAATCGATGAAGTCCGGCGCGGGGTTTCACATGACGAAGACATCGTCTCGATGGTGTCGACGTTGGAACCCAGCGTGGGCGTTTCATACGAATCGAGTCTGATGGGTTCTTGCTCTTGTAACTTGGTGTCGGAGAATGCTATGATCATGTGCTGCTAGCTCGCCTCGCTTCATCTGCTCATTTGAATTCGAAACGCTCCCACCATCTACTTAATGGCAGCACTGTCTCTGTACTCTGCTCGACCATCAATCCGCAGTATCAGCCGCTCAGGTCTTGTCATTTCATCCTTGCTCATCGATAGGGCCTGATTCCAATGATCCCGAAACTTCCGTTCATCAGGAGGCTGCTATGTAATAGTCGTCTATGAGTAGCTATATGGGTGCTCGTCCTGAATCTCCATGACCTTGAGATCGTGCGACAAGTTGTGCACATCTTTGCCAGTACGTCAAGCGAGCTCTGCTAGTCATCGTCGTCTTCTTATCCTCGGGATCCGAAGAGTGGTCGTCCGAACTCGCCCTAAGCCGATATTTTCGGTGGGCGCACCCGGCCTTGTCCCGTTATTATGCCATTTCGAGTAAGAAACCATTGGATGCTGGCGACATTCGGCCAGAGTTGGCTGGTCACAAAAATGCTTCCGCCCACGCGCTCTGAATGCAGGCAGGCTGCAGGCAGGGGCGAGCGAGTCATTCATCTGCGAAGCTGGTGGCGACAACGGACCGAGTCACGGTGGCGGCCCCAGTTGACACGGAGACTCTGCAACTTGACATCTTATCAACTCAATCACCAGGCCACGGCAGGCAAATCACCACACGTCGGTTCATTGATAGCAACGTCAAACAACGTTGTCGTCTACCGTCAACCGGCTTTTCAAACTTTCCGGGTCCGTTTCACTCCAACGCCACACTTCAATCGGTCACCGCGGTCTACCTCGCCTCAACCGTATTGAGTCAGGCAGCTACCGCACTCAAGTCAACCTTGCTTGCGTCTGCTTGTCTACGACTGCTTGACACGGCTTATCCCAGTTGGAAGTCCAACTGCAAATAACGCGAAAGCCGCGAGGGAACACCTGCAGGTTTGGTTTCCAGGGCTTCCATCGCTTCCAGCGGAGTAGGATATTCGTGGAGTTCCCGTCTAAGGAAACGGAAAAAGAGAAACACGGCTTTGGTCAAGTTTTCTGTAAGTCTTCTGTGCACCTCTGCTTGTTCGAAATTTTTGAGCTTACGCATTCATTCGTCCCTGTCATCCTTTCAAACTATGTCATATCGCTTCCGTTCACGCCACTCTATCAACGGACCTGCTCATCTACGTCGCGGATTCATTCGCATTTCCATCTATGCGTAGCCGCCATCACCTCTACCACCCTTTTCTGTCGACTCTTGCGATGTACAACGACGTTCGTGAACGCTTGTAAAAACATTTCGACTCCTGACCTCCGGCACCCTCGAGACCCGACAAAGTCCCCTAGTCGCTGTCCCGTCACCTCGGCAACAGCTTCTGTCTCATTCTGAAGTTTGTCAGGTCAATCTCTCGCAATTTATCTCGTCACGATCTTCAAGTACTCCGACAACACTTTTTCTGCATCGAATAGACATCGCATCACCGCATCATTATGTCCGTCATCATTTCCACCATGGTCAAGGCTTCTTACGTCGCCGCCGGCGCCCATCGGGCCTGGTAAACGCGCATCAGGCTTTTTCTATCTTGAACCTTGAATAGTCAATCTTCGGCTATTCACAAGGATCAACGTTCAATCACACTGCTCTACGTAACTTCGCAACAAGATCAATATCACACAACACTTTCCGGTTCGGTATCTCTACTTCGAGCACACCTTATCTTCGTGCCCATTCGTAGCGACTCCGTGTGTCATTCACTCCACCATCGAATTCGGTTGCGGCAGAATTCCAGTAACCTGTCGCCATCGCAACAAGTCATTCGAGAACGATGAGCTCCATCAAAGTGGACTGTAACAGCATGTCTGCTATAGCTCCAACCCCGCAACTTGCGTCTCGCGCCATTTTCCCATCTCACGAGGCAGACTCAAACTCCATTCTTTCCTGCTCACACCGTCTCGAATCCGGCGTCCAGGGCCGAAACAGCAAAGCCACAACTGGCCATCACCTTGGCTCAATCGCTACCAAATCTGGTGCGATTACTTCGCTCCGACAAAACTTTTCTCTTGACAATCAGATCATCAATATCGATGCAGCCACAATCCATGCTTGGCGGCACAATGTCGGGCAGAATCAACAGGACAAATGTCAACAGACTCTGCTCAAATTGTCACCTCCTGCTTCGCCGGTCCTCAACCAGACTTCCACCTTCAATCCGTCTGCGGCTTGCACCGTCACCATCCAATCTACCGGTGATTTCTGCGGCAATGCCAATCGGTCTGCCGACGCGACGCCTTCGGCTCTGCCATCGCGGGCACAGCGAGCTTTGCTAGCGCGCGGTAACAGCGAGATCAGTAAACAATGTGGCGGTAACGTCATCCAGAGCTGCGATGCTGTCGGTCTCGAGGCAAAACGGCAAAAAGATCTTATCGTGACCGAGAAAATGATTGGTAAGTGGATCATTGATCAAGGTGTCTTGGCAACATCCCAGGATCGCTTGCCTAGATGATCAATATTATTCTACCAAGAGCTGTACTCATCTTCTATCATCTTCTCTTATACTCGTGACGGAAATATACCTTCTCGAACGACAGATCGTGTACACGACATCCTTTGCACGACATGGCCATCGGCTCGCATCTTCGACTCACCGAAGTCGCAACATTCGGGTTCGGAGATTGAAGAGCTGGTCGGCGATATGCAAATGCCCAACCCCGCCGCTGGGTTGCCCTCCCTGAAGTGCTTCATAAAGGAAATATGGACCCGAACGCGCAGCTCGCGTGCCGTGCTTTGGCTTGCCAGGAAATATCTGGAGGTATGTAAACAGCAGTCCAGCTGCTCAGTCATCACCATTCCGCCTCATAGTAAAATCGCGCTCATTTTGTCCCCCTCATCTTTTCGACTTTCACTCTGGTTTGCAAAAAAATAGAGGCTTAGCTCTAAGATCCTCCCGCAAGACAGTACCGGCGTTCCACTGGTCACCCTCGAAAGTGATTCTCCTCTCAACTGTTCTCGGCGATCTTTCCTTGCTGCACTCATGCTAGCACATAAGCACTTAGTTGACAAGGCTTATACAAATCGGGCTTGGCACAAGGTCTCCACCCTCAGTGCTCATGAGATCCAGACGGCTGAATTGGAATTGGCCTTCGCCCTCGACTTTGATCTACGCTTTCCCGCCGACGAATTCTTTGACGAGTATCCTGAACAACGAAGCCGATGCTCGTCATGGTTGAAGCAATCCTCCGATGAGGAAGAGGAGCCCAGCTTTGTGACTTCTGCCAAGCTGAAGTTTTTCCCTGATTGCGGAAACCCAGGCGAGACCCTCGCAGACGAAAACATGGACTACGCACGATTGGCCTTCTCTCGGTTCAGCGCGTCTCCGGAGAGTATGCTTTCCGTACCAATGCCCCGTCTGGGATCCGACTTGAATTCCGCATTCTCGTCAATGAATGGCTCTTTCACGTTTGTTTCTCCCGCTCAGCAAAGCAATGGAAGGTTGTTCTGCAACAATCTCTCGATGCAACTTGGCTCAAGGATTTCCAGTCTCGTGACGGATGTGAGCAGTGACTGCAGCTCTATCGATAACCGCAGCGTCGATGATGGCAGCCGGGATTGTTCGAGGGAATCGTCGCCTTCCCGATCGGAAGGTGGTAATAGCGTATCCTCCGGCAAGAAGCGACATTCCGCCGGACAAAGCTCTATTCAAGATGTACAGATGTCGGACGTCAATGCCGTTGAAGCCGTTCCCAAGAAGAGAAAAATACTGCGGGATCCTGGGTTGTATCTGGAATGCCGTCTTTAAAGCGACGGATCGGTAAAATATCTTTCATCGTTTGTACCTCCGTCTAGGACAGCTGTAGCACACATGTATCTATCGATATGGGGTTACAATTCAAAAAGCTTGGGACGCTTCCCTTTCTTGGAACCTATTGAGTCTGTACAAAAGCTGTCCTGACCTTGAGTTGTTGTAACCTGGCATGGTGGCGTCTACTGCTTCAGCTGGGGCTTCACTTCCTCCGAACACGTCTCGTACGGCTCGTCTAGTTGTTTCATCCAATCCCAAGTTGTCATAGCTCGCACTTCATAGCCCTCGCTTCCCCTTCTCAATCTGACTTGACGGTTGTGATCCTCCTCGTCGAATATAGCATTTTCCTGATCGGATTCGATACTAGAGGGGTATCTGTCCGATGAGGTGTCCTGCTCGCAGTGATCGCGCTCCTCACCGGAGGAGTAATGCTCGCCGTCATGGTTTTCGCCATCGAGGGTATGATCGAGGTTCAGACCTCCGCCGTTAGAGCTTCTTGGCCGACGTGATCGCAAGACCGCGTTTGACGGCGTCAACGCAGGATTGAAAGACTCTCCGTAGGTGAAGGGGTTGCTGCCGGGAGCAGGTAGTGTGCGGATTGGGCGATCTCTATCTGGATCCCGCGGTGGCCAGGCATGTTGCGAGAACAGATCTGACACAAGGATCCTAGTCAGCGAAACATTCAAGCTATGGCTAAGTAAGCGATCCAACGGCACGCAGCAGTGAATCCCATACTTACTTTGAGGTGGATTCAAGCCATGCTGCGAGCAGATGATCCATGATGGAATGCTGCATGCTGAGCTGTGCCGGGTGTGGCGTCCGATTCCAAGCTAGCGAGCCGGGAATGGGGGCCTTCATCGCCGATCATGCGATTCGCCTCCACCCATTGTCCAGCTCCGTATAACTCACCGGTGACAGCTTCCGACACTGGAAAGGATAGGCCATCGCCGCTCATTGATTGAGGCCATAGCCAAAGCAAAGGATTCGGTCCAAGTACTGATTGGAGATTCCGGTAAAAGCCAAGATTCTGTCAAAACATGGGCACCGTGTCAGTATCAGCCGCATCTCGGTCGTCAGCGCGATTCAACGTACATATGGATATTTAATCTGAGAGAAGGAGACTCCCAAGGTCAGAGTCTTTTCTTCTGGGCCTAAATCACTGGCCTACCTCTTTGATCTTGCCCCGGCGTACAAGTGTTGCCACTCTATCCTTTTCCCAGCCTTCGATTGTCGTGGAATTCCCAGCGGCAATGTAAAGATGATATAGTGAGAAGATGCCGACGCAGAGCCACACAGGCACTCCGATAGCGAGATTGATGACCATCCAGAGAACATCTGCTGTAGTTGGCTCTGGCTAGAATGCATGTGAACCCGTTAGTGAAGGGTAGGAGAAGCTAGGAATGCACTCACAGATGACCAAGTGGCGAAGGCCCTCATCCTGGAAAGAATGATCACAATGTGGCATGCCATGCCGAAATCCACCCAGACGAGAAACCGCAAGAAGTGTCCTTGATTGCGGAACCCGACACCTGCGCGACGGTTGGTTTGTTTCAGCATCTAGTCCGGCAGCAAGACCCAAGTCAGTTCACAATTAGCTATCCATGGGCAGTGATGATCCATTTTTAGCTGCGAAGGGGCATGCAAATCAGCTCGAGCGCGAATTAATGAGCATCGGGTAAACTACTTGCAACGCATTTCTTGCATTTCCGGCAATGGTGTGTCCGCGGAGGTTTGTACTCGTGACATGTCTTGCAATATCGAGGGCCGTGTGTCAGCTTCTTGACTTCGAAGGCTTTCTGAGTGGCTGGATCTGGACGCTATGTAGAGAGAGAGAGGCCCGGTTGAGGCGATCAGACGGTTATGAATATTGAAAGAGCAAAGAGAATACAACATACCCATCCAGACGGGACATGCCCTGGATCTGTGCTGACACACAGATAGTAATTCCAGAAGATCAGGACACCAGAGACGCTGGAAATCAAATCAGAAAACCATCAGCCCGGTCCGAGCTGCTGCAGTGAAATGACATGGCTTCAAGACTCACTTTAGTGGCAAGACGGCCTTGATCAAGTCAACCGAGAAAACTCTTCCGTACCACGGCCACATTATGAAGACTTGGGGACTGTACACCAAGAACGATATCAAGGCGACGGTTCCCGATACCCTGCGGTCATACGCAAATGTGAGCGGAAATCGATCCAAGCTTCAAGCCAACTTGCCATATACGTTGGCCGATGTTTAGCGTCATTTCGCCAGTCGGTTGATAAGCCTCCTGCATTTCGAAAGCATGAGCAGCAGCGACTAGACCAGGCCAGGAGGTTGGTGAGGGGAGTCACAGCAACCGATATCCGTGATGAGGTTGCCGCTCGATACCCTTGACGTCTCGGTCTCAACAAGTGCACGGACTCGATCGTTCCGAGGTGAGACAAAGTGAAACGCGGTCGCTCTAAGTAGTCTGCGAGATTGCGAGACTGCGAGAATTACTCGGTGCCCACCGGCCTTGGGTCGGAACCGCTTGCTTTGGTCGAGAAGGCGATGCAACAATGTTTCGCAAACGCAGGATGAGGATATCTGAATGCACGATGGCACTTGCGCTCAGGTTTTACCGCCCCGGTAGATTTGGCACCCATGAAACCCAAACCCATGGGATGGAAGTATCGATGTGTCGCGCTTGGTCGTTACTGAGGTGTACACCCGCGATTCACCGTGCGCATCGGAGGGCGACGACAAACTCTCTAGATCATCAACAAGAAGAGGCCCTTCTCATACAAGCGCAAGTATGATATTCTTTCTATGTCTACAACGCAGATTCTATATGCGGACAAACATTGAGCTTTGGATTTGGCTGTTCGTAGCTATTCTTTCTATTTTGTTTGGTGAATGATACAACGTTCGTCATTAGGGAGTCAGTCAATGTCGTCAAGCGGTCGTCGTGAAATCGTTGGATGGAAGGCCCTCGAAGCGGCTTGCCTCGAAAATGCGTCTATTAGTCGGAAGTCGATGTATTGCCGCTAGCCGATTTGTCTAGATGTCATGAGTGGCGCAATACGGGCTCTTCATTCGTACCGCCTTGCCGTATCGGAAGAGGAAGAATGGGATGGGCACCAAAGCGCAACAGAGGATGGCCAAAAGGCCCAGAGACCATTGGTTCCCAAGGCCGAGAAACATTTGTCTGGCGACTGGGGGTGGACCGACGCAAGTCAACTCAGAGAGCAAGTTCGGAAGGCGATGCGAACTTACACAACGGGAAAATGGCTCCAACGATATTGCGTACGAACACAACTCCAGCCAGCGAGCTCGCCTATATCGACAAAATATAAGCTTCTTCGTTTGTGTGTCCATGGATCGCGATTGTCAACGTACCGCGAACGTTCCATATGAATGCATGACATAGGAAAACACCGCCATGAGTATGGCAAAGCTGTCATTGGACAGTCAATCAACATGCTAGACACCTAGAAAAGAGACAGGTCGACACTTACTACCCGAAACCAAAACAGGCAAAGCCGATCTGGGCAGCGTGAACATTTGCGTCAGCGGAGTAAGGTCAAGTTTCTGGACGAACACTCTTACCAGCGGCGCGATCCAGGGAAACTGCGGTCCCGAGAAACCAGATGCGATTGCTAGGCCCATGGGCATGAAGGGAGTAGCCCACAAGGCGGACCACCAAAGCGCTTCGGGAACAGGCTTCCCCGCCCGGGCACAATGTTTACGGTAGGCAGCTTGCTGCAGGGGCTGAAGGCACACGGCGCTATGCAGGTCTGGTGAGCGTTTGGAATGTAGAAACCAGACAGCCGACCTACATCATAGCGCCAACCACGTACGAGCCTAGAGTGGCGTTGATTGCGCCGGACCTGTAGAAGGCCGGACCCAGCGTCAATACTTATTACGAAGTGGCTACATCAGAAAAACGTACCTGTGCCAGTGATGGCCTTCATTTCCTGGCCCGAAGATCAAGGGGAAACTCGTGTTTGAAAGGAAGATCATTCCTAACGCAAATCTGTTTCAAACCAAGTCGATAAGCAACGCGGGAAAAGAGGCAGTGACCGTGTCGCAACCCACCCGTTGATCGCGGCGGCCAGATAAGTGATAGGTTCCGTAAAAAGAAAGACGTAAGGCCTGGTCATGGACACCTTGAACATTTCACGGGGACTCTTTTGTTCGCGCTCTTGTTCGGCATAGACCACCTCTAATCCATTCCCCATCCGGCGCAGCTTTTTGGCTTTGCTGGTCATAATGATGGCTACGCCAGGCAACTTGTCAAAGCACATCCTCACTCGGCAATGATTCACTGCTCACCTTGTCGGGTCTCCGGGATACCGAAGAAGATAATGACGTAATGAACAGCAAGGAGGATCAACTGTGCAGGCCGAAAGACCGTTAGATTCGGGTCTTCTCCGGAAGGAGAGGAGATAGATGGAACTTACGTAGAACCAGAATAGCCATCGCCATCCCGCTGCTTCGGCCAGGAACCCGCTGATGACGTTGCCCAAAGGAGGGCCCGCAACGCTGGCGAATGCGAACATGGCAGTAGCATACCCGTTTTCCTCAACGCCGAACAAGTCGTTGACAACGCCGCCCGTATTGGCAAGCGGCACAGATCCCGCAAGGCCTCCAAGGAAGCGGACTAGACGGGTGCAGTAAGTCAGCTAAAAGGGGAGAGCTCTAAAGACGGCAGGCTCACAGACAAGAATGCACGCATAGTTTGGTGCGAGAGCGACAGGAAGTTGAAATAGAGTGAAGAAGAACCTGAAGATACCTATCAGCAAGGAATCGGTGGGCGAGGTTGCGATGTACCAAGTGATTAGGTAGATGACTCGACGACCATACGTTTCGGATAGCGGTGCAGCAAACATTGGACCTAAGACACCGATCGCTAGAACTTAGTAGTCTCTCAACGCTGCGAAGCTCTGAAAGCGTACCGAAAGCGAAGCCAAGCTGTGGAGTAACAGATCCTCGGTGAGATATCGCCTTCCATGTATATTGCGACTCACGATGTACAAGCTCAATCCGAGCGTTCCCACTTCCTCTGACAAATCGAACTCGGCGGTCAAGGCGTCCGTCCCGGTGCTGTAACCAGATGCAATGGAACAGACCTCCGATGAAGGCGTCAGTGACGGATAGGTACTGGTCGATTCGATATATGCTCACTATGATTGTCAACCAGCTCGCCAGTCCTGCCACAAGATACCGCCTCCATTTTGGCCAGTTCCGCGGGTTGTCGAGATCATCAAGGTTGCTCCTGATGTAGATCTTGCCATCGTCACCCATGTCCATCAGCGACACTCCGTTGCACCTCAATGTGTCGGCTACCGCAGGGTTGGCAACCTCGAGGTGTTGGTTTTCTCGTTTGATCTTCTCATTGTCTCGCTGATCCAGGTCGTCCGCCGGACGGTTCGCTTCCAGGTCAAGCGGTTCAGGGTCTTGCGGTACACCGTCCTTTGCGTTTGCCTGCTTCAGGTCGGCATCGCTCAGACCGAATCTCGGACTGTAAACGTCGACGGCAGTGAGCGTCGGTGACGGTGGGTCCGAGGTCGTTTGGGTCCATTCAATCGGGTACATTGCGTTCTCGTTGGCTTCTTTGCTGTTATCAGGAAAGTTCCCTGGTGTTTCGATACGGAATGATCAGAAAGACGCCGACAGTGAAGAACTGTTATATATATGGCCTCCCCAACAAACCTCGGGGGCATGGAGGCGATGTATCGGTATCGGGTGTCATATTTGATCGGGAATAGCTGACTTCGCCTGCCGCAGACTACGAAGTGACTAGTAATCGGCACAGTTACTAGTCCGTTAAGGCGGTCACCATACCCTGGAGCTGACACGCATCACAACGAGTGAGAGCCCTTTCCATCATCCTTTGCACAATCTTGAATGACGCTAGCGCGCTTGGTATCGGTGCTGTCATCCCTGGAGATCGTCTCGCAGCTTTGTCCCAGGCTGCTCCACATATTTCAGGGCATGAGCTGTAGCTGTGGCCGACGGTACGTCCTCGTCATCGAACAGGCGAGATGTTTGCATGGAATGCGGCTGATCGGTTCATGAAAGCTGAATTTCGAGTAGATCAAGTCGCTGCGGCTGCCGCCTCAAGAATCTCTTGGCGAGATAACACAGAGTCTTGGGATCCTTCTTTGATCGGCCTCCACTGGCGCTAAGATGAAACGTGTAAAAATCTGCGTCCGGACCCTCGCCGGCAAAGACCCCGATTGCTCGTCACAAACCCACTGTCACCTCAACTAGTCACCACCCTTGTCACCAAGATCCGGGATATGATCAGCCACAGCTTCCGACAAGGACTGCTGTTGGCCGCCAGGGCTCTGATGTCAAGAATGTAAAGCAGGCAGAATTGCGAACAAGCACCATATTGTCATACTCTCCTCATTCGCGATTCTCAACGCCAATCCGCTCCATGTCGCTACGCATGCTGGATCGGAGAGATAGGCTCAAGAAACGCCGCAAATAAATTTACTGGTCGCACGGTATGGCATGGATCACGACCAGGCTCAACTTCAATTTTTGGAGAGCTCTGAAATTATGATAAGACAAAAACCGACATGAAGTTAAGCGTGTGATATTGCCAAGACGATGACTATTTTAGTGCGTCTTCCTAATCTTGAAGACATCCATCTCTAGGTCACTCTTGTAGCTAATCTTGTTGATTTTTGGTGCAACGGGCTTGAAGAAAGCTAAGAGCCATGTCATCTATCACCGCCGTAGTCAACTGAATTGCTCTCGTTCGCTAGCTCATACGCCGAATACTCCTGGCGGTGATTGAACTCTTTAGCTTCGAGGTCACATCACATCGTGCATGTCACGGTTATGAAACTAATCATAGCTTCCTCATTGCGTGACTGAGATTGCTTTATCAAGCGTTATCGTCTCTCTTGCCATCTCTGGCAACGTTCATCTCAAGTGTCAAGATAAACGTATCCTAATAATCATCCTGGCCCGCTAGCGCTCGGCAAGGGAGGTTCACGGACAAGACAACGTCCTTAGTCTGAAAATCGAGGATTAGCAGCGGTAAGCCAGTAGGCGCCAATAAGCAAGTCTCTTGGCCTAACTCTTCATTGTCCTGATGCACTATCACTTGAGCATTGTTGAGAATTTTGATACATCAGACAAAACGCTCGCGCTGGAGTGCGCGCTGCGCCGCGGCCAGAAGTCACCAACGATCAGAGCAACAAGGTGGGGGGAATACCAAAGAACATTCACCGTGACAAATCTCTACTGATCCTTGTACAATATACGCACCGAGTACAAGCGTTTAATCTCGGCAAGTGCTCTGGGCCATGAGGTCAAGGGGAACAGAACGTCAGCTTCCTCAGTCTATACCTGTTTTACTCCGCCGACGATCGCAAAGGCGACACATACACCACGCTGATTTGCTGACGAGTGATCTTCAGAGATATTGCGTAGATCCAATAGCCATGAGTTCCCTTGAAGGGTCCAAGAGCGGAGCCCAATCTACACGGTGGCTTCAAGGCTATGATGGTCAAGCTCGCGCCTAGCGCCACTGCGCATTGAAGAGGCACGAGCGTCCGGCCAGCCTTGCACCAAGGCAAGAGAGGGCGCCAAGGCAAGGACTTTGCATACGTGCATGTTGACAGCATCGACTTGGAGTGGAAACCTATTAGCTATGATTTCGCAAAGGAAACACCGCTTTTGAAATTTCGAATCTCTGTAGCGGAGGAGATCGCATTTCCATCGCAAATTCATTTGACAGCACACAGTCCGGAGTCGCCTGATTCCCTGTGTCGTGAGGATGCCCATGACTTCAGCTGCATGAAAACAGCAATTCCAAGAGCATGATGGAATCACTTCGTCTGCCGCCGCCCTTGGTCCATGCATTCTCCGCTTAACCCCAGGGCGTCGATATTGGCAATCGAGAGGGCCCGTCTCGAAATACCCGAATTCCGGCGTCGCAAACTCAGCTGTTCGCAGAAGATGACAGGTGTGTCGCTGAATCACGAAGTGATACTGATATTGCTGATGCTATTAGCTATATCGCTGATGCTGTTGGTCATGATGCTGCGCAAGTGCTCTGCTAGTTCGACTCCTCAGAACAGTCTGCGAGCGACATTTCTCTCGCCATTGCCCTGAGCGTCCGATGGTGAAGGTGCCTTTCTCTTTTTCATTGCCCCATTCTGTCCACCTGTGACCGGCTTTCCGTTCAGTTCCTCCGGCGCCAAAGCTCGCGGCCGCAATTCATCTTTGTTTTTCGGTAGTAAAGCCGGAGGTGTTGGACGGGGCTCTTCCGTGAAGAATTGGTGATGGAGCGCCTGTCACGGATCAGGTCAGGTGATTTGTCAGCATGGCATAGGGCTCAGAGCAGTATCATCATGCTCAGCTGCACTTACCTCCTTGGCTGAGATCCGCTTTGCGGGATCGAATTTAAGCGTCTTGAGAATCAAATCGATTCCGGTCTTCCCGACTAGCGCACACCACGGGGTCCAGCGCATCCCGACAGACTCTGGTTGAGGGAAGTAATCTGGTAGAGAGCGATGCCCCTGGGATCACATCACGTCGTCAGCCAAAGCGAGGAAGCCGTCTTTCAGACCCGATGACTCACTGGCCAATCCTCCTCCGATGGAGTCCCGAGTACGTTGAAGATCGTCTTCAATTGATCCACATCCGTCTCCCCGACCAGAAAAGGTTTACGCAAGATGAGTTCGACGAATATCGTTCCCATGGACCAGATATCTATTCCAAAAGAATACGAGCGGCTACCCCACAGCAGTTCCGGGGGACGATACCATCTAAGGGGAAGACGGTGAGCGGTTTGCGTTAGGTATTCTTTAATATCGGCCTACCTGGTCACGACTTGGTGTGTCATCCTGCTATCAGCGTCCCCTTGTTCTCTCGCAAGACCAAAATCGGCGAGCTTAAGTTCCCCTTTACTTGAAATCAGTAAGTTGTTCGGTTTCAGATCCTGTGTTATTGAACCTTCGCGTCAGGGGGGAGGCAATTCGGGAAGCATGGACAAGAAGGTGGCTTACCCGGTGTAGAATGCCGTTGCGGTGGCAAAACTCTAGACCACGAAACGACATTGCCATCCAGCTTTTCACGTCTGCACAGCGGAAAGGAGTGCCCATGTCCTTGATGAGGGCTTCGAGATCGGTATCCAGAAATTCGAGTACAAGATTCAAGGTGGCTCCTTGAGCGAAAACATCGAGCAACTTTGAGTGACGGATCCCGTTATAACGTGTGCCAAGCGGAGTGTAGCGGACTTTGCTCACAGTGATCACGTTCGGATGCGACAACTCTCGAAGGAATTTAATTTCCCGCAGAGCCGACATGTCTATCCCGTCCTTCCAGGCTGCCGAAGTTTTGATCTTCTTGATAGCGACTGAAATTGCGAACTTTCAGCCTACGAGCCCAGTCACGCAGGATCGCGAGCCCTGTCGGTCTACGAACTCTTTCTGCCCGTCAAGGAATCGGTACCTGTCGTGTGTACGCTCAGAACCATTTTGGCGGATTTGAGCGCAGAAACTGACCTCTCCACACATTGGCATACGTTCCTTCGCCGATCTTGATCTCTTTCCTCCCTTAAGAAGCAGTCACTATCAGCTGGTAGATCTCGGAGTGAATAAACGAGCTACATACATCTCTTGATTGACGACGCATTCTGCTGTTGCGCCAGATTCATTTTGGGTCGTGCCCGTTGGCTTGTCCGCTGAGTCGCGTACTCAAGATCTTGGGGTATAGCCCTGAGGTTACGACAGATCGTATCAACAAACTCGAAACACCTCTTATGGATAGCTAGCCTTTGAGAGCTGCAAAGATTCAGCAAACGCAGTACAGTAACAAAGACGAAGGTGACAACCTTTGGATGGATACTGCTGTTCGTCGATCACTCTGATATCATTTGATTCCGCTACGCTATCAACTTGAATCATCCGGTGAAATTGTTAGACCTCTTCTTCCTCGAGCAGGATACCATTCGACCTTAGAGCTTACTCTGAGCGTCACTCAGCTCAACTGAATTATTACCTTCTGGCTTCTTCCTGTCATCTGGCCGAAATTTAAAATTGCAAAAATGCCATCCCGCTTTTTAATTCTCGACGGAGGATTGGGCACGACTCTCGAGGATTCAGGATTCTCGGTCAGCTCAAAGCTTTGGTCGTCCGATCCGGCGCTCCACGAGGCCGTACAGACGGTCCATGAAGGCTTTTTGAATGCCGGTGCGGATATGGTGTCTACTTCAACGTAAGTGCTCGACTGGTGAGAACGCTCACGGGCAAGTTTGACACCTACCCTTTCTCCAGCTATCAGGCCTGTGATTCTCTCTACCTCGACAACGGCTTCAATAAAGAGCAAGCTTCCGAGTTAATGCGTGGTGCCGTCGGTATTGCGCGACAAGCGATTTCCAAAGCCGGCACAAACGGTAAGCGCGAGATCGGTCTGAGCCTGGGGCCATTCGGAGCAACGCTCTCGCCAGGACAAGAGTAAGCCTGACCTCGCATCTCGTAAAACACGTCGCATTTCTGACTTGCTGGACACGCCTTTAGGTACTCGGGATACTACCCGCCGCCCTGGGGTCCACAGGGGTTTGTCCTTGATGGTTCCAATCGGAACTCGTTCAATGACGCCGAAGGCAGTCAGAGTATATCGCAATCCATCTCCGCACTGAAGGATTTCCACCTGTCCCGTTTGCGAGTATACGCCGAGGACGAGGCAACGTGGCGCGCCATCGACTGGATCATGTTTGAAACCATACCCCTCTTGCGCGAAGGTCAAGCTATACGGCTAGCGGTGGAAAGCTTGTACCGAGAACTCGGCGACCGATACCCCAGCAATGATCGTAATGCTTGGTGGAAGAAGCCATACTGGACATCCTTCGTTTTCCCTGACGGGAAAGCGCCCGAAGGATCCTCCGTAAATGAGATCGTTCAAACGATGTTCGCCGGCGAGACTCCCGACACAGTTTATCCATCGGCAATCGGCATCAACTGCACCTCGCCAGCTTACATTCGCGGCCTGACAGAGCAAATGTCCCAACGCATGGCGGTCATCCTGGAGGAATCAGACGAGACGAACTTGGTAAGGCAAAGCCCGCCTGCTTTCGTGCTCTATCCGGATGGAGGGCTTGTTTACGACGTGGTGACTAGAACTTGGCATGCGCCCAAGAATGCTCCGTCAGTGGACAGTGCCGCGAGCGGCGAGGACAGTTGGGCAAGAAATGTTGGACAAGTGGCAAAATGGGCGGCAGAGCAAGAGTATCCGGCAAAGGAGGGATCTCAACCTGTTTGGCGCCAAGTGCTGGTGGGAGGATGCTGCAAGTCGGGCTATGCGGAGATTGCTGGATTACGCCAGGAGTTGCAATAGTTCATCGCATTCATAGCCATCCGGGACGTTGGTATAGATACAGTCTTTTATTTAACGATCCTCAACAAGTGATATAATTCTCAGATTCCCAGCGCCAAACCAGCGGCGACCGCAACAGCAGCCGCGCCACCCGCGACCACACCGCGAGAAGCGCTATTAGATGGGGTAGAGGCGGCAGGCGCTGTCGTGGATGCGGTCGACCTGGATGGGATAATGATGCTTCACGATATGAACACAAACACTAAGAATTCAACACTCACGATGAACTTCCAGTTGCGCTTGCAGCAGTTTGCGACCCGGTAGCAGTGATGGTAGCTCCCGAAGACTGCGCCGACGTCACTGCGGTCTGGTTGGACGTAATGTTGCCGACCAACGCATTTTTGTTGAAAGCTCTCGTGGTACTTCCCTCGAGCGCCCAAACAAGACCTTTCATCAAGTGCTGCTGAAAGGTGGGATCCTGCCACGTCGAGTTGAGGTGGCCCAATGATGTGTAGAAGGATCGTCCGGCTCCCGGGGCGCCTTGCGCGACAGGTTGCGATCCGGCATTTGAGTTCTGGCACCAGGCTGAGAAACGCAGAACGGCTATAAGTCAAGATATTAATCTAGCTGTCAGCTTCAGCTTACCAATAGGATGGGGTTCTCCCTGATTATAGTTTCCCGTCGATTGTCCGGTATCTGATTTGAATTTCAATGAACAGAAACGATATTTCATCAGGTCAATCGACTTACGAGCATAGCTGGCTTCATCCACGGTGAGCAAAAGGTCAATATCGTAATCTCGGGGATCGGAACGGAAAAAGTAGACTTCTTCCTCCTGTGGTGAAGTGGTCATCAGCCCTCAATTATGTACCATGGATCTGATGGCCAGCATACGAAGGTCCACCGGTCCGGCAAGTCTTTAATTGCTGGATGGGTCTTGTTCACGGGAACGAAAGTCTAATCAGGAGAAATACCGTCAAGAACCGAGGAGCGACGATTGAGGTGCCTTACTCACGGCTGGCTGCAAGTCTGGATGATAGTCAAACAATGCGCCGACGGTGGCTCGGAAGAACGTTGCATTGTAAAGGCATGCGCTTGCGCTGTGAGCACCTGCGAAAACACCACCTTTCTGAAGCCAATCTTGGAAAGCTGACTGTCCGCCTTCATCCAACACTGGCAAGAGAAAAAGCGGATCGACAATGCACATTTCCGAATGCGTAAACAGGAGTCTCACCTTCTTCGCTGGTAGATACGAATAGGATGCCGTCGTAATTCGCAAGGTTGTCCTGAGTAAATTGGCCTCTGTCTTCCGTAAAATTGAAAGATATGTTGTAGCTTGGGCCTTGTTGTCCGAGCACTTCTATAGCCGTCGGAATCGAGTCGTGTCGATAGCCTTCCGTGGCCGTATAAACCAGAACTCGAGGATCCGCATGGGCCATCATTGCGAGAAGCGTATTCGCCAATATCAACGAGCTCCACTGCCGAATGAACATGGCACAAGATGTTCTACGATGCCGTCTCCTCCTCTGCCAAATATGTTTAATTTGTGTATTCTGGCTGTTTGGAAGGTGCTTGTCGACTGGAATTCAGCCTCGAAAGAAACGCCGGACTCCGATCAAACATTGGAACACGGGCGCACTCGACCTGCTTATCGGCGTTCAGCAAAGGCTCACGGTCCGTCGATCCATGCGGCTAGCTAACCGCTACAAGGCTGATACAAGCCTGCGCTTCGCGCTTTAGGTTGCCGATGAGCTCTTCAGCATAATCGGATCCTCGAGGGTATGCAGAAACCTAAAGTCGGAGCGTGGGTACAACCTATGTGCATTCGCAATGAGCGGCTTCAACTGGCGCGGAAGTGCTCGTCGAACTTCGCTTTGCTATATAGCTTCAACGATTGCGAATCAGTTGGCGGGACGCCTGGATCGCGAGTACCTGACTAGTCAGGCAACTTTCGAGAAATTGCTACGGGCAGCAAGAGGTCCATGCACCATAAGTAGCATATTTGGGTATCGAGACTAGCAGATAGCAAGGTCCATGCACCATAAGTAGCATATTTGGGTATCGAGACCAGCAGATAGCAATCATCATGCAACAGCCGTTGACATATCCGCGGGGCGAAGACGTGAGACATGAAATAACAAGCCGGCAGCGTTTCGAGTGACTCATGATATGGATGCCGTCTAAGTGTGAAAAGTGCATTGCGTTGATAGGCTGATTTTTCTTGAGCTGTTTACATCAATGTCTGCTCCAGCCCATTATGCTCAGGGCAGTGAGAGAACACCATCTCTTCTTCTCAGGATCCTCTGCCTGCAACCGAGCCGCCACGATGCCCTCTTGCTTGGTAGCAAGTAATTTCAAACAAAGTAGCCATCAAGTTATAACGGTTGTCCGCAGTCGACCCGCACTCAGACGCTGATGAGCCGGTCTACTGCCAAATCAGCGTGCGTGGGCCCGAGTGATGTTCCCTCACCGGCTTGATCATATTTGAGGAGGGTGATTGTTAACCAACCAAGATGATGGATTATGAATAATTCAGCTCTCCCTGGAGGGGCACAAGGTCGATGTCGATCCCACAGTATACTGATCTTGTCATATCGTACATCCTTTAAATCTTGTATGCACTCTCTTCTGGTACGTGCAGTCCTGACCAGATACCTCTTGCGCTTTCCGCTCCTGGACCAGCTTGTACTTGCAGATTCTTGAGGTGTTTCAGCTTTGCTCCTGAAGAATCCAGCAGAAGTTGAACCTGAGCAGAAATCAATGCTTCAGCGAGAAGCCCTCTCTTGTTCATCATTTTGTCTGAACTGTCGCAATACTGACCTTGTTCGCAATTTCGTTTGCCTCCATCTTGTTGACGCATATGACCTTGTCTCGGCCATTCACTGATAAAGGATACGATCAATTTCTCGTTCTGAAAGAGGGTACGCCAGAGCAAGAGCAGTGACCCAGCGTGCTAGTAGGACAATTTACCATAATGACCCCTCAGTACCGCTGCACTTCCCTGCTTTACCTTCCTCACTAATATTTCGACTTCCGGGTTCTCCTGAGCAACCTTGACTAGCGGACTACGGATATACTCTCTGGGGTTCGAGAACAGCAAGTGATGATTCGAATCAGCTACTCTGGTGAAGAGAGTGAACACAGTGCCTCATGAGTTGCGCACCTCAGTCCACGCTGTGCTGGAGATTCAGCATGGTAGTCTACTATGAGCTTCCGCAGAGGCGACACATAGTTATTGTATCCCGGGACAGGTACGCTCCTGGCGGTCGAATTCGAAGCGGACGCGGCGCAAGAGGTGTGCAAGTTGCGGGCAGCAGTAGTTCGCGATGATGAGGCAAAGGCGTTGAGCATCTTGATGCAGTAATATCCCCGGGGAAGTCTTGGGCGGATTCGTCAATCTCGTCGTAGAGGATCATCCACACCACATCCAACAAGTGAGTCAATCACCTTGCTCTTGATTCGTCGATCGCTCGACTTTTGCCCTAAGCGCGCACCGGTACGGCTCGGAAGCGCAAAAGTTGTCCTCTGCTTCATGACATCGATCTGTCAACGTTAGACATCCCACCTGCAACCCATCACTACCGCAACACCATTCCATCGTGCGGGAGGATAGGACACCTTCACACCATGTCATCTTTGCAATCACTTTTACCGCCATGTAGGCTCGCGTCCACCTCCATCAACGCGCTTGGCATGTTCAGAGTAATCCGTCAGAGCTCAGGGTCACTCTCGGTGCCAGGTATGTACCCTGTGCATGATGTCTGTTACCTCTGGCTGATCTGACAACGGTTTCGATTTCGATGTACAGCGCGATGCATGGCGATGACGACCGGATCTATGCGAGCCAGGCTGAATGAAGCGGAACGAAGGGAACGGGCCGATGCCGCAGCGTTACAGGGTCCCGTATTTTCTGCCTTCCGACCAGACGAACCGACGAATATCCTTCACGTCCAATCAACACGCAACAACGTCATTATGAGCTACACCGACTACAAGACGGGCAACAAGGTGATGCGGACAATCACGGCGGGAACCGACAAGGACTTTAAAAAGTCGAACCGATCGTCATACGAGGCAGCTCATCAGGCAGCATTGAAGATGTTTGGCGCGATCAAGGAGCAGGCTGGAAAGCCGATGAACACGCGGATGGTAGTGGCTTTCAAGGGAATGTTTGGGCAAGGGAGGGAAGCGGTCTCGGCAGCATTACAAGGCCCGGAGGGCGCGGATATTCGGAAACTGGTAGTAAGGGTGGAAGACAGGACGCCGATCAAGATCGGTGGTACGAGGGCAAAGAGGCCAAGGCGATTGTAGAGTTATTCGCAACTCGTGATCATGCCCAAATGTTGTACCAGAACCACACATGAACCAGTCTCTGAGCCTGCATACAAGATAATCTCTGTGAGCATTGTACTGCGGAAATGCTCCTCTTGTACAACATTCTTTGCTCGCTCGCCTCAAAACACAATACATGTAAATCACTAAAACACATCTGTCCAGTCTCAGGCCTAGGCGTTCGGCATCTGTGGATGACGAGCTTGGTCAATTCTTTTCACACTTGCGAAGGGTCTACTCACCTCGAATACCACGTCCCAGTTGACAATCTGCTGCTGGTTGTTGTCGTCATCGAATTCCACGATATACTTCCCGTCTAACGATCCCGCCGTAGCCTTGGGTACCGGATGTCCCGACGCGGTCCCAGGTATCGGAGGATGTCTGACGATGCCACGATAGAACGACGATGTATCGGGATAGATTGCAAGGACTCTTGTACCTGGAGGAAAGTCTTCGTACGCATTTGGATGTGTTGGTGACCGGGGATCTGCATTCAAATCTGGTAGCGGAAACAGTGACCGCATTGTAGTATTGAATTTGCTTTTGCTATTGTGCGGAAGCGGGACAAGAAGATCAGCAAGTTGACAGCATGCATGTACTGCTGCTCACTCTAGACTCTCCGGATCCAGTACTTCGTATCTTCAGCATAACGGAATTAGCCTCATCTATCTTTACGAGGACTTTGAGCGAACCTGTTCTTATCACCCCCTATATTCCCCTGGATCTCCGCAAGAATCCATCCCGTCTCGCTCGTCTCTCCAGAGAAATCGATCGCTGCAGCCGGCGCACCCCCAGCCGCTCGACTGCTCATCTTGAATGCGACACGTCTTCCTGGCTGAAGCGGTAATTGAGCCTGAATCATGTCCTTCTTCTTGAATTTGGGCCGATTGGTACTTGTCGGGGTTCCGCTATCTCGTTGATGGGAGAATCCGTGACCGCCCGCTGAATTGGAAGAGGGTAGCGGTGAAATGGAACGGGCGGTGCCCAGAATCGGCGCTGTGGCGCTGCCGCCTGTGGCTGGTGACAATCGAGAGGACGTCGATGGTGAAAGCCGCCTTCTCTTCTTCGTGACTTCCGCCGCCGAAGATGCGTCATTGATGTGGTTCACTAGATATTCGAGATGTTCTCGAGCCTCGGCGAGAATTCTACAAAGGATTCCTTCGGCTCAGCGAGAGTGCTCATCCAAAGTCAGCATCTGACAAACCTAGATTGTGTCTCGCTATCCCGTCGCTCATCCTCAAATTCCTTCAACAGCTCTATCCGCTTATCCGCCTCCGCTTCACTTGTCGGAACCGTATTCAGAGAATTGTAAGCGTCGTTCAGCCTGCCAAGACGATGGAGATCCGTCTTGGGCAATTGGCGAAGACCGTCCACGAAGCTCGCCCAGTGTCCGGAAGAATCGACAGCCATGACTTGCGTGCGCGACCCTCCGATGGCCACCTCTTTGCGAAGGGATTGCCTTTGTCGAGATGCCGAAGCTCCTTCGCGGGAACGACACTATGTGTTCAAGTTCAGCGAGACACTTTGAGCGAGATGACACGGAAGTTCATGCGACATCGCTGATCTCATCCTGGCCATTCCCTTCAAAGGCAACAAAGTCAACACCGGAAGCAATGGACCAATCGATATATATATGTGAGCGTTCTCAGTTTGACTTGACTTCTCCCTAAGTCCCTGGACACCTCTTTAGCTGTCTCTCTGGACCAGGACCTTAGACGTGCACATGTCGTTGATGATGGACGGCTCGAGCAAAGAGACGAATATGGAATGCATCGTGGTGATATAAAACCTGGAGTAAAAGATGCTCATAATACAATGTGAATTACTAATCCAAGACAAGATGGCAGCTGTTCAGATAAGAGCAGACCTATGACAAGAACCAGGATTCCAGTCAGCACTCTGTATTCAATCGGCAGATACCAAAAGACGAGCGAGGATGTTGATGTTCAGACAATTGATTATAAGGTAGCGAGATTTTTTTCGGCATCGCCGTCCAAATGGATAAAATACCCAAAGGAGACTCCAGCCAAATGCACTCAAGTCATCATTCGAGGGGGGATGAGGATGGGGAGGGAAGGAGAAAATACTCACAGGTCGATGCTTTTGTGTGAAGAGAATGCAGACAGGGAGAGGTGGGAGAGGCCGGAGGAGTTTATATCGTCTCCGTAGCAAGAGCAGTCAGTGTCTCCCGCTAATGCTGCAGATATTTTGGCAAGCGCGAGAAGTCACGTGAGGGTGCGCTCAAATTATGGACGCCGGTTGGGGCTGTCTGCAATAGTTGAGGGTGCTCTTTCAAGGGTGACGAATAGAGGTCTCCGCGCTGATCTCCAGTAGTGCAGACATCTTGCTCGTAAGGTTGAGCCTCTCACACCCGTATTCGCATGAGCCCCATAGGCGCTTCTGCCTAGGAGAAGTCATGGACGCCTACCTCAACATGCTGGGGCCATTTCAAGCCCCGCTGACTTTCTTATTGATTATCGCCGGACCTCCAATTTTTCGGACATTGGCGAATGGCACCAAACGGTTTCTCGATGCAAGAGTCAACGTAAAATCTAAAACCCAAAATAACACACAAGCCACTCCAGGTCCTCGAAGGGTACCCCATGCGGTGTTCTGGATTGTGGGTATACATACCGCCGTTTTCGTCTACCTCTACTACTATCTGCAGCCGTTCAACCTGTTCACCAAATATTTCCTGCCCGTAACGGCCAACGCCAGGATCCTCCACTCGGCCATTCACAGCGACGAAACAGGATGGGCTTCTCCTCAGTATCCTAATCCGGCCTATCAACACAGCTCCCAACCGGGGCACGTCGCAACCTCGTATCTTGATATCTTGGCCAAAAAGCTCACCAACAGCTTGGACAATCGATTGCTCTACCTCCGCTTCGGCCATTCGATATTTACCGCAGCCTGGCCGAGAACGGTCCCAGAGTACATGCTTCTCAAGCTCCCCGAAGTCGCATTATGGTATCTCACTGAACTCGGCATCTGTGTATTCGGCATCTGCAATATCGATTGGAAGGCCAAAGGGGGATACAAGCAAAGCTTCACATGGATCACCATCTTGGCGGGAGCAGCAGAGGTCTGGGGCAGACTCTTTTGGCCGTTGATGGTCGTTGAAGGAGAAGCCATTCCGGTGAGTACAGGCTGAATATCATCATCTACATCGCTGATCGATTCACTTATCCTGACAGCTGGACACCATCATCTTCAAGATCCGCATCATCTTCCTCGGCTTGTTACCAATCCTACTCATGCTTCTGCCAGACTACCCACCAGAAAGCTCCGATCTTAGACTCTCTGAAACGGCCGCGAATATTCAACGCTGTCGCGAGCTGGTCAACCAATCCGCTGGAAGTATGTCTTCCGCCCTAACGATCACGCGGTATCTTCGCTTGATGGACGAGTCTATAATGGCCAATCCACCCTTGCGGGAATTGCGATCGCGAGAAGCCGAGGCCGAGAAGGCGGTCAGGGAAGCCATCATGGCTAACAGGGAATTCCGGGAAGAGACCGACAAGTTCTTCGGATGGGTTGACGACAATGAGGAACTAGACGCCAATGGCAACGTAATAAGTGTCAGGGGCAAGTCTTTAGTAGCAAATGGGCTGAGGCAGGCCATGAGGACATACGTGGGAGGTTTGTGGAACCAATTGGGGCAGATAAGCGAGATGTTTGCGGAACGGTACCTCGAAGCTCAAAAAGAAAACTCCGTCACGGCTAAGGACATGCCGGCGCAAGCAATTCCATCACACCCCGACGGAGCAGCATTGTCGGATCAACCTCTACGCAGACGGGTCAAATCACCCAAATAACGAAATTTTCTCCGCGATCTGATGATAGCATTATCAAGTTGTACAGTAGGGTCAACCCGAAGATGTCAATTGCCGCGCATCGCGATTGTCTTGACTCTGCGACACCGTAATACTTAGCTGACAAGCTGACAAGCTGACAAGCTGACGAGCTGACAAGGTGACAAGCTGACAAGCTGACTGCATTCATGTTTTTCATCAAGCGATGATAACCCAACAGTTTTCTTTTGCTACAACCTGAGAGCGCCAGAAACTTTGCGCCCTTCTGCACGGCGTCGTGCATTTTTCGTTTGTTCAACAACTTTGTCTGTATCCTGAGGATAAGCTTCCAATCGACTCCTTTTCTCCGTCTTGCGGAATCGGTCATCTCTCTCCGATGTCGCATCCGATCTCCTGCGCTCCTTTGCTTCACACTGCTGCACCGACAAGCTTCCTCGTGGGTCTTGACAGTCCTGGTTTCCGCACGGCTCGGCTTCTATCGCTTCAGCAACGAGTTGCGTTTTTGACGCTTTTGGGGTGATCTCGCCACAAACATCCCACGGCCTTATGGTGGCTGTCGTAGATCCAAAGCTTGACATACTGGATCGCCGGCGTTGACGATTGACCGTAAGCAGATCGCTATCTATGATGTCCAGGTAATGTGCCGGCCCAAGATGGGACGTCGACAATGCTGAAGGCACGATGGGAGCACGAGTCGATGAATCAGATTTCGCGACTTTGGTTTCTGGTGTCCAAGGCGGAGACATCATCGTAGAGAATGGGCGATGATAGATTGGTGACACAGGCGACAGGTTGACGCTGTTCTTGATCGGGAACAAGAACATGTCTCTCGAGAATGGCGGAGCCAGAGACGTCAGTGGAGGCGAATGTCCCGGAGATGACCACGACGGCGGAGGAAGCTCTCGCAGTGGCGGCGGTCGAGGTTTGGTGCTTCTCGATGAGCTTGTTATCTGAGGTGACGTCTCCGAAGACTGAATGACTGTAAACCCTTGGAATTTGCCTCGGGACCCCATATCGGCCGACATGGCTTTACGCTTGGTAGGGCGGCTGCTGGCGATGGTGTTGCATCGAAGAAGAGGTGGCTGAAGGCAAAATGAGAATCCCGTCAATATCCTTCGGAATGGTTCCTGACAATGATAGAACCGACCTTGACATTTTCTTGATTTTGACTTGTGGTCACACTTCGTCGCAAGTTCCATGGCCGCATTTCCATGATCTCCATCGGGATGTCCGCCTGGTCTTTCTTTGTATGATGCAATGCGAGACTAGACGCTGAGTTCAACAGAAGGCCAGACTCTCGCAGAACGCCCGGCGCAAGGTGTGTCCCTGAATCTGACTCTGACATCAATACTTGACTTCGGCGCTCGAAGCCAAAGGGAGGTGAAGAAGTCGTCGAGTCATGAGATCTGGCTCTACCGTGTTCCACAGGGAAGATGCCACGATTCACCGCAGGTCGAGGTCTAGATTTTGCAGCTGTTGGAGTATCGGATGGGGCGGATGGGGCGGGAGGATGAAGGTGAAACTCGGTGTGCTGGCTATCACCCGTCGCGACTTGCAGTATCGCATTCTGACCTGCTTCCTCGAAAGGTGGAAAGAACACCTGTTGAATCCTTTCGCACTCGACAGCATCACCAATGAATCTTCGCGGTGAAGCTTGTCTCAGTCGAAGCCGGCTTGCTGTCGAAGAAGGCCGCGGGACGCCGTTTGATACATGCGTTTGATCTCTCCAGCCTCTAATGGAATCGCTCGAACCCCGTGAATGAGTCCTGCCTGCGATGAAAGCTTCACCCAACGATCTCGTTGGACCGCTTTCAACCGTCATAGAATTGGTCGTGGGCAATGCAGTGTCCACTTCGGGATGGCTGCTTCAGCACTCTGCTGTTGGTGAGATGGAAAGCTCGTGTGGTGACTGTTTTAGGCCGGTGTGGCGGGAACCATTGCTCCAGTCCCAGAAGTGAAGGAGACCGCCGATGCGAGGTAGGGGACCAAAAGACAGTAGTTTTGTATGCTGCGGCTGGTTACTTGACACGAATCAATAATTCGTCGATTGCTCAAACCTTGTGAAAGATCGTCAACTCGCTCGTGGCTCATGGCGAGCCCTCGTGTTTGCTCGGGAGTGCCCGACTGGACATGCGGGACATGATAACAAGGAATATGGGGTTGGCAACCCTTGAACTGCGGCCCCGTTGTCTCTTTCGTGCCAGACATGAGCACTCAAGGACAATTCACATTGAGATCAAGCCAATCGCGGATCTATTTTACCCCATTTCTGGAATCGTGTACGACAGCTTGTACGACTGGATCAGCAACCGGATTCAATATGTCTGCTCTGCGCTCGCAAGCTTTGAGAGGACACCTTCAACAACGAGCATATGCAGCCGCCCAGCTCTTGTCGTCACACTGCTGCCCCGGCTGCTCTGTGGGAGCGATTTCTGTTCACTCAATCACCAATCGCACAGCGAGAGCAACCGCCCAATGACTGGTGCATAGCCAACGGGATATCAAAGGCGTCAACTTTGAGAGGGAAAGTAAGAAGGTGCTTTGGAGTCTCAGCATACAACTCCACGCGTTGATGGAATGGAATGGCTGATTCAGGCGTAGCAACCTAAGCCGCCAGTCGAGCCGCCGCATACATAAATTGAAGAGTTGAAGCACGATCTATTTTTGCTTGCGAATCCTCCTGAGACAGAAAGCGCGACGACGCGACGCGACACGACGCGTTTGACAGAGGCGGATGCAAAGACTCGTCGATCTCCGAACGTCTGGTTCAATAGCTTTCATAATGTCGAATTCTACCATGATCTGCCGCTGCCTTAGGGCTCCCTGACCGGTCGCAGTTATCTTTCTCGGTTCCTGGATCATGGAGAACGAATCAGAAGGGCTAGCTCTGACCAAGGAGGAGAGGAGACGGAGAAGGGCGGAGATTCGCAAGCAAGAGGAGGCATTGAAAGCACAAGAAGCGGCTTTTCTAGCACAACAGGCCGCGGTGCAGGCCCAAAAGGCGGCGATGGGCTACGCTTCATCTGACTCGAATCCGGATCCTGAGCTCACAAAGTCTCCTGTAAGAAAGAGGAAGAGCAACGTACTTGCTGAAGCGTCACCTGTAAAGCATAAAAGTGAGCAGGCACGACGCATTTCAGAGGCTGAGCACGACTGACACTGTAAACGCAGCAATTTTCAGGGACGACAGTCTCTCCGTCCGACCAGTGGAGAAGAAGAAGCTAGAATTTTCCAAGTCATTAGTCAATCCTCAACAAAAAGAGGCGGAATCGAATGGGAAGTCGGACAAATCATCTTCGGCCACTCGCCATTCGCAGCCCCATCAAGCCTCGAGCTCTTGCAATGCTGGAGTATCTTTCGACAGGCAGAGAACAAGTGACTCTGGCTTGAAGAATCTACTGCAGAGAGACAGTGAAACACGAACATCTTTCAAGAGATTTATGGGGACTTCCGGGCGTCACCTGGAGGAACGCCGCTCGTCAACGGCGACTTCGGTGAGACAGCGGATCGGGGCGATCAATCTGAAACAAGAGCGAGAGGAGGAGGCAGCAAGGCAACGAGGAGGCGTAAACCCCGAGCTGTACCAGTCCGGCAGTCATTCGAGATCATCACGTTTATCGGAATCTCTCGCATCACGCCATCGGCAAGAGGGACGTGACTCCGAGGCCGAAGAATCGGGGAACAAGGTAACATCGGTCAGACGCGACGCGGTGACATTGACGGTTTTGGAGAATCTGGAAACGGGGCCTATAGAATACGGACGGGACCCAGAAGGCATGGCGGAATGGACATGGGTAGAGCCAAATAGCGGACTCAACCTGAGGTGAGTATCCCTGATTCCTTCTCGAATCGCTTACAGAAAATATCCCTTGTCAGCCAGAGATATACGTCTCATAACGATGTCCAGACCCTGATGACGTCGCGGTATTATCTATCGCCCTCAAAGCTTTATTCGGTCATTCGCCTCACTCGAGATCGACAGCAGTACGAAGTACCGCTCGATTCGGATTGGATAACGATTGCAATCGTGTGCGGCAAGAGCGAGATTCGCAACATCAATGGCGGAAATACCATGGCGCACCCGTCGGCGGCGGTAAATCAGGAATCAGATGCTGAAGAAGAAGATTACAACATCGATGGCAGTCCCGCTTGCAAAAAGGGCAAACGGCAAATCAAAACCGAGGACGAGATTACAAACGAAAAGAGAAAGATACGAAAATTTGTGACTCTGAGACTGTGCTCCCTGCCAACGAAAGCTTCGCGGAAAAGCAATGGAGTCAGTGGAGATGCTCTCCTGACTTTGTTATTATTCGAAGCGGAATCGGAATCCAGGTCCAAAAAAGGCGATACGATAGCACGGCATTACCGAGGTGGATCAGGGGGTGCTTATGAGAAATGGTGGAAGCTGGATGTGGGCAGCGTAATCGGCGTAGTGGCACCAAAAGTACTTAAGCCCTGGGGTGTAAGTTGGGCTGACGCTTGACTTGGGCCACCGAGTTCTCATACTCGCCTTTGACGACAGAAAGGCAATCCGTCGCCAAATCCACACAGCCACCCCCTTGGTCTGACGCCTTCGAGTGCCGAGGACATATTTCTCATCGGACGATCCCAGGACCTTGGCCAGTGTAAATCCATCAAACGAGATGGAAACAGATGCGAAGATTGGGTGGATAAGTAAGTCGATCAGTTATTCCAGCTTGAGAGTCGGATTCTGAATGCCGCACAGGCGGGTTTCTCAGCATTGCGAATATCATGTTCATATGGCCGTAAAGTCTGGAAAAGCGGGCCGAGCAGAGTTTTCAGGCAGGTAAGCACATGTCTTCAGCCGCCGAAGGGCACTTGTGCAGAGTCTCTTTTGTTTACGCTCTGCCTTGACCTCAGCACTGCCGGTTTCGAACTGCGAGCCAAAACCTCAGCCGTGAAAGATGAATATGACCCAATCAAAAAGACGGGACTCCTTCCTAGAAATGGGATTCGGCCAAACAGACAGTTACAGTACGATAATAACGCGGGAGGCCAAGCATACATCGTCGGGGGCAAGATGATATCGGGTCAGAAGGCTGCATTTGCGGACGAATTCGTTCACGAGAAAATGGGCAGGGAGAAAGGCAGGAGCCTGAAAAGAAGAACCGACGAAAAGAGAGAGGAGGAGGCTCTGAGAAGATTCCTTGACAAGGAGATGAAGGGTGGATCGACCGGCGCAAAATACCTGCGTGCCATACAGGACCTGCAGTCTTCAACGGACAAGGGCCAGGAAAAGCCAACAGCTGATCCCTCAGAAGATCAAGGAGAAGAAGGCAGCAGTAGTACCATGCCGTTCCGAGCTGAGACAGTCAGGAAAATCGGGTTCAATCCAGCTGCGTATGGGGATCCTCTCCAGGGTTTCAAGGTGTCAGCTGAAACCAACAAATCGGTAACTAGAAGTGTCTGAAGGTTCTTCTTGATGGCTGATTGGTCTTCCAATTGCGATTTCAGCTCGATTTATTGAGAGGCCGACTGAAAGGTGTACCGACTGTCAGATTGGGCAAGATGCCTGGCAAGAAGATGTTCAATGTGGTCAATCCGTTAATGCAAGAGCCATCCAATTCCGCCACCGCAGGCCAAAGCCCTCAGAACACGACTGAGCCAGAATCCGATGAAGGCGTCGAGATGATTGACCTGGACTAGGAAATAGCCAAAACGCATTTGTCCAGTCAGTCTGTTCGCTTCCGCAAGTCAACTGTGTTGTTTCACTACATGCGACCTGTACCTTGTTACAAAAAATGGAATGCAGGATGTCTCTACCCGAAGGATTTGAGAGAGATTTGTGGCCGGGCTGTCGTTTTGCTTGCATTTCGTTTGGATGCTACCGCTTGACGTATAGACGTCTCAAGCTTTTCTTTAGATGTATCGGTCAGACCTGCAGTCGCGTCCTTGAATGATAACGGAGACTGGGTGGCCAGATTGAGCAAGTGGCTGATGCCGAGTGAGTGCACTGGTGTCGGGTTCTCGGGTTCCAGCAGAAGAGTCAGCGTGGGAAGCAGTATCATGTAGATTTGCGTTTCTTGCGGATTCCTGGAATCAGCATTCTTCTATGACATTGATAGATTTCCGACTCACTGGCAGTATCTGTAGTCTGATCCATCAAGGCTAGGAGGATTCGAATTACCTCCTCCGCTATGGTATACGTGACGTCTCCGGCCTTGACGCTATCGGCATCTCGAGCGATAGACCCGATACATTTGACAAGTTCCGGAATCATCTGTACTAGCCCCTTTTGCAAAGCCACTTGGCCTTTGGCGGCGGCGCTCATCAGAGCTTTACAGCATTGTATTGCGACGCCCGTGAGCTGGAGAAGAGAAGTTGTTGAAGCTGTATATCTTCCCATCGCAGCGCGGACTGACCTCATTCATCTCAGCGACTGCCCTGCCAACTGTATAGCAGATCTGCTCGACCAGCTCTAGGCTCACTGGAACTGAGCCTGGAAGAGTCGTTACCATTAGGACTGCTGTCAACATGTTGTTCTTGATCTTGAGCACAGCTTGCGCTCCCTGCCGTCCTCTAAAGAAGCAGAGTTTCTATCAGCTTGCCTGTATCGCCATGCAATTACGAAAGAAACAGGCTTACCGCATATCATCGATATTGCTCAAAACGGCAGACAGGCAGCTGTGTACTAGCTTGCCAAAAGCGAGTACGTCATTCGCAAAATGACCAGCTTGATCCAGCAATGCCTTAAAATTCCCAAGAATACCTCCGATCATGTCTTCTTTCAACTCCTCCTTGAGCAAGCCTAGGGACAGCAAAGTTCACTTCAGAGAATTCCCATGCGTTATGAAGTGCGAACTTACTCAAAAAGAGGAACAACGCGATCATCAAGCTGTCGTAGGCTTCACTCGGTTCCAAGGATCGAACGATACTCCCGTATGCTGCCATAGCCGCATTCAGAAACTCGACACGGTCCTCTTTGGAATCCCTTTGCGATACTAGAAGATGTCTTTGGATCAATCCGTAAATGATACCGCCAAATTTCACTTACACGAGCTCGCGGTATCCTTGGATCCTATTGCCGAATTCAACGCATATGCTACTATAGCAAGTGTCCGTCGGATGGTCTCCTGGTTGCTGAAGAGTCCTCGGCTGATGGCGAAAGACGACATGACCTTGACCATCTCCTTCCTCACTAGTGCAGATTCCGTCGCCGCGATTCGGTAGGATAAAGTGCAAAGCTCGTCGAAAATGCTGCTTGTGAAGAGCGCAGTGCCGCAGTATTCAATGCGAACAAGGCTCTGCATCGTTCTCAGACTCGCTGCCGCGCTCAGTTGCAGGGTTTCTTCTCCCAGGGCCTTGGTAATCATTTCAAATGCGAGACCATAGAGCGCGAAGAAGTTTGTCAAGGGACTTGAACGGACAACCAAGTCATCCGCAATGGGTGAATTGGGTTTCGGCTGATCGCCCTGTAAAGCCAGAAGTACACTCTCCTCATTATCGCCCATGGCCATACCGAGCGCTTCCAATAATGGCATGGCAGCTTGCTCGAAATGCTATAAGAATCATAACGACGGTTAATAGAGTACGCGGGTCTACCTCCGCAAGACTGACCGGCAGTAAGACTTCCTTCCCCAGTCCAGATTGTGTCAATTCGACAGGTCCGACATTACTGGGACCCATTGAGCTGTCGCTGTCTACCCGCATAAGCGCATAGTCTTTGAGCGCCCCGACCCAGAGCTTATTCAGCCTTTGCTTGTGCGGTGCGACGACTGCGACCAGAAACTTCTGAGTGGCACTCGCTATCCGCAGCTCAGCCCAGGCAGATAAAGCTGAAATCTTGACCATTGCGGAAGCATTGGAAGACAAATCCTCCACGTCGCCCAAGGAAGCCGAGGTTGAATCTGTGATGGAGATACATAAGCGGAAAGCAGGCTAATAGCGTCCATTGACCGTACCTTCACATCGGGCCAGGGCGTTGGTGAGCATTCGCAAGATTCGGCCCATGCGACTGACTTCTTGAACACTGCCTGACCCTACGAAAATTGCGCATACCTGGATTGCCGCCGCGAGTACTTCAGGTGAGGAATCCGAGCCGAAACTCGGTGTGAGAACAGCTGCAATGGGAGCTTGATGCTGTTCAAGCAGGTATGAACCCTCGAAATCTGGGTCAGGGGATTTCGCGAAGCGCTAGCGCATACATTGCGTCAGTCTGGAGTATTGATCGCGCTTCCGGGGTTGTACATACTTCGACAACGTCTTGCAGTACAACCAGACCCTGCAGTCTGACTTCGGAAGTTGTGGCTGTCGATGCCGAGAATGCTAGTCGAATGAGATCCGGCACTCTAGATATCAGGAGACCGTCGATCCGGATGCCATTCTGGCGAGCGAGCACTGCATCAAAGTTTTCGGATCTGCCGTTGGTGGCGACCGATAAAATGATTTCGTGAACACACTGCAAAGCGAACAACTGAGTGCGCCATCGCGCTGCGGACCCGGTCGTCATTCCGGATCCATCCGAGACGTCTAAAGACTGCCCTTCATCGTCCTGAAAGCCCTGGTTGCCAGATTTATTGACAGTCTTCGCGCTGACCGCACTTTGACTGATGATGCGTTGACAAAGGTTGATCCAACTTGAAGGAGAAGAAGCCGAAGTCTGCTGTATCCAGGAGATAATGACTTCACGCACGCCATCGATATTGGGGTCTTCATCCAGCAACGAGAAGAGGTCTTCCACCAAGCGGTTTCCGCCAAGCTTCGACATCAATGGAGCGTCCCGCTGTACGATCTGGTACAAGGCTGTGATTGCGGCAAGTCGCAAGGTTAGGCGGCGCGACGTGATATGGGAGCGGAATAGCCGGACCAATGATGGTATATCCACCTGATTAGGAGCAAACATGAGAAGCTGTTGCACAGCTCGAATAGCTTCTACCGCCATCCCTTCGTCATCTTCTCCGGAGAATTCGTGCACGAGCAGCATGCACATCGCCTGAGCACGAGACTCCTCTTGCAGCTCCGGTCCAAGCACACCAATGACAGCACCGACCAGCCGACACAAAAGTTGCAAAGCCGGCAGGTCGCCCCGTATGTTCGAGCTTCCTAACGATCCGCCTTCCGGTTCATGGGTATCCGCAAGGTACACGCTGACCGAGAGTGCTAGAGTCTGCTCTACGAAGGGCGAGTAGGATAGACTTGCCGCATCCACAATTTCGGTGAGAGATTTGAGGGCGTAAAAGTGTACGACCGGATGAGGATCGAGGATCAGGGAGGAGAGGATGCTGTAAACTGTCTTCAGCATCGATCCTGCACTCATGCCACCGAGATTGCAGAAAATTGCCGAAAGACCACAGGCTGTCCCTGCCCGTCCTTCTGGAGTACGATTGGTAACGACCTGATCGACAAGCCACTGTACTTGCGAAGTGGAGTAATGCCCTCCTGCCACGGTGGCAAGGTACCCCATAGACAGACTAGCTGCTTCTCGATTGCGCTCCTCTTTGTCAAGGATACCTTCCTATAATGATAGATACTCCTCAGCGCGGAATACTTAAGAACATGCACTCGGTATCCCTTACCTGTAAGAGTCCTCGAACGATTCCGACGACATTAGCGCTGCCCAACGCTTCCTGGGCACGACGACCTCCAGCAGCCGATGCTTGCTTAAAAGACATTTGCAGTGCCAACATAATATTGTAGAGAACCGCTTCTCTGCGACCGGGGTTTCTCTCCATGGTCGGCGATTTGAGGTGATTGGTCATCAGGGTAACCGCTTGCATTGCGACGTCGATCGGTTGCTGATACAGCAATGCTGCTAGAAGATCCAGACCGGTATTTACGACACCCGTAGCCGGTGCCACGGTTTCCGGGACAGGAATTTCGGTGACAAGCGACCGTGATCTAGGACTGCTTACGCTCATGCTGTCGTTCTCCAGAGCGGATAATATCGGACGTGACAACTATGACAATAGGAAGGATATATTAGTGCAGGCGAACATGAAGACCCGACATAGAAAGACCCACTTGCGACTCTATGGCCATTTCCAGGTCGTCTCTATTCAGGTAATTCGGGTACCCAGCGCTAGTCAGATTCTTGTCATCCCCACCATGATAGCTCGAGACGCCGAAACCAAACCCATCCGCTAATTGCCAGACATTGGTGAAGGTTCCGGTCGATGCTTGAATGGCTGCCTGTGTAGCTGAGCTTCCTATCGTGACGCTGTCGGGGTCAGCCAGGACTCCGACTGCAGCTTGCACCAGAGCTGGTTGTACGGCTTCGGTCGCCGATGAATCGGCCAATGCCGTGAAACATTGCAAGACCCGGCGACGAAGGAGACATTCCTTCTCTGCCAGGTTTGCGGTGTGCGAGGTAGAAGCCGGGGCCGTGTTATTTGGATTCTGTTGTTGTAACTCTTTCAGGTATTCGGCATAAGCGCTGACAAAGCCATTGACAAAATTGAGGGTATTGGTGAGCAGTGAAGCGATGCGTCTTGCGACATCCAATGTCGCGAGATCCCGGTTGCTCCGCAAGAAGGCCAGGATTGAAGATAAGGTGCATTCCCGGACTTGCAACAAGAAGCTCCATTCTGCTTCCCCTCGTTCTCCAACAGACGAGTCTTTGCTGGTCGGCTTCGGCAACGCATTGCGCCATAATACGAGCAGTGAAGGTAGATGTGACTTCACAAATGCGCTGTTGAGTGTCATCAAGGCAGTGATTAATGTCCAAGCGACTTGTATCTCGATGTTGGCCGAGGTGACGTCGTGTTCTCCTGACCGCTTGAGGATTTGCACGGCGGTATCCATGAGGCGAGTACTGATGTCATGAGAAACGTACAGGGGTCGATCTCGTATGACTGCGACCAACGCAGAGATACCTTGGGCGCGTCCTATCGCTCTTGCTGCAAGGTCAGACGGAGCGGTCGCCGTGCCGATTTGAGCTATGTCCTTGTCCAGTGTGTCGATAAGCGATGACAATGCCTTCGGTAGCCGCAAAGGGGTAGTTGTGCAGTAGATCCTCATGGTCCACGCTGCATGTAGCCTAACGGACGCAGTTGGATGAGTGAGGAGGCGCATTAAGGGATCTTGCAGGTTTTCGTCGATAGCTGGCGATGCCGTGCCCAGCTGTTGCAGCAGACCTGCAAGCTCTTTGAGCACAATGACCAAGACTGCTTCGCTAGGAGCTTTTTTGCCTGGCAAGAGCGCCGGCCATTTTTTCAGCCAGGAGTTGATCAATTCCTGCACAGCTGTCGCTTGGCCTTGCTCTGTCAAGGATCTGACTGCAATCACGTTTCGCAAAAGGATGCCCACTAGTTCCCGCACGGCTAGAACCTCGTACTTGTTGTTGTTACTCCGAGGTTGATCGACAATCTGGGTAAAAAGATGATCTACTAAGATTGCGTAATTGCTCTCCACCCAGTCCGCGCCAAGAAAGTCAAATAGCGTAGCGTAGATGTCAAATATAGCATTACGTGTCCTCCGTGATGCATTTGCTTTATTCAAGGGTGTCGAGAGAAGCTTGAGCATTCCTTCTGGCTTGAGCATCGTTTTGGGGCTCGTATCGGCTGCTGTTTTGACGATTGTCACTGCATCCGCAGCGTCTGCACCGGCTTCCGCGCTGGTTGGGACCTTGCTACCCATCGCCTCCTGTGTAACTGATAAGAGGTAAGCCACGAGTTTGCTGAGCGGCCGTCTTGTCGAGTGATCGGCTTTCTCGAGCGAACGAAGAGCGAGATGATTTATGGCTTCAATGTCCGAAATGCTGTTGATGAAACCCGAACATCTTTGAAGTGCGATCAAGGCCTGAACGATGAGAGCGCATTAGTAGAATTGGCATAGACAAACAGCAAGGCGCACCTCGGCCGAGTTCCTCTGGACAGCGAGCGCATTGTCCACCAGTCCATTCTTTAGGTTCTTCACCAAATCTTTGATCGCCTGATCGGACACCGCCTTGCCTGCCGATTGCAAGGCCTTTGAGAATGTGATGAGCGCATGAGATCGAAGCAGTACAGGCTATAATGGGATCTGTCAGCGATCAGCAATCCTGCGAACCTTACGCGCGTCTTACCTGAGAAGTAGCTCGTAGAAGTCTGACGACGGTGACGCTGATATCGGACATAAAGGACATCATCTGCCATTCGGTTATTGAGCGACAGTATCATTGCGAAGGGAAATAAATTCCTGCTCACATTGGTCCCGAATACTTTCATGACTTCGCCGATGGTATACCATGTTGCACTATGTGAAACTGAAATTTAGAAAACGTCCCAGCTTCAGAAAAGTGAGATACACGTACACCCTATACGCCAGGTCTTGTCCATGCTTTAAGACATTGGCATTGTTCTCCATGACGGCTTTCATCAGAACCTGCACAAAGTCAAACAGCGAACGATCCTCGACTTTCTGATGCAGCTTGATGAGACATCTGGAGACCAGCGCGCGAATTGGCCTCCCAGGTTTGGGCAACCCCGTGGCAGACGCTGGGTCTTTGGAATTGCCGGAAGGCACAAAAACCAGTATGCGCTGGAAAGCCTCATGTAAAGAGGTGACGTTGGGCTGCACCAAAGCCTGAACGAGGGAATTGAGCAGGTTTACGCATATGAGATCAAGAGATGCTGCTTACCGCTTCTAGACTATCTACAGCCTTTTCCAGCTTGGACAGCCATTGCAACAGTGAGATGTCCCCTTGCGTCGTGCGGAATCTTGTCTGAAAGAGTTGGGCATAAGTAAGCTAGCCATTCCGAACGAGAGAGAGAGGCGTACTTCATCGAATCTAAGGTCATCAGTCGTCGGCACCTCCGAATGCGTGGAAGCCATGACTACTATGGCCAAGGACGTTGATCGTCGGAACTGATCAGCTCCTAGCGGTCAGGCTATGGGGTCGCGGTTGTCAATAGCATCCAAACGTCACACGCCGACGCCGATGCCCACAAGTGAGACACGGACATACCCTCTTACGTCGAATTGGTCACGTGACGCCTCTTTTTTGGCTGAGAGGGCAAAATATAAGTCGCTTCGGAAATCCTTTTGAGCGCGTCAAGCCGGCTCGGCGATACTGATCTCTGAGCGGTCATCCGATACCCGCATCCACCTGCTTCCTTTTCTTTATCATACATCAATCAAGATGGGAAAGGGAAAGAACCATATCAAGACGCCATCGGCGTCGAAGACCGGTGGAAGTGACGGTATCAAGAAGGTCAAGGGCGAAAACTTCTACCGAGATGCCAAGTCCGCTTCAAGGGTCAAGATGCTCAACGGCGGCAAGGCCGTTCGTGACAAGGATGGCAAGATCATTCAGGCGGCCGCATTCCAGAAGGGCGAGAAGGAAACGGAGATGGGTCGAATTCAGGCCGATCGCAGATGGTTTGGTATGTCTTCCAGTTTTACGTATACCTATCGATAGCTCATCGACTGCATTCCGCCCAGGCAACACCCGTGTCATCTCCCAGACTGCCCTCGACCACTTCCGTACATCGCTTGCTGAACAGCGAGCCAACCCTTATTCGGTACTGCTGCGTCGGAACAAGCTGCCCATGGGTCTGCTCGAGGACGAGAGCAAGAACGCCAGCGGAAAGCGGGTTCATATCACCGAGGTCGAGCCATTCAATGACACCTTCGGACCCAAGGCCCAGAGGAAGAGACCGCGATTGGATATCGGTAGCATGGAGGAGCTGAGCCAGGCTGCTACGGATGCTGCAGAGGCCAAAAGTAAGTTCCGTGGTATATATCTCGACAATCGGTGGCTGATGCGCCTTCTTGCAGCGACAACTACCAACGATACCGAAGAAGCCGATCCCAATCATACGGTACGATCGCTTGCTTCGGAGCCGATTTATGCCAAGGGAACGTCTCGACGAATTTGGGGTGAACTATACAAGGTCCTGGATTCCTCAGACGTCGTTATCCACGTATTGGATGCTCGTGATCCTCTGGGCACACGTTGCAAACCGGTGGTCGAATTCTTGAGGAAGGAAAAGGCGCACAAACAGCTCATTTACGTGCTGAACAAGGTCGATCTTGTACCTACATGGGTGACTGTGAGTTTGTTATTTGTAATTTCTTTCTTCCCTTCTGCCATAGCATATGCTCCACACTCCAGTCAAGGCCCGCACGAGTTCGTCACGAACAATTCTTACGTGTCTGGGTCTGTTACGAGAGTGGAAGAACAAACCTTGCTCCGCCAACCCAGTCATGTCCCATCTTGTCGCTGCTTGGCTCGCCTTGCAGCGGTCCTCGCGGAGTATGAGAGGCGTTTTGTGTCTCGTATCAAGGCTGACAAGCTCGAGTCTCCGTTATGGAGACTTAGGGTGAGGGACGAACCTTAGGAGTTTAGGGTGGTTGGGATTCCGCAGAGTTGATACCGAGATAGCGCATCATTCGAGCCCGTTCCTGACTGGCGAGATGCGCTTTCGTGCTCAGTATCGTAGTTTGGAATCAAACATCTTTTCGTTCAACATTGATACTGTTCGAGGTAATGGATACTGATCATCTTTTCGTGAACAGGCACGATGGGTGAAGCATTTATCACTGTCGGCACCTACCATTGCCTTCCACGCATCGATCAACAACTCATTCGGTAAAGGATCGCTCATTCAGCTTTTGCGACAATTTTCGGTTCTTCACTCTGATAAGAAGCAGATTTCGGTCGGTCTGATCGGCTATCCCAATGTGGGGAAAAGTAGTATCATCAACACCTTGAAGAAGAAGAAGGTCTGCACCGTCGCGCCTATTCCGGGAGAGACCAAGGTCTGGCAGTACATCACGCTCATGAAGCGAATCTATCTCATCGACTGCCCTGGTATCGTACCGCTTTCCGCCAAGGATAGCGAAACCGATACCGTGCTCAAAGGTGTCATTCGAGTGGAGAACTTGGCCACACCAGCGGAACACATTCCGGGCTTGCTTGCCCGGGTGCGGCCCGAGTATCTTGAGCGAACGTACGGTCTCGAGCACCGCGAAGGTGGCTGGGCTGGAGAAGAGGGTGCCAGTGTTATGCTTTCCGCTATCGCCAAGAAATCCGGCAAGCTGCTGAAGGGTGGCGAACCGGATCAGGAATCTGTCGCAAAAATGATATTGAACGACTGGATCCGAGGCAAAATCCCTTACTTCGCCACACCTCCGGAAAAGTCAGCGCAGACCGTCAACACTGAAGAGCCGATAGCATCGACGTCAACAGAGGCCGTCGTCGATGAAAAGGAGCGTGCTCTTGGTGTTTCTCTCCAAGAACGTCGCGTGAAGGGCGTCGAGCAGCCACTCAGCAAGATCGTTACAGTTGGCAAGTTCCTAGGCGATGATGCCAAGCGGTTCTCGGACATGATTCAGGAAGACGAGCCGAGTGTCGCCGGTGACGGCTACGACAAGTCTGATGCCGAAGAGGATGCTGAGATGAGTGAGGATGAGGAGGATGAGGACGGAGAAGATGGAGACGGAGAGGGCGCGGAAGCCGAGGCTGAGGCCGAGGAGGAGCCCATGCAATGGGACGAAGTTTTCGAAGAGACCGCTGCTACTTCGACAAGATCCGCCAAAAGTGCTGGCAAGCAGCCCGAGTCCCACGCGCCTGCAAAGTCGAGAAAGCGAGGTGAGAGATGCCTGCTTCGGAAGGTAGAGCATGTTCTGATGTTTCTAATAGTTGCTGAAAACGAAGTTGATGACGAAAGACCTGTGAAGGAGCGCCGAATGACAACAAACAAAACGAAGGCTACCAATTACTACACAACTGCCGTATGTCTTCTCGTTCCCTTTCTCGGAATTGTATCACTGAATATAATATCTCTCAACAGAACGTCAAGAATCGTAATCGGGAGAGAAAAACGCCAAAGGTCAAAATCGAACGCCGGAATGGTGGACATGAGAAAGCCAGCAAACAGAATAGCAAGCGGAAATGAGCCGATTTATCGAGAGCCAGTATGGATAGGCGTGTGGTCCTATATTAGACTTGTATCTTACCTCACGTTGTATAATGCGATGTAATGTCAGTAACTGCTTGCCATGATAGGTTGTCCCTGTCGTCTGTGGTTCTACGTAGCTGTCCAAGTCTCATCCGCACGAAACTTACGGTACTCGCATCGGACAGCTCATTGAGGTAGTGACGATCGCACTGAATCCCTGTGACTCGCAGACGACAATTAACAGCTCTTTTGCTTAGAGAGCGCTTGATTTTACTCGACTCCGTGTACGAATAGTCTTTCAAGAGGCATATCTATAAGCTAACGTTAGACGTCCCGGTAAGGCTCCCGACACTCCCCGACGACGATGAATTGGGGATGGTCCACAGAGGTTCATGGAAGAGCCGACAGAGACTGCGTAGATGTGTCAGAAACTCATGTGACTGAATGATTAAGTGCAAGCTTGCGGCAGTAATTGAGTCTCAGAAGCAGCTGTAGAAGCCATCCTGCTAGCTATCCCTACTGTCTGATGAACGCCGTTGCGAAACTCTATTGATAGCTACGGAATTGACGGCAACACCGTCAATTGGCTTGGCGCCCCTAACCACTGAACAGGAACGGGGGAGTAACGGGGGCTCCTCCTGAACACCACTTCTGTAAAAGAAGCTGTGATACCACACGGAAAAGCCATGATGCTGAATTGAAGAAGCTGTTGCAGAGCTGGTTGATGAGGCTGTAAATGGCTCTAGGAAATCCCACCTCTGACCGTGTTGGCTGTATTTCTGTGCTTGCTTTCCGCAAGAAGCCATGCACGCTTGTAAGATTCGTCAATTCCTGAAGCTATTTTGACCTAGCTCGCTTTTCGACGGGAGCAAGGCGTTGCTGCGAGATACCATCTCGAATCCTTCGGTTGCCATCATGGATAATGCGGGGAGCATGGCAGCGAGGGATGAATCAATAGGGCTTACATCGCTGTGTGTACTTTTCTCTGAATCATCATTAAAAAATTGTGGACCGGACCGAGATGTCTGCATCTAGTCTGGCAACCGGGCTATGTATCGCGTATATGGTTGCGTTCAAGTACTTCGACAAGCTCTTTAGTGATTGGGTTGGCTGGACGCTGTTATAACTTTGCTTCCAATGTGTGAAAGTGGTAAAGAAGCGAGGGCGAAGTCGATACGCTATGGGAAGCTGTACAGAGTTGCTCCTCCAGCGATCCAGGCAACTTCGGTCATAGTTTATCGGTCGGCTCTTCAAGGCCATCAAATGATGCAGAGCCTCTAATGTCATCTAGCCGTTTCTCGTTTCTGCTCTGGGTCTGGTCATTCCTCCTGTTGGCAATAAACGAATCCCCCTACACGGACAGAGACCTCCCTTTGCCACAGCTTACAGTATGGACAATCACAGTATTCATGGCAGCACTCTTTTTACCACCAAGAAAGATCACATGCAGACAAAAGGACATCTTCTGTTCGCATTGATCGCTCATCGAACTTACAGGCATACCTATAGCTTTCGGCTCGCTGGACCTGGTCGCCGACCGGTATTCGCCTCGGCAGCATGTCGGGGAAATGAATCTAGCGACTGATCGTTCTCTTCGCTCTTTGATAAGGTTGGCACGTCTTCCCCCACTGCTCTGGCTGTTGCTATGCATCATTAGTGTACAGACCGGACCTTGATCCGGTATTCCGGCATCGGGCGCGGGCCCCCGAGATGTTACGCCGCTCTCGTATGCATGCTCGTCTGCCTGCTTCCTGCTGCAAGCTCTCGGCCTGAGGGCACCTCTCATGGCTTGCCCGGCGGTACTAAAGTCGTGATGCTTGCCCTCTCTGCATCAGCCTCTTTATCTTGGCGAATTCCCAGCAGCTTTGGATCCCGGTGCGGAAGCTCATATCAGACGCGAACGGCGATCATCAACCCGAGCTAATTGCCTGCAAGTGCGGAGCCCAAAGCGCTTGAGGGCTCAACATCAGGCACTTCGAGGTGCACAGTATTGGCGTTCCTTCTGGCGTTCGTGTGATCCCATAGCAAGAAGCAACTACGCTTGCTGCCTGGAGTCGCGCCGTTGATGACTCTTTATATATACAATCCTCTAACACACACAATGCGAACCTTAGACCCTCCCCTACAACCACGCGAAAGATTCCCTTGAGTACAAGCTCACGAACACACCATAGTCGACATGGAGAAAGGCTTTAACGAGAAGAAGCTTGGTTTTGCTGACCATCTTGAGGATGCAGCGAGTCTGCAGAGGACTGATAGCGAAGATGTCAACCACGAACTCCAGCATGGAATACGCCCTCGTAGGACGTCGGACGAAAAACAAGCAATACTCAAGGCTGCTCAGATGGCTGATCCGGGTTTCCACTGGCTCAGCATGCGAGGGTTCTGGTTTGCTTGCATGATTCTGGTTGTGTGCTGCTGTGGTGGAGATACAGGTCTGGACGCCACGAGTAAGTAATCCTCTGTGCCGACCGTCAAAGACATGCCCCACTGACGGCTTGCGGCCAGCCATGTCGGCAATCAATGGCATGAAGCAGTATCAAGCATACTTTGGCCTCGCTGGAGGCGCCGGAAAGACATGTACGCATAGCCCTTAGTCTCCGCACTACCAGATATACTGAAACGATGCGCTTGTCTTCTCTATTGTAGCTATCGGTATGTCGCGCTGGCGGTATCCTGATTGAGTGTTGGTATCTCAATAATCACTATGCAGTATTCGGTATCTACACAATCGGAGGTGTTTGCGCTTCCATTCCCGGTTCCTATCTTCCCGACAAGGTTGGAAGACGCTGGACAATGGTCATTGGTAACACCGTTTTGCTGTGAGTCATGACGAGGGTCATTATCGCCTTCATGCTTAAATACCCCGATCTTGATAGTGTCGGGGCATTGCTGTCTGCCAATGCCAAGAACATGCCTATGTATGTCTAAGAAGGGCCATACGCAGCACTAGCACTAAGATTGCCTGAATGCAGGTTCATCGGTGGAAGATTTTTGACCGGTAAGATCATCTACCAGAGGATAACCATGTCTTCTTACTGAGCGCGTTCTGCTGATTACCAGGTCTCGGATGTACCTCGGCTGCTCTTGCAAGCAAATCGTGAGTGACCTGTGGTCTCGACTCTTGATATATCCATGCTGAAGCAAAGATTGATTGTGACCAGCTATATGGCGGAGATTACATCACCCCACAATCGTGGAAGATGCATGGGTTTGCTCAACTCCTTCTACTACATCGGTCAAATCCTGGCGTCCGGAATCGCCGTTCCGATGGGCAGGCGACCCGACGATTACTCATGGCGAGTGCCTTTGTACATTCAGTTGGGCTTCCCTCTTATCAACATCGCTGGTGAGTGGCTGACTTGGGAAAGACTATACCAATAACTAATAGCAAACTAACAGCGATGTACTGGATGCCGGAGTCACCAAGGTGGATTTACTCTCGAGGCGACACTCAGCGAGCTCGCCAGATCTTGGCAAACTTGCACTCACAGAATCGAGATGTCAATTCTCCATTGATTGCATTTGAGATCGAGGAAATCGAAGAGAGCATCTCCCTGGATGGCGCCGACAAGCGCTGGTGGGACTTCAGACGACTCGTCAACACTGGTGCCAACCGTTACCGACTCGGATTGTGTTTCATGGTGTCTGTTTATGGACAATTGTCTGGGAATGGTCTCATCACTTGCAAGTAGACCGGATTCGGAAATTTGGCCGGGTGCTGATCTCTGCCTGGCAGACTTTTTGACCATTCTTCTCGCACAGGCGGGTATCAAGTCGCAAGACAGGATCTTGACTCTTAATTTCGTGAACAGGTGAGCATGAAAGAAGGCGTTCTGGAGCTCGTTACTTACAATGGATTTCGCTTGCTAGTGTAACGAGTTTCATCGGTGCACTGACAGGTACCGCTCTGGTGGATCGTGTCGGACGCCGAAAGGTGAGCGGCATCTTCACCTGCCGCTGGTGAGAAGCTGACATGCTACATAGCTCATGCTCTTCGCGTGTATCTGTTGCACTGCTGGAATGGCGATTGTGGCCGGACTTCTGTCTCCTTCCGGTCCGCAGACAACCCAAAGAGCGGAAGCTGGAGTCACCTTTATCTACTTGTTCATGGGTTAGTCGCAAGAGAGACCACGTTTGTTTCTTTCGGACTCTGATCGAGACCCTTCGAACAGTCTTCTTCTCTCTCGGTTGGACACCTCTCCAGGGTAAGACACTGCGTGTATTCTCCCTCCTAGCCATCATTAATCTCTGTGGACAGGCTTGTACCCGACCGAGGTGTTGGCGTACGAGGTAAGTTTCGACAAAGCCGATAACCTCTTTACAGCTTCTGATGCCTTTCGTAATTGATGTAACAGGTCCGAGCCAAGGGTTTGGCAGTCCAGTCTCTCGCCACGCAAGCTGTCTCTTGTATCAACACCTTTGGTATGCCAGTCGCTCTTGCTTCCTTGAAGTGGAAGAGTGAGTATGGGAATCGCCTCGACGTCAATACCCGCTTTTGACCCCTCTCCTTTCCACTTTCCAGCGTACATAATCTTTGCCGTCTTCGACTTTATCGGGGTGTTCGTGATCTACTTCTTTGCAGTCGAAACCAAGGTCAGTCTAACAGTCGTCGCCGAATGATCGTCCACTGATAGACCGCAATCCATCAGCAAATCCCGCTGGAACAGATGGACGAGATCTTTGCAGCGCCTTCGCCAAGGGCATACAGTCTGAAACTCGCAGCTCAAGCTCGCGAAAAAGCAAAACTGGCCAAGGGCGAGCAGGATTCCCGAGTTTGATACGGCAGTCTCGCGCTCAGGTAGACTCAAGCTAGAGAAAGGCACCGCCGAAGGAATAAGAGAAGGAATAGGGTTGTTTGCGTTGTAATTCATTGGCGGATCCGCTGTAATGAGGAATATCGTATTGTCTTTGATTTCTGCTACTCTTGTCACGAGGTGTTGAGAAGCATATCCTATTAAGACAGTCATCGCATTGCGTGCCATAGAAAAAAAACAGAAGGACACATTGCATCGTGTTTCAACGCAAGCCTCAACATTTCGGGTTGCATAATTGCCCGATTGTCGTACAGATATTGTTACAATCCGACGGGCGGTCGATTGCCGAGAAGAGATATACAAGTTAGATGTTGTAATATAGGTGATGTGGATTGTTGTATGCTATGAGGCCGTTGGATCAAGGTCGGCGTGATTGATTGGAGTCTTGAATGAGCGTTCCGGCTAGCGCGGAGTCCTGTCGTTCATTGCTAGGATCGTGTGATCACCGTCATAGGGCGCCGCGATCGAAGAAAAACATGCAGCTGTGGTTGGACTGTCATGTCAATATTGTCAACTAGTCACGTCGTCCTAAGTGAAGTGGAGATGCAGCTCGACGGCCCAGAACACTTAGGTCGCGACCCGCTTTTTGGCGAATTCTGGGAGCAGAGACGCGAGTGAATCAAGACTCGCTTCTTCTACAGCGTAGCTGCTTACCTGCTGGCAAAGTTCTTACCGCCTAATTCATCAGCAGAACCAGGTGGGCCCGCGGGTTGGCGAACAACGACGGCAGATAGCGCAAAAGCGTTATTCTGGCCAATAATCCCAATATCGTGCTTGCGAGTAGTGTGCAGTGCGCTTCGAAGGACAATCTCGTCGACGGAAGAAGAGCCAGTAGAAGGCGAGCGACGAGGGGGAATATGGCTCGAAGAAGCGACAGATGTGGGCGAATCGGCGCGGGATGACTTGTTTGTATCCTGACGTTGGGTATTGATGTCGGCCTGAGATTGAGCGGCAGAAGGAGGAGACACTGAATTGCCGAAGACCGAATTGAAAGCATTGTAAGCGGGTCGGCTCTCCTCGCCTGAAGTCGGCCTGGTGTAAATTCTTTTGCCAGAAGCTTGAGGGGTGGCTTCGTTGTCGCTCTGCTCTCGATGCGGAGGAGTGAGGATTTGGGAAGGCGGAGGGGATACCGATGACTCCCGTTGGAAACCGCGCTGCCTGTCGTGTCCACTGCCATGTGATGAAGACGATGGTGGTGGACTGATCATGTGGCTTTGATGCGGGTTAATCATACAGCCGGAATCGACCGCGTTGATTCGTTGAGTTATGCTCTGGCCTCGAGAATGGGTACGCCGACTATTACTATAGGCTTGAGACATTTCGCTGCGCGCTCGTAGATTCGCCTCGATCTGTTGTTTGGCGGCAAGACGTTGCTCCATGGCGGATCCCATATTGTTCTCGGCAGTCGGTAAAGGTAGAGAAGGATCAATCATGTTACGGGCATTGGGGCCAGGACCGTGATAGTTATCCTCGCTGCGCAAGACGCCCGTAGGAATAGGGGCACCTGCAAATCCGAGGGGACCGGCTTGGGTCATCATCTGCATTTGCTGCTGCCTGCTGTTGATCTACGATGCCGGAAATATCAATGGCTGATCGGCAAACACGCTGGGCAGAGACTCACCTGAGCTTGCAAAACCTGGAGATTCGCCAACTCTTTCGCTTGTTGCTCTCTGACGGCAGCCAGCTTCAGCAGATCTAGCTCGTTTTGTGTGAAACCGCCCATCTGATGAATAGCCTCGTCCAAGGTCCAGTTATTGATTCTGGCCATGTTCTGAGCTTGAACGACCTTGTGGTTTAACGCTTGCATTGCAATCTGAATCGCCAAAGTTTGTTGTTGAGCCTGAACCTGTTGTTCTGCCTGATGCGCTCGCTGAAGCTCCAGCTGCTGCTGCTGCTGCCGGATCAAGGCGGCTTGTTGCGTTTGCAAACGCTGCAGATATATAGAGTCTACTGTGAATCCTTGAGGGGAAGGCGGAAGTTTTTGAATACCCGGCGAACGACTCCGTTCGCCTTCCGCGAAACGACCTTGCGTGACCGATCCTCTATTTCCAAAAGACCCTTGAGGAGTGTTATTCTCCCGAAAGGCCGTTTGATGGGCTTCGGGAGATCTGCCAGAGCGGAGGGCATCCGTTGCAGAACTACCGTTGAATTGCCTCGCATTGCTTAGTTGTTGATTGTGAGAATCCATCGCCAGCTGCGACATGCGACCGCTGAGCGCTTCGTCGAGACCCGGGTCGTTCCGCAGGATTGAATTTCGGTTGAACGATTGAGACATGGGACGGCCACCGACCGTGTTGCGATTCGTGTTGTATTGTCGTGATTGCATGATGAGATATGATGATGCGGTAAAGATGCAGAGCCTTGCAAATTATGTGGAACTTGTGCTGTATGCTGGAGAGAAGAAAGAGAAGGGTTGCAGTGGCTCGGGCGAGAGTCAATTGAACCAGCAATGACAGAAACTGTGTGATATCCTGGAATGCGAGACGGGTCGAATTGCCAGAAATGCACGAGGGCAGGAGTCTGGGGTCTGGATAACGATCGTTTATAGGTAAAGGGGCCAAGTCGAGGTTGCTTGGCGGGTGAGTTTCGGAATTGAGCGATTGCCGGAAGTGAAGACCTTGAACTTGCGTAGCAGGTCACAGAGATGAGTAGTATCTCTTGAGGCGAGTGATGAATCAACAAATGGAGGTTGGCAGAATCGCGTCAAAGCTTCAAGCCGGAGGCTTGTCCTATCGTGGTCGTTTCGTTTGGGAATGTTTCTTCCGTTGGGAGGCGTGAAAGGATGACCTGTGAAAACGCATCTAATGATGAGCCAGATTGTTGCTTTGGCCATTTCGTGGACAATGTGGCTAAATACTTACAAAGCCTTAATCACGGTCGAATGCCCAAGACGGAGAGGACTGGCGAATTCCAGGTAGGGTCCTGCCGAGGTGGTTGCAGCGATCCAGGGCGACGGCCGAAAGACTAATTATACAGAACGAGTCGAGTGGTCGATGCTGCTGAAGTCGCGGCGTCCAGTGGTGTGTTTCGACTCCTGGCCGGGTGCAAGGTAGCAGTCGAATAGGAGCTGATGGGAGGACGAAAGGACGATGATGAGGCGATCAAATGACTACCTTGCAGGAATTTTTCTGTAATGTGATTCTAGCTAACGACGCGATTGCAATGCTGCTGCGCGCGCCGGCTCTGGGCTCAGCGCGATTTGTCATGCTACTCTTCAATTTGACTTGCATATGTGTCGCCGTATGTTGCCGTACGTTTGTCAGGGACTTCAGCATGGACGTGGAATGTCTGGAATGCCTGCGTCTCGTTGCAGCTCACAGGGTAGAGCAGAGTAAAGAACATGATTTCATCGATTCTAGATGCTCGCAGCGATAGGCCTTTGGGAGAGTCGAGCACTACTGTATCTGATCAAGCATTGGGCTTGCCCTAGAACTCGCCGCGCATAGCTTAGCAAAGCACCAACATTGGATGCTATAGCGCAGCGACTCATACCAGGGACGTGATAGTAGGTGCAATTCGAAGAACAGCAGCGACGGGCTCCGGTACTGCCAGCGTCTGCAGCCCGTGCATGTACTTGCTAGCTATGATGCGATAGTCAGCTGTGAAACTTTTGGACCGATATTCACTACAGCATTCAATACACTTCACGTTGCCTCCGCAGATCAGCTCGCAGATCTAAAAGAGCTGAGAAACAGCACGCGAGCATTCAGGCTAGCAGAAGTTCAGCAAGCAAGTATGCGTGATACAGCACATTTTCATGCGGCTCCTGAGCTGGCTCTTAGAACTGTGCACGTAAATATGGGATGATGACTATTCATCATCGGTCATCAGTCGTCAACGATAAACATCCACGATCTTACGGATCGCCTTGCGTAGTAAAGTATTACTTTGACTAACTTCCGAAGGCAGATCGCTCAGCATTCGTGCACGTCACGGAATACGAACAGGGCCTGTGGTGATTTGCTGATTCGCCTCAACGTGCATGTATGTATAGTTGCTGTAATTTCCCTAAATGACGTCGCAGAGTAGGCTCGCAGAACAGAGGAATAACGAACGTAATTGGAGCTCATGTCAAAACCGCACGGGCTCAACTGTCGCTCAATTGATCGACATCACTGATCACCCTTGATATGTCAGACTGCGGACATGGCGATCCTTCTGCCTCTGTAACCCGATAGCGACTAGTGCGGCGTTGTTGCTGCCCTGATGAATCGCGATCATTGCCCCTCAGACGCGAAATGACAGACATGAGATGCCCTGTGGCTGGGTCTCTTCGACTAAGCAAGTGTCATAGATTAAAGCAGGGGGTATAACTGGTTGCTCGGACCTGGCCAGTATGTGGTTGATCTGTGATATTGTAAGAGAAAAAAGAAACCATCAGCGGCCCAAGTGGCCGAGGGGCGAGACGTTCATCACGTTTGGAGGAACCTTGCCGTTTTCCCTCTTCTTGATAGATCAGACGGCGTGAAGTTTCAAACACTCCTCTTTGGCCAAGTGGTAAGGCGTTCCACTCGTATCAATCATACGATTTCTGCGGCAATGGAAAGAGCATTCGTTCGATTCGGATAAGAGGAGGATTCATTTTGCTTTTTGACGCATGCACCAGGAAACTCAAAATTTTCTTCACCATCACCTGTTTGAAGATAGCTTCGAGATGCCATACCGCATGCCACTTGCGTCAAGCGGCTGCGCTCCCCAACAGCGGTTTTCAGCATATTCGCTCGTATTGCTTTTGGCACTTCTGTCGAAGTCGGGAACATCTCTAGATGTCCTGCTATCGTTGGCAGAAGGAATGTGTCGTTCGCCACGATTTTTGGCCGACTTGCAGATGAGTCTTGTCTGTGTTTGGCGTGGCCCAGAAAGGAAAGCTATTGGCCTTCTCCGAAGATCGGAACTATATTTGTTCTGTTCCGCTGTCAAACGGACACGAGGCATTGCACGGTTTTGTCAAAAGGAACACCGGTCTTTCCAGCGTGAAAGGGGGTGGCGACAGGTAGCTACCCAATGCTGAGACAAGTTATTCTGATGATCAAGCCTTCCTAGGCTGTCGGTGACAGCTCCTCGGTCTGATACTCTTGATCTGTCATCAGAGTGCAAATCCAGATTCATGGTGGGCGTGGATCCACTACTCTCGCAGAGAATCGGACGACGGACTCATATGCAATCTTCTGGATTTCTAAATACGAGGCACCTTGAGAACAGGGTGAGAATTACAGACTTTATTGACGGTTTACGCAGCTGTGCGTCCCAGAAGAGCCTCATGGTCAGGACGCTCCTATTCGCGACCGAGTTCGATTCAGCTTTTTTGGCGGCTCTACGGTTTGCGCAGCGGCTACCCGAGTCACGTCATGCAAGAGCATCCTCTTCATAGGGTCCCATCAGTCCTTGAACCAGAATTCTGTGCCAAAGGGCCTGGAGAACCGGGTGCCGAGACGCTCGCGGGGGTGAAATCCAAAGTCTGCAGTATCGAGGAGGGCTCCGGACAGCGAGCGTCAAGTCACGTGCAGGCAATTGGCCACGTTTCCGTGTCTCACGTCATACACCACGTCCCGATACGCTGCTTCGAGTTTGGCTTGATCGACTGAAGAATAGACTTCCTCTACGACCGCACTCCCGGTTTCGTTTCCCGGATGGACATCGCATTCGGCCTCGCTCTCGATTTCGACGAGGGCTATATATAGGTCCGTTCCGCAGCATCCCAAGCCCCGCTGCGCAGTGCAAACCGCTACCCTGCTCCGAAACGGAGCTCCTCACCCCAAAGTCGGTGACCGGATCCCTTGTGGAATGGGAAACTCAGTTCCCCGAGCATTTGGACCAGCTCGAGCTTCTTCGCCTACCATGTCTGCCAACCGTAGAACACCGCCGCCGCTGCCGCCGAAACCTGGATCGGCAACAAGGCAGTACTCGTCCCAGAGCACTCAGCTACCAACGCCGTCACTGCGAGTCAATACGGGCAATCTCAGTGGGTCATTTCTTCGACCGGAAAACAGGTCAGGAAAATCCTCCTTTTCGACAACGTTTGCCGCTTCGGCAAGCTCGTGGGCTTCGAAAGCGAAATCCGGGCTGAATAATTATGCAAAGCCCATGGCCAAGGCTGCTATCAGTCAAGCGTCCAACTATGTCGAAGCCGCGACGGATTATATCAACGAAAGCAGGAATGGAGATTCGAGCTCGCGAAGCATGTCGGGAGATTCCGGATCGGATGGTGGGAGGCAGCGTGGTAGGACGTCGCCTCGGCCCGTGGACAAGCTCAGCCTATTACCGCAATGGGCTGTACGAAGGCCGAGGAGGGACAGAGAAGGGCAACCATTGAAGGACAAGGATGGTGAGTCGCTTTCTATCCGTGTCCTTCATCTGTCACGCGCTGAAACGACCTGTGCAGCGAGACTGCAATACGATCTCGAGGTCCGTGTATCTGGCTATTGCGCAACGATGACGAGCGCAGAAAATGCAGGTTATGTGATGAGAGCCGCTTTGAAAATCATGCGAGGTAGGCCACGAGGCGTCTTTATGCCGAACACCTGACAGATGCGTCACTCGCGTACCAGGTGTTGCTGCACTACCGCCGGTCCTTGCCGAGACCGCTCTCAAGGTAGAGGACAAGATGTCAAACTCGCCCGTCTCCTCGCCTACAATGGAAAAAATTGCCGATGAACTTGAAAAGGATATGCATCAAAAGGGCTCGAGAACAACGCGCTCCTCCACGATATCGTCGACGGATACCGTCTCTTCGAAAAGGTACCCCAAGAATAACAGCGCGGAAAACCTGCTATCTCAAATCACCACGGAGCAATTGCAGGCCCTACACGACAATATGGAGGAGAGGCTCGCAGGCTTCAGATCTTCAGTGTCTGTCCGACGAGTACAGGTGTCAATATACCTAGTTGGTCTCAACGAAGACAGAGATCGCAGTTCAAAGCAGTTCACACCCACGCCGGATTACGAGCCATTGATGACCAGTGTCTTCACGACAAGTCCTCAAGGCTTGTTTGCTCAAAGAATGATGATACCGTGGGAACGGCTCAAGAGTATCCGACACGCCGACAAGCTGGCCACCGATGACCCAACATCCACCGATGGCTACGCCTTATACGTGCTCGCGGAGCTATTGTCCGATGGCGCTCCAAGCCAACTCCCCGCAAAAGCATCATCCATAGCTCCGGCGTCGTCGCCACAATTCAGTCAACCAACGCTTGCTGCAGAACCAAACCCCTTACCTGCTATAGCCTCCAAAACAGACGATGGCGCCAACGCCTTCTTCTCCTCCGCTGCCAAGCCCCTGAACAGAGGCAGTGGCGGTGAACCCGGTGCACTTCAAGCTTTAGGCAAGACAGACGTAACGGCGAGCGTGTTGACCAAGATATCATCGCCTGGAGGGGTCCGGATCATATCGGACTTGGATGATACCGTCAAGTACAGCAATATTTTGGGAGGTGCGCGTGAAGCCTTTAGGTACGTAAGATGGTTCTTCAGTATTTGTGACTGTGACCAGTCTGACTTTTTTTTGAAGAAATGCATTCTGTCGCTCCGTAGAGGAACTAGGAATCGATGGAATGGCGGAGATGTATCAGGACTTGGCTAGAGCTGGGGTTGCAGGCTATCATTTCGTGTCGAATTCGCCAAATGAATTGCAGCAAGTAATAGGTGAGCTTGTCAAGCAACCTTTCCCCCAATTGAAAGCAGCTGTTTGCTAATTGCTGTATGTCAAGAATCATTCTTCCGTCATCATGGCTTCCCGGACGGATACTCCCTCATGGTACGTAGCTTTCACAGAAGAACCAGGTACAATCTAAATCACTGTCATGATAGCTCAAATACTATGGCAAAGGACATCTCGTGAATTCGTTCATGGAGGAGCCAGCAGAAAGGAAGCTTCGCGGGGTCGAAGCTGTTATGGACTCTTTCCAGACGTCGAAGTTCATCCTCATAGGCGACAGTGGAGAGCAAGAGTAAGCGGACCGTGGCTACCACAGAATGATATTGCTGATAGTGTTCTCGTCGTAGTCTTGAGCTTTACGTGGCCATCGCAAAGGCACGACCGGAGCAAGTCCTCGCTGTGGTCATTCGAGATGTCACCACTGCCATTGTCAAGAAACGCGGAAATACATCTCGCAAACCGACCATGTCCGAGATCGATTTCGCTGCGCTGGACGAAGCTCTCGGACACGCGGATGGCCATCATCAAGCTGCCAAGGCCGGTATTGGCGGCCAAAAGCGCGACGCAGCGAAAAAGCTCATTCGAGTGGCGTCGGGAGTCGACTTGAGCCGATTGAGAATGTCATCTCCATCCGAAATAACGCTTGCCTCCACTCTTCAGGATTCGCCCAAAAGGCAAAAGAGCGTGGACAGTATAAGCTCGCCGGTTAGTCTCAATCAGCCGCCGTCAATTGCATCGTCCCGGACACCGTTGTCAGATAGGGCCTCACAGGTCGAATCTTCCGAACCATCAGTTCCCAAAGTCGCCACGGCCGACATCACCTCCATCGGGGCGACGGGGCTATCGAGTGACCCCCTGGTCTCGCTCGAGGACGAAGTGCGAGAAGTTGAGGAAGAGTTCCAGGAACTCAGTGCCACTCAAACAAAGCTATTGCGGCGAGCTGCAGAATGGAATGAGCGCGTCAACCGCTTATCAAAGGAGATCCCGGGGGGGATTCATCTACTGCTATTCAAGGAGCCTAGCGAGATTGAGGAGACTCTGTTGCAGATAGTTAAGGATAACAGGTAGTAACATGGATCACCCTTCCTTCAGATCCGAGTAGCATGTTCACTCCTAAACGTTCTGCTAGGAGCTGACGGCTATCGCAGTCTTTTCGTGACCTCTCCTCTCTTCTTGCCCAAGATTGCGACGACGTGATTCTAGACGATTGAACAACTATCCGTTACAACGCTGACTCCAGTAAATCCATTACAACTCGACCGATTCTAAAATTACCAATCCAACTTGCTGTCACCACATCCTGCAGTCCTGCCGCGGTTTGGATTGACCTCCTCTTTTGGTCCAACAAGTTCTATGACGTTCGGCTCTACAGCTGTGGCGGCCCCGCGACCATAAACGTCCGCGGTTGCCTGCTTGACCATCCATTTGGATGTTCCGATCGCGTCATCCAGATCCGCTTCAGGCGGGAGAAGGAGGTAGACATCCCCGTCTTGCTCTTTGGCTTCGAACGTTATGATGGAGTACTCTATCAAGGTGTCATATTCAGGGCGCAGCTCGCAATCAAGTGAGATGAGACGTACCCGAATCATTACTGCAACCGCCCTTTGCCGGTTCTGGCGGTGCATCCGCTTGTTGCGGAAGCTTTGATTTACCATCTAGGATAAAGTTCCTCTTGTGCATTGGACAACTAACGTAGACGTTCTTGTTCTTGTCCTCTCCAATCAGACCACCCGAAAGGTTGAATACCCGCTTGTGAGGGCACATCTGTTGGGAGGCGAAGAGACCTCGCTTCGGTACATGGTAAATAGCGATTTGACTGTCTCCAATCTTTACAGCACATGAGGTAGTGGCAGCATCGGTCGGGTTCAGATCCGCCATCTGGCAGACCTTTTGCCAGGTCCACTCAGCTTTCGGAGTACGAATCATGGACTCATCCATTTTGACTGTAACGTCACCCATTTAGCAGATTCCATGGCCGCTTCGAAAACTACTCACGAGAGGGGAAGTCTTTGGGCCAGTCGGCAGCTCGAGTTTGCTGCCTTTCCTGTATCAACTCGATGTCTCTGGTCTTTGCAGAAGTGTTGACATGCTGTCTGAATTGTTTGCGGCGTTGAGGTTCATTGACGACTCGCGTCCACTCGCATTCGTATGTTCCAACGAGAGCTTGCATATCCTTGTCCAGCTGAGCGCAAATACCGAGTTCATCGTCGACGATGACCTTGCGTAATTTTTCGAGGCCGCCATCGAGGTTCTCCAGCCATCTGGCTGTTCTCGTCAGCTTGTCGGCAGTTTGAATGTAGAACATTAGGAAGCGATCCAGATACTTGACGACATCCGTCGGAGGGACATCCGTGGCGAAAAGCTGGGCATGACGAGGGTTCGCACCGCCATTTCCGCCGAGATAAATGTTCCAGCCCTTGTCTGTGGCGATCAAGCCAAAGTCCTTGCCCTGAGCCTCGGCGCATTCCCGCACACAACCAGACACACCGCCCTTAATTTTGTGCGGAGCCCGAACACCTTTGTACCTTTCTTCCAATTGGACTGCGAGACCAACGGAATCTCCGATGCCATATCTGCACCAGGTGCTGCCGACACATGACTTGACGGTTCGCAACGACTTTCCGTAGGCGTGACCAGATTCGAATCCCGCCTTGACCAGTTCCTCCCAGATGTCAGGAAGATCTTGTTTCATGGCGCCAAACAGATCGATCCGTTGACCTCCCGTGATCTTGGTGTAAAGGTTATACTTCTTCGCAACCTGGGCGAGGACCATCAATTTGTCGGGCGTGACCTCTCCCGCGGCCATTCGAGGCACGACAGAGTAGGTGCCGTCCCGCTGAATGTTCGCCAAAAAGCGATCATTGGTATCCTGATTGGCATGATGCACTGGATCCATGACATGCTTGTTGATGCCGGCGGTGGAAGAAATCAGGCTCGCGATGACTGGTTTGCAGATTTCGCAGCCGAGACTGTCTGTGTCATTACCGCATTCCTCCATGATTTTGGTGAATGAGTCAAGCTTTTTCACCCGCACAATATTGAAAAGATCGGCTCGGGAATAATTGAAATGGATACAGATATTGTTGCTGACGGTCTTGCCCGCCTTTTTCATCTCGGCGTTGAAGATGTTGGTGACAAGGGGCATGCAGCCACCACATCCTGTCCCGGCTTTTGTTTTGGCTTTGACGTCACCGATCGTGTCACAACCGCCTGCTTTCACACATTTGGCCACGGCTTCCTTCGTGACATTGTGGCATGAGCAAATTTGCGCGTCGTCGTCGAGATCAGCACCGTCATCTTCTCCACTCTTGGCACCGATGATGAATTGTGAAGGCGGAACGTCGAGAGGTTTCTTCTTCTTGATGATTGAGACAAGCTTGACGAAATCGCTGCAATCACCGACCATCATACCCCCAAGCAGATGCTTGCCGTCGGCAGAAAAGATGTATTTCTTGTACACCGAGCCGAAGGGATCGTGAAGGCGGCAGGACCAGTTCAGTTCTAGCGCATAAATGGCGAGGAATTTGACTTATCTTGTATGTCAGGCACTTGATGGGTTCCTGCGTCAGCGGAACATGTAATTTGACCTTGCGCTCCGAATGTGATCGAGTAGGCACGCCTTGGTCGGTCTGCGGAATATTGCTTTCCCCAGGAACATGGTTGCTCATCAGATTCTTGGAATTGGGATGATCCGGTCTGCCAAGGTTCCTGACCGTTTCAACTAGTGGTTTCTGCGGTCTTCCATTGACCTTGTCGGCAAAGAAATCTCCGAAACTGGCAACGTCGACGCCCATGAGTTTCAGCTTGGTCGAAAGGTCTGGTGAGTTCATTTTTCGAGGTCTGAAAGATCCAAGGGCTGTCTGGGTTTGACATAGGTTGAAGGCGAGGATGTCCGCCATTTCGACTCCCGGACCGATCAAGCCGTACGTATTGCCCCTCCAGCTAGCGCATTCACCCAGGGCGTATACACCCTTTGCGCTCGTCATCAAATCGTCGCCTACGGCTATTCCGCCCCGATCAGCGGTAGCGATACCGGAAACGCGTGCCAACTCGTCCCGTGGGGTGATACCGACCGCCATGATGACCATGTCCGCAGGCAGGATTTCATCATCGGAGAACTCGAATCCGGTGAACACGTCCATACCGTCCTCGGGGTCTGTCCTTGTAAGCATGGACTTGACGTCGACTTTGGTCATGCATCGAACGCCCATCTCCTCGATCTTTCGCATGACCATCTCTCCCGCCTCGGCATCAAGTTGTCTAGATAGTGGATATCCCTGACGATTGATAATTGAGACTTCTTTAAGGTGATCGTGTAGATCGTAGGCGGCTTTGGCGGCTTCCAGTCCCAGAAGTCCACCTCCGACCACTGTTGCAGAGCTGACTTCGGGCTTTTCGGCGTAAGTGATAATCTTTTCCAAATCGGCTGTCATGTCCAAGCATGAGCCGGGTATCCATGTGAGAAGACTGGAATGTCCTCACCGATGTTCCGGTAAACGAAAACGCCCTTTGTGCGCCTGCCCCGTTCTGTATCGCAATATGGTGGCATACCAGCGTCCGAGCCCGTCGCAATGACACAAATGTCGTATTCATATTGCCCTTTGGTGGATGTGACCAACTTCTTTTCCGTGTCAATATACGTCACTTGCTCTCCCACGTGGAACTGACTGTCGACGTCCGTGTGCATCAGCTTATGATAGGAAATGCACGAAATCTTCCCTCTACTCACAATTTTTCCGGGTCCTGCTGTGTGTACCACTCTGGCTGATTCAGATAAAGCTTCGAAACGTCCCTGAAGTTGAAATATTCCGTCAAACCGACTCGGTTGTAGGCAAAATGGGGCTCTTCTCCGCAGGTTATGATTTGATACCGGCCTTCGACATCTTGGGCCAGCATCTTCTCGATGAAAGCTATGCCGACCATGCCGAGACCGACGACGAACACCCGCGTGCGGGTGGGAGTGATCAGGCCATTGACCGTAGCGACCGACATTGTGAAGCGTTGCGCCTGCTGTGGACTTTGACGGCTTCTTCAGGCTCCCGGGGTGTGAGCGGTTTGCCAATCGATAACGCTGGATATATGACGGGACAGGTAAGATGGATATCGGTTAGGCTTGAGTGGGACTGCCGGTCGATCTCAGGAGGAAAGTGAGTAAGTTGATATATGCGGGAGATCGATATGCCAAGATACTATGGCCGACGGATGATACGTCGTCCAATGGTAAGCTGATGATTCAATAGGGCAGAACGCTACGTCCTGTATTCCAAAATGTCTTCGATGGGCTTGCTAGTAGCTCGCAAATCTTGAACCTTCCTGGACGCCCGCATCTCTCCGATTTTGATCTTCTCGCCGGAGGTGATGAGCTATCAATCCCCCAACCTGATTGTACCTGGATGTTTGCCATTGCAAGACTGACGATTGGCTCTCCGTTTTTTGGTGATAGCGGCGACGTGATGAGTGCTGGGATCGTGCTCTTGTGCTCTTATCGAGCTAGGCATTGCATACCGGGAGCAACCCGGGAGCGCGGGGAAGCTGGAGAGGCGGTAGCATTTGAGCTCACCAGTTTCAATTTCCGTGATAAGCTCATTCCTGCTGTCTGCCTCATGACACTTATCAGGCCTTATCAGTTCTTGGCTACAGCTAACAGTATGTCTAGCTTCAAAATCTAGATCACTACTATATCTCCTTGGGCGGATCCAGATAAGATGCGGGGCCGCGCGTTTCTCTCCGGTTCCAACGTTCCATCAGGATGATACGAGCGATCGAGCTAATTGGTCCATGTCTTCGGGCCAATGCAGTAGTCAGGACTCCCGCCGTCCTTCTCCTCGACCAGCATGTGAAGCCTCTGATCTCCCACCAGGTGTCTACATAAAGGGATCCAGCTATGGAGTCGGGATTAAGGCATAAAAAACGTGAATCAAATTCGTGAAGAAGCGCTTCGAACGCTCTACAAACCGGGGGTATCTCCGCTGAATCCTGCTTAATCTAGCGAGCTATCTAGCGAGATGGGACAGCGGAATGCTACTCTATTAACCCTGAAAACGGCTGCGACAGCCACTTAAACCAGATGTTCTTGTACAGTCTCCTCATGACCCGCAATTTGCTTTTCGTTTCCCGAGAGCTCTTCAGCTGATAGGGGTTTGTCCTAGAGGCAGCTATGGGAACCCACTTACGCAGCAACAAGGGGCCTCATAGTTGGTCTCATCAGCTGTCTCAGCTTAGTCCCGCATACTCTGCACTAAGAGCTTGCACTAAAGTGATAGGTATGTGACCTAAAATAGATTCAAACTGATCCATTCCTTATCGCACGCTGGGTCTCCACCCTTCTTGCGTTCATTCCATATTCGACGCTACACGCCACTACTAGTAGAATAGTCAATTCGTGATGCGAAACGCTGATAGATATCTCAAGATCACAAGCCAGATACGGTGTTTGTGAGATCCGTGGGGCCATATCCGTGATCAAGTCAGCAATCTGGGTTCCCAAATATATAGAGCAGGCACTGAGCAAATTTTTCGGAGCTATGCATGAGCACGGAACTACATCTATATTCACGGCCAAGATCCTCCGGCAACAGACTCTACCATGCCTCAGCACGACCTCTTCCAAGATCATCCGGACACTACGCCAGCCGTTGACATGTTGATCAACAATTTTCGTTCGTCGCGATCAAATACGCCCGACTTGGATGAGAAGAACGTCTCGCCGTCTTCTCGAACCGCCGGCCAAGATTTTGTCCCGCCGATGCCAAAGCATGCACAACTGGCTTCGGAGGGCGGTGCACCCAGATTCAAGCTCTCCCACCTCTGGTCAGAGCCGATTCTGAATCCGGTGAACCTGCGATCCTATACCCTTCCTCTACTCCGACTCTCGAGTCCCTATTGCCGAAATCCGCTCCTGGCCACTTTGGGATTCTTTGTCGCCTTCCTGTCGTGGTTCGCCTTTCCGCCACTTTTTCCAGAGGCCATCACCAAGGACCTGAAGCTAACCACCGCCCAAGTCGCAAATTCAAACATTGTCGCACTTTGTGCCACCCTGTTTATGCGATTGATCACTGGTCCAGCGGTCGACAGATGGGGTCGTAAGTAGGATCGCATTGCAGTCTGACGGGATGAGCTGAGGCTTGAGTCGATTCAGCTCGATGGGTAATGGCTGCGATCCTGGTCGCTGGTGCGATTCCTTCTGGCCTCGCTGCGGTGATCAAAAATTATCAAGGCCTGTTGGTTTGCCGTTTCTTCATCGGTGTCTTGGGTTCGACATTTGTGAGTCTGATAGCGAAGAGCAACATGTTGTCACCTGACCGGCTTGCGTTCATGTGACAGGTTCCTTGTGTCGCGTGGACGACGGCGTTCTTCAGTAAGGAGTCAGTCGGTACCGCAAACGCTATCTCTGCCGGATGGGGTAATGCTGGTGGAGGGTAGGTCAAGGCGCACTTCCCGCTATTTTGTTTATTGACAAGCGCTCTCTGTCAGTGCAACCTACGCCATTATGGTTAGCTTGTTCCACAAATTCAGGGAATCGAAGACTGTGCATACCGCATGGCGTCTGAGCTTTCTGGCTGTCCCGGTGCCGGTTCTCATCTTGACCGCGGTCCTTGTGCTGGTGTTCGGAACAGACTGTCCGACAGGAGCGTGGTCCACTCGACATACCACCAATGCGACAGCAGCAGCCGTCATGGCCGGGCACGAAGTCAAGCTGGACTCAAGCGAGCAGCGAACAATCATAAACAAGAAGCAGGAACCCTCGACGACCGTGCAAGAGGTTTCTGAAGATGATGGCTGTCTTCCTGACGTGGACCGACCTGTTGGCGTTAACGACACAACCGTCATCCGATCCGATATCGATGTCGCCGTCAATGAACCTCTGACCATGAAGGCTCTCGGCAAGATCGTTTCGAACCCACTTACCTGGCTTCCGTCACTGGCATATATGACGACTTTCGGGTTCGAACTTGCCGTCGACAGTATTCTCGCCAATGTCATCCTCAAACACCACCCGAACCTCGGCATGGAAAAGGCGGGTTACTACGCCTCGGTCTTTGGTCTCTTAAACATCGTCACTCGACCACTCGGCGGTATCCTTGCGGACATGTTATACCGAAAGTTCGGCGTAGGCATCAAGAAATACTGGATGCTCGGTTTGGGTATCGGCCAGGGTGTCTTGACTATCGGTTTCGGTATGCTGCTCAAAAATGAGGTTAAACCGAGTATCGGAGCCATGATGGGCATCATTGTATGCCTTGCTTTCTTCAATGAGATGGCTAATGGAGCGAATTTTGCGATCGTAAGTCGGAAGCCTTCAGCGCTTCTTCCACCGTTTTTGACATACTGGCCTTATGCAGGTACCTCACTGTAACTCTTTCAACAACGGTGTCATGAGCGGTCTCGTTGGGGCATTTGGCAATTTGGGTGGTATCGTTTTCGCCTTGATGTTCCGATTCCTGGGCCAAGGATGGCAAGGATGGACGTATGCCGGAGTTCTTGCTCTTGCTGTCAATTGTCTGCTTCTTCTTTGCCCGTCGCCGAAGAGTTGAGGTGACATCGATGTACTCTTGTATATCCCAAGTTGTATTTCTGATAACCCTACAATTGGCCAAATGGTTGTGCTGTATCAGATTCTTTCCTGACAAGTGTCGCGAGATCGGTGTCCGCTTGTCGAATGGGTCGAGGTCTACACAAAAACAGAGTACGAGGTGATGCACTGAAAGAGCTGCTAAGAGTTGCATCACCGATAGAAATCGCTCCGAATTTCGGTCCGACAGGAAAGTGTTTCGCAGCCAATCACTACTGTTCATGCAGCTGGGCGATCGAGTGGGGTCCCCGGATATTCCTGCGCATGCGGTGTCACATGTTACAACATCCGGCGTCCATGAGGTCTACACTTGTGGAAGCTCCTGAAGACAAACATAAGCACAGATATACCCATAACTATATATGATTATCTCTTGAAGCCGACGGTGGAAGAAACACGCAAGCCGGATTTCAAACATGGAACTATCGACAGATGTGAGTTTATAAAGACCGATGATGCTTATTCGACACTCGACCAACTTATCATAAATGAAGACTGCCTCAGTCAGCAAGGCAGCCTCAGCTCCCGCCGTGGAGGAAGAAGAGGAAAACATCTTCACAGGAGGTAAGCCTTGCCCTGAAATTGTCTATTGAACGTGAGTTGAATTTCGCTCATCTCCACAGGGAACCCTCGACCGAGAAGCTTGGTGGGGCAGGCTCCAGGAGAGAAGACATATGAGAAGACACGAGATAGGTAAGGCAGGCTTCCATAACGCTTCAGCCGAGCTCATATCTCGACTCAGCACTGGACGACTCGTGTCGAAGAAGCCCGCGAATGGGCCCTTCCTCGCACATCAACGTTGGAAAGAACAGGAGGCAGAACGAAAGGCTCGAGAGGCACGAGGAGAGAAGCCGTTGCCGAAAGCGAGATCGGACGCTGGATGGACCGTATGGAAGGTTCTCAAGTGGATTACGCTATTTTTGGCTGCTACAATGGCAGCGGGTAACTTCTTGGTGAAGAGCCCTTTCTGGGGATATGGTGATCAGATGGTCAAGGTATACAGGAACTTGGTTACTGTATGTCGAAGTCGTATCGTTGACTCTTTTATACTAAGATATCTCCTTCCCGCAGCCACAGAAGGTTTTTACACCGGAGCAACTTGCACAGTACGATGGTTCCGACAAATCTAAACCCGTCTACCTTGCAATTGACGGCGATGTTTACGACGTTACGGCTTCGCGACGGATCTATGGACCTCTTGGGCCGTATCATGTGATGTAAGCTTGCTTCGGGTCCAGGGACTGAATGACCGCTGATTATAATTATAGGGCTGGTCGAGACGCGTCGCGAGCGTTCATCACAGGCTGCTTCCAAACTCATCTCACGCACGACCTCCGCGGCCTCTCCGAACATGAACTTGGCGCTCTGGCGAACTGGAAGAAGTTCTTTGCGAAACATGTCAAATACGTCAAGGTCGGCACGCTCGACCGTTCTCCCATCGACCCGAGTTCACCCATTCCCGAGCCATGTAAGCCTCCAAGCAGTGCCGGTGGTGTGGCGGATGCGGAACCGGCGGGCAACCCGCATGCGGTCAGGAATAGAGGAGGGCAAGAGCAAAAATTGACCGCCCGAGCAACTGAAGGTCGGCAAGAGTTGTAGGATATCTTGGCGGTTCCGAGCGGGTCAAGCTAACGACCAGTGAATGTCATCGCAATGACAGAATCATAAAATCCAACAAACAAAAATCGCGTTGAGGCGAAAGCTACAAGAACTTGAGAACTCGCTGGAAAAGTACACAGTGTTGAGCTGTCGCCTTTCTCCTTGTTGTATCAATGCCTTCTGCTTCCCTTCACAGATGAAACGAACGCGTAACATCATCGCCCTTCCCAAAAGTTGTTGACTTCCTTGGTCTGTCGGACATTGTATGATCGAGCGATCAACTCAAGCTCTACGGGACAGTCATCGCCTTTGCCTCTAGCGAAGAAATGGCCTTTATAGAGCTGATCGTCCGCCTGAAAGGTTCTGGAGTCAGTCAAGCGAACTACGACGCGTATCAGAAGGTATCTTACAGGATCGAAATGGCTGTGGAGAAGCGCATTACTTTGCGGAAGGCGGAAATATCAGTCCTGGCACGAGTAGAGCGTAAAAGATCCACTTACAGAAGATCGGACAGCTGAAGACAGCCAGGGACATGAATGTCAGTCGGACGTTCTGATCATAAAATATGGAATGATCGGTAACCCACCTGGCCCCTGGTCATGGACAACGCGTCTTTGAAACAGTCCATCCTGATTTCCGGAAAATCATCGGCGCACTTGACATTGTAAACCCACTGCATTCGCAGAAGCATCTTGAGCTGGTTGAAATCACGTGGCTTCTGTCGCCAGTCCGCTTCACGCTCCAGACTGTCGAAAGCTCGATGATCAGTTCTTCGTGGTGAGCATTCAATACGGATGACTCACATGCGCTTCACCCGACCATCATCTACCATCAGGCTCACCAACACTTCGATATTCTTGAAGGCCTCTGCGAGAGTGAGAGCATTGAAGACGATCACCTTGGGCTGGAACCGAAACGTGATTTGATCCAAGCTGCAACTGAAGGCGTGGTCGATCTTCGCACCAGGTAAAGCGAGGGCGTAGCCGCAGTTGTATCGCTGATCAGTACTCTCTGAATCTCGCTGCACAAAGAAATATGCCCTGTCCTGAACTTGAAGAATATATTTCTCTCGCTCCGTCTCGCAGGTAACCTGAGTTGCCAGGACTTCAGAAAGCTATGCGACAGGACGGTTCAGAACTTACCCAGGAATACTTGCATCGAGCTTTCGCGATCCGCATCTCGGCGGAGTCGCAGCCCAAAGGGTCCCCGATATCAACCTTCGCGGAGCCATTAGATGCGCTGAAGACTTTCGGGATGTCGAACTCCGATGGCAGGGTCGCAACACCTTTGCCATTGCGTCTACCGTAGCCGAGTCCTTCTTGAATTATGTGGCTTGTAACGCTGTCGTTTTCTCCGATGAAGTAGAGATCAGCCTCCATCTCTCCCGAATCGGCGTGCGAATTCTTCATGGAGAGACCAATCGCAAATCGTGCTTCCGCCGAAAGCAATCGTACAGTCGCAATGATACCCAACACTCTGTAGGGAATAAGACTGGGTCGATGCTGAGTCTGGGGTAGCCGAAGGCGGGAGAGGGCGGTGCCACGGGATACGAGTCGGATAGCCTTGAGCATCTCCAAGGGCGAACGAATTTCGGTTCAAGTGCTTTCTACCTTGCGGGAGAATCCCCTCTCTCCAAAGCCCACCGCTTAATATGTGATCAGATATGTGATCTTGTCCCGCCAAGACGATCCCTGAACTGAGCAAGTGTCGTAACATCAATCACTCATGGGTGTCAACGACCAATCATTCCTGTCATTGAGGTCACTTGATCAGTTGATCGGCGCAAAGCCAGGAGGATCTCCTCTCAGGGTGGGCATTCTCATCAGCAATCCCTCGATGATTGAAACTAAGGGAGTTGCCATGTCCCACTAAAGTTCTACAAGAATTTGATTTGCCTTCGATACCCATACGACATTCTTTGCCAGGGGCTCGTGCGCTTTGCTCGTGGCCCTCGAGCCTCGACGTCGAGCTATGAGGGTGGACAGATCTCCAATTACGCTTGATTCAAGTGAGACTCTCCACTGATTGCGGTCCCACAATCCTTACATACCACAGGTTCGCGTAGTAATGATTGGAATCCAAACTTCAAGCGAGGTCAACGCCATGCGGGTATTGTGGGCAATCTCTTCGCCTGAAGCCAAACTTCTTTTGGAGACGATCGAAAATGCTGCATTCACGCACATGATTCATGGTTTCTGAACGCTGAGGGCAGTTTAACATGGGCTCGAGTCTAACATGAAATATCTTCCGCGATCGGTCGCTATTGTACATGACAAGCAGCCAGTGCTAAAACAAATTGCCGGATTCCAAATTTGCGATAGTAACCTGCGATAGTAAGCACCGCATTGACCTGAGGCTTCGGAAGAAGATTGAATGACGGGTTTACGCCGTGATATGATTTTCACCGCAGGATTCCGTTGTCTTCGACGGCGATTTGGACGATTTGGGATCCAAAAAGGTGGGCTAGTGAAGGAAGTGTGTTAGAGATAGAGTCATGTTGAGATCGCTGTCGAAGCCGAAGAACCCTACCTTCTCATGCCTCATTACACCGTTCGTACTAGATTAAAAACGAAGGGTGAAGGATTCAGATTAGCCTTCTTGTCCAGATTGATGCCCGTATCACACGTACATGAAGGAGAAGGCCTGTCGGAAGGACCGGCAGGACTTAGGTCAGTCTTCTGGATTCCATGATTTGGAACGCTTCTTAACAATGCTCACCGCTCCTTTAGACAATGATCCCAAAGCATCCTTCAGCAACTCCTCGCTTGCGCCGATGCGCTGGAGGAAGTGAAATTGCTTGATTGTGGATGGTTGGTCGCGCCATTCGGCGCTCCTTTCCATGCTGCAGGATTGGTGATAACTAAAGCTTAGACGGTATTTGCGGATTTACTCACGATGCCAGTAGCTTCGGGTGGGTGATTACACTTTCCACAAAAGCATCGGCATAACCGATCGCTTTGCCCAAGCTCTTTGCCTGGAACAAAATCTTCCGAGGTTGATATGGGAAGGTGACTGCATCGCCAGTTTCCAGGCTGCGCGCAATTCGTTTCTTGTAGGCCGTCTCCGGAAGTCGCCATGCATATGAGATGAGGTAGACTCCACTGTTGGGCTCAGCTTCATCTAGCGAGAAGTAACGCCATCCAGCTAGCAAGCATAGCTTCGATCCATAGTTGCAAGCGACCTGAGACAGACATACATTAAAGCATCAGACGGATTCGTTCAGCTCGAAGACGACTCCCGCACTCACCCAAGCATACTTGGAATGACGATCCGCTTCCTGTTGAGCTTCTGCCCAAGCGTTGGGATGATCGAGATTGGATTCGGCTCGATGCTGCTTGTCATTCTCGTTGCGCCAGCCGAAAGGCGCAAATCGCTCCAGGGACGAGCTGTCTGACGACTGCGAAGCTGCCTTCCGCTGATCCAGCCAATCTCGTTCCAGCTTTGCGACTCGTTTGCAGGCTTCGATGTATCGTTCCTGAAGAGTTCTGGAATCGCTGTCCTGGCCAGCTGGCCGGGTTGTCGAGAAACCTCGAATGAATGGAGACAAGGCAGGTCGGAGTTTTTGCTTGCCTCCGGGTTGGAAGAGTCGAAGGAACATATTCGGAGAGAGATGAAGATAAACATGCCCTTTTCGCAGACTCCCCTTCATCTCGACGAGAGGCAAGTTTATATAGATGCCTTCGACCAGTAATCAGAGAACAGCTTCTGAGTTCGTACCGCCTGTTCTCCCGCGCCCAGCCTCTACTGGCAGGTCATCAATATCTCCACCATCACTGACCCAATCATTTCAGATGACAATCATCAGCGGTATTTGTCCCGATCAAAGCACTCAAGTCTCCACCTATTCTTCGGCTTCCCGTGGGTGGTCCGGCCATCATGCGATCATCACCTGGGAGAAGCGCGTTTCCAGTGGCTTCTGCCCTTCGCCAAGACGACATACGGCTGGAATGCCGTTCGTGGTCGCAGGGCAACTGTAGATGCGAGTGGCGTGACAAGTTGATTGACATGGGAGTGAGGCATCAACTCGTCCATCACTAACTTTGTTGTCTATTTTGCAGTTCTGCGCATCAAGCCATCCATCAACCCGCCCATCAACCCGCCCATCAACCCGCCCATCAATCCGCCCATCAATCCGCTCAGATATCCGCTTGAAGGGCTGCAGATCAGAAAGCCGTCGCGAGTTCTTCTCTTCCTGCAGCGCTATTCGATAGTGGAAGACCGCAAGCCAGAATCAACCTCATCAGGAGTCATGAACACTACGCGATGGGACAAGCGAGGGCATACGAATACGCGGATGCGATACTCTGCGGCGCGACCGAGTCTAAAACCCAATCAAACTTTTCAAGCGGTTGGATGAGAAGTTATGGAGCATCAGGATATACCAGACAAGATTATCCTTGTTTCCTGATGCGTGTTGATGGAAATCCCACGCAATGAAGCTCTAACTGACTCATATGGTACGGGACAGACTTCAGATCTCCCAGTCACATGATGAGTTGAGCTGTCCTATGATTGCCATTTTCGATCAAATTGCAGGACAAGATACAAACAGAACAGGCAGAAATGCATTAGAAACCTAACGAAAAAACAATCACATCGAGATCAGTGGCTGGCATCCTGCTTCCACTGAACAAGCCCCAAACTTACCATACTTGGTTCCACTCTCCTTCTTGGTCCGCTTGTCCCTCGCGAACCGTTCCTCCAGCGCGACTCGATTGGCCTGAGCATCCTTAAGCAGTGCCGACAGCTGATGCTTCTGTCCCGCACGACCAAGTGTTCGGCCGATGTCCTGTCAACAGACGACGTCAATCAGGCGCGAGGTGAAGTGACGAGCACAGGCTACGTACCTTGTAAGTCGCCTCCTGTGCGCTCCTGTGAGGCGCCGTCACTTTCTTCAACTTTTCCCGCTCACGCCGCTCATTCTCCATCCTCGTGCGCACATCCACATGCTCTGCCCCTTCCGCCCCTTCGACGCCCTCCCAGCCGCGTCCGACGGCGCCCTGATCCGCTGCCGAGGGTACGGCGGTGGATGCGATGAACGCCTTGTAGACTTCTTCGGGATAGGCGTGCCATGCTTGTGTGACAGGATGTTGGTAGTAGCCTGGGTATGGGTCTTCCAATGACGGCGGTGGCGGGATATATTCTTGAATTGCAGGAGCTGAAGAGATGGTCTGAAGGGGGGAGGAGGATTTTGGAAGCGAGATGGATGACGCAGGGTCCGGTGTTGATGCTGGGACCCGGCCATGAGCAATTAAAAGTCTGCGACAGGAAAGAACGACTTACCGAGACCGAAAAGATCCAGACTCGCTGGTTCTGTTGGTATCTTTCCTGCCTGTTTGGCAAGCTTTCTCGGAACAAGTGGAGTATCGTCTTCATCCTTGAGCGCGGTCTGAGATGTATTTACGGTTGTCGAGGTAGCGACAGGTGCCGTCCGTTTTGGCGGCGGAAGCATGTCCAGTAATGTCGACTTGCCCTTTCCCTTCCTGTCCTGAACCTTTTCCGCCTCGCCAGCATCCTCGACTCGCTGTCTCTTGATACTACGCTCCTCCTCATCGTCAGCCGATGGAGCGCCGAATGTGGGAGCGGACAGAAGAGGATTGTCGAACCCGATCTTGAGAGCTCGTTTCTTCTTTTTTGGAGGCGGCAGGCCGAGGCTGCTCGTCGACGCTATCGGCGCTGGTGCAGGCGCTAAATCCAGCACTGGCGGGACAACCTGTTCCTCTTCCTCCTCTTCTGAGCCATAATCGAGAGCTAGACCCATGCTGAACCATGGAGGACGAGAGAATACACAGGGCGAGCAGGTGACGAATCTAATACACATCATATGCCCCCTGCGCTTCACGCGCTTGGTTTTGGTGCGATCGACGGAATTTCCCTGGCGCGCAGCAGGGGAGCTCTCATCTTCATCTTGGAGAATGTCGACAAATGCCATGATCACGGTTGGATAGCGTGTTCGTGCGTACAACGGATCCACTCTCACTCTGCCATGAACCCGTCTTACACCGTGCCCGCCCTCCCATCACACCCGCAGGGAGCGGCTCAGTCCCTTCCGTACCGTCAATACCTCACCGACCTCTCTACCTCGCTCTTCAGCTTTGTTCTTCCGCTCTTGCCGACAGCAGAAGAGCTCGCGACGAAGGAGGAGGTGCGCGGACTGATAGAACGGCTGATCAAGACGATAGAGCCGAGTAGCAGGTTGGCGAGTTTTGGGAGCAGCTGCAATAGCTTTGGATTGAGGAATTCGGGTGAGTGGCATGCCAGAGTCTTTGCAATGACTTCAGGAAGCGGATGGACGTCGGGAGCTTCGAGTGGTAGTGCACAAGATGCGTTGACTGGGACAACATCGGCAAGTGCAGCGCGAAGGAGGAGAAACAGCTGTGCAAAAGGAAAAGCTCTCCATTCATGGTACTGGAGAGAACCGTATGGCAGGCCATCCGCTTTTCGCCGGCGATCTCACTGAAGAGCACGTCGCACTGCGTACAAGAAGCCTTTGGAAGGAGTGTTTGAGGCATTGAAAAGAGGAGCAGACGACGTCAGGTTCGAAACGGGCCCCAGTGCGGCGGATCCCCCTTTGTCCTGCGTCGGCTTCCCCTGTCGAGCGGTAAGGCGCTTCAAACGGAATGCCTCGGCATAACCCCGCGCTGTCCAAAAAATCGGTCTCCAAGGCAAGGATCATGGTTACGTATCTTCGGTCTCTTCGAGCTTTACCAAGGGGTGGCGTTACTTTTTCATGTAGAGACATGGCCTTTCCACGCTGGACAACGCTAGGGCTCTCTGTTACTGCGGCATGTCGGTCGGCACAGAGACCAAACGGGAAAGCCGCATTCGAGATTGGGGGACAGGGCATAAGCCGAGTTGAGGCACGAAGTCAGCCTTCGTGCGATCAAGAAGATTACGCACGTAGTGGCTAGGAGGCGTACAACCTCTTGGATGCGAAAGCTTGGGTTGCTACGCGCGACCCTTGACGCTTGGAAGGTCCTTTTCCCAGGAGAGATCAGCGCAAGAATTTCGCATGGCTTTAGTCGAAGATTGTGGATATCGAAAAGTCGCTCGACATTTCGTCCTTGTGCTCCGCCCTACTCGCCCTCCGTTCTTGCCACATCCGCTTGTTACTCCTTCAAGTCGCGTCATTCCCCTCGTGCTGAAACCTCTGGTCGCAGATATGGACCTGGTCTGCCTGATCGACAACAAAGAAGCAGCTCTTCATGCCTCAGATCTCGTCGCCATGATCGGAGACCTTCTCGAAAGGGGTAAGTCTTCTGGAAAGACGTCAATCGCGAAGGCCACTGATAGAGTCGAGACGTAGAAACCAACTTCGAAGTCAAGCCGCTACCCAAGGCTCGGATTCCGATTATCAAGCTTACCCTGAACCCTTCGCCTGGACTTCCATACGGTAGGCGCCCTGATCACCTTTCGTGCGCTTCGGAATTAATCTGCCCTTTCCATAGGTATCGCCTGTGACATCGGTTTCGAAAACAGACTGGCGCTGGAGAACACTCGTTTATTGCTCACTTACGCGACTATCGATCCGGCGAGGATACGAACATTGGTGTTATTCCGTAAGCCAGCATTGCAAGACTCAACGGCAGATCCGCTAATTTTCTTCCCATTCATCAGTCAAAGTCTGGAGTAAGAGGCGAAAAATCAACTCGCCGTACCGTGGAACACTATCATCCTGTATGTTACAGCCTTTTATCCCGCGCGATTGTACTCAATCCTCTCGATAGATGGCTTCACCTTGATGGTGATCTTCTTCTTGGTTCATGTCAAGAATCCGCCAGTTTTGCCGAATCTGCAGCGTATAGCACCGCTGAGGCCAATGTCCAAGGTATTTCTCCCTCATTCGCGTCGCGGCGATTACGTCTAACCCGCGCAACAGGAGGAGACAACCATAGACGGCCGAGATGTCTGGTTCTTCGATGACACCGAGACATTGCGAAAAGAGTGGAGTTCAGCAAACTTTGAGAGTGTTGGCGAGCTGTACGTTTGCACACAGGCGTTTGGACCAACGGCTGATACGTTCCCCGCATAGCTTGATCGACTTTTTCCGTTACTACTCGCATGATTTCCAGTATAATAATACCGTCATATCCATCCGTGCTGGGCATTTAACAAAAGAAAGCAAGGGTTGGATGAACGATGTGAGTATCTCTGCGCTGCTTCACGTCGCATGATCACTGAAACCCTGTTCAGATCGACGTGGGAGGTCTCAATGAGAATGCGCGAGACAGGAACAGGCTCTGCATCGAAGATCCGTTCGAGACGCCATACAATGTTGCTCGAACCGTAACGAAAGATGGTCTATACACTGTAAGCCGCGTGAATCGCCTACAACTTCCACGCCGCTGACTCTCAGTAGATACGCGGCGAGTTTATGCGGGCTACCAGGGTAAGCCCAGCCCTCAACGACTGTTCTAAGGGGTCATCAGCTGATTCCTTATCGCAGATCCTCACGCAACATCGCGATCAAAGGGATCGGGCAGTTTTGGCTTTGGCGGAACTGTGTATGGAACGCGAGGACGAGTTAGCACGTGCGCCTCGATCAGCGTCTCCTGCACCACGAAGTCTCGCAGGAGGCTCTCGAGCTCCATTCGGCATGACAGGGTGGAAGACGCAGATGGGCGCATCTCCTTACGATCGGATGCCGTCGAGCGCGAGCAGCGGCATGATGTCGCCCAACTCGGCCGGTCCCTCCGAGACCGACGATTACACTCGGCGCTCGTTCTCGCAAGGCGCGACAACGAAACGAGGTCGTCAACCCGAATCCAGCGATCGTCAGTATTCCGCTCAGGAACGGTGGCTCGCGCAGGCGGGTCTCGGATTCGATGCTCCAATGGCTGGCGTCACTGGCGCATTCCTGGGTGGCCGAGCATCCAGTGGTACGCCGGATCCCTCTTTGCGCGGTCGAGACGCTGGTTCGCGGCAAGGCATGGATCCGAGCATGAGCTACGGAATGCCCTCCGCTCGACGTATGAGCGGCATGAACTATCCGTCGGAACTTCCAGGAGCTCACGGTTCCGCATCCGCGCCTATCTCACCCGTCAAACAGGGCGGTCCCCTTCCAGACCATCGTCAAAACGGAACCTGGAGTGCACAGGTCTCGCCTCGGCAAGCTAGTCAAGCGCGCTTACCCCCAGTCAACGACAACCGGATGCCTGCTGTAGCCTTGCCTCCGAGGAGAGCAAGCGGAAACGCAGGGCGGGGCGGACCGTCTGGCAGTAGCGGCTTTGATGCCCGAACAACCCATGCTGGGCCCGCGTCAAACGGCTACGCGCGATTCGCGTCGCCTCCATCGGCTGCGTACATCAGCAACGCCGGTGCTAGGCGTGCGTACTCCGTCGGACCCGGTCACAACGCGGCGTTCGGCGCGCCTGGGGCTGGTGCATCCGCGGACTCAGGCTATGCTGTATACCCTCAACAACACAGCGGAACGTCGCCCCTGCCCTCTTTCCAACCCTTTGGCGGTGCCCACGCACCACCCCAAAATGGCAACTTGCAAGCCATGAGTCCACCTAGCTTCATCTCGCCGACATCCTTGTTATCACCCGAAACGCGCTCAACGCCTCTTGACAACTACCCCATGTATCGCATGAAGGGCGATACGACGGGCTTAAGCCACGTCGGTGCAATCGGCACGCGTCAGGTTCAAGATTCTGATCGCGGAGCGGATGACAACGAAGCCCTGGACGCTCTCGCCTCGGGCCTCAAGGAAGTCGCTTTGGGACTGGATGCAGGAGAAGAAGCTCAGCCCTCCACTTCCACCGAAGCTTCCTTCAAATTGCCCTCGGGTAGCGCCAACGTTCCGCCTCCTAGGAAATCAAGTGCATAAGTCTCATTGGGTCTCTTGCCAGTTTCCAACACTGTCATCTCTTCTTGTAAAGTCGCATAGAACAGCACTGGTTCCGCCAACAACAACACAACATGTTTCTCGTGTCCCGTTTGCATTGTATTTCTTTCTTTATACGCCTAGTCATCGCATCGGTTTTCGCTGAAGGGTTGGAATTTGTCGGTATGGAACATAGTAGAGCACCTATGATTAGCCGGCTGGAATGTCTTGGTGGGCAAATTCCTGATTGGGGCCAGTTGTATATCGGCGGCGTAGTCACAGCAGTAGAAGTTAATGTTGTATTTTTCTGCATAAGCATTGCATTGTGTGCACAAAGAGCGCGTCATGGTTCCTTGTCCAAAACCCGTGATACAACTGTCTAGCTGTTTCACTCCATATCCATCTTCTCCTCTTCGGCCGGTACAACTGGGATGGGCGCTCTGAAGTTCTCACTTTGCTTCGGGAACTGCCTCTTGTACAAAGACATGCACACGGTATCCATCTGCTGGATAGGGCCGTCAAAATGCGCTTTGAAGTACCCGTGTGTTCCGAGCGGTTCCTTGATATGGCCGGTCCTACCATACTTTGTGTACAATTCGATTGGCGCAAAGTACTCAATGTCGTCTATGCAGAATGTCAGCACCAGGATCAGAGGCGAAAGTTGGAAACTGACCTCGGTTGAAGAACATGTATCTGACGGTGGCGGTTTTGACATGCACCTTGAACGGATGACCAGTCAAGACGATTCGCTTCGCAATGATACGCTCATGATCCGGGTTCATGAAAGATCCCATAGCAACCAGATGAGGAACTAGAAAGCTATCAGCAAAAAGAAAGAGCTCTCATACAGGTAATGATACGTACCCTCTGGGTTCTCCGATTGTCGGAGCAACAGACAACTCTGTTTGCCAAGAATAGCCGGTCCATATGTCGTAGCCACGACAGCCTCACCGTGTCGAAGGAATTTTTCAGATTTGTGTACATTGTTGACACCCTTGCCTCCCCCTCTTGTATGCTGCGAGAAGATTGGACGAATGGTATATCGCCGGGGACCGACACAGAGAATCAAAGGGTCCTTTGCACGAACGGGTTCCTCGTATTCGGTATTACGCTGAACGACGAAATGCAAAACAGTTTGCTTGTGCTCATGCTGCATCAGACCATGAACGACAATCGGCAGGCCAGAGCGTTCATTCACGAGGGCCTTCTCCACGCCGCGAATGCTGAGCAAGACACGTACACCCTCGGAAACGCCGTCGATCTTGGCGTTTCCGATAGCCACGCGACGACTGCGTTCATAATCGTCAAATCTGAAGATGCGTCCGTACTCGACCGGGAGATTCTCGTACGGATCCCATGGCGATGTGCGGAATGATTGCAGACCGCGATAACGGGCAAATCGCTCACGTGCGGAAATGTTGAGCGGAGTATCGACTTCATCGGGGAAAGCAAGGTCGGAGTCGTGTTCCTTCTCGCGGGATTTATGAGCCTGGTATTCAGCCAGCCTACCCAGGTTTAGCAGCGATGCGGGCAAGATCAGGACCGGACTCACTGTCGCTGTTCCTCATCCTCGTCTAGCTCATCATCATAATCTTCCTCATCATCCTCCCGCTCTTCCAACTCTACCTCTTCAGTCTCCTCCTCGTGCTTGGCTTTGCCGAATCCCTTTCCGATACCGCCAAAGTCGTTGCCCTCTTCCAGATCCTCCATTTCATCCTCCTCATCGTCATCTTCCTCAAAGTCGTCCTCCTCGTCGTCAATGATCCATGCAGCCTGGTATGCGCTGGTACCCTTTGGCACACGCTTGACCTTTTTCTTGCCGAAGTCGTCGTCCATGTACTCGTCGCCGCGAGCGAGTTCCTCTGCAGTGAAGCCGGTCTGTTCGTTGCCCATCAACATGTCATCGGCTTCGTTGTATGCGATCAATGTATCGGCTTCCTCTGTTGGCTGCGACAATACCTGACCGGGTATTGTTGGCGTGGCAGCATCGTCAACAGTCATGACATCATCGCTCTTGCTCCGCGCAGCCGCTCGAGCCTGTCTCGCAAGCGGAGCATATGCAATCCGATCGAGCGTGTAATCTCCCCATCCCGGGATGTGTACGAGTCGGTCCGCGCTGAGCCGTCCACCACGAATAGTACCCGTCACGAATAGCGTTCCCTTGTCCTCGGTCTCTGGGTCCGCCTGCCAGTGTACTCTGGGCATGTCTGACGACTCCCCCTGTCGGGCGTCTCCTTCCTCAGCAACGACATAAGCCCGTCCGTCTCGGCCCCGTCCCTTGTCGGAGATTGCGGCCAAAGCCTTGCCAGCTGCCTTGTGCGAAGTGGAAGACGTGGTGGGGATGCCCTCGCACAGCGCTCGAGCGAGGTTTGCGCCGTCCGAATTGGAGGCGGATCGTTCGGTTTCCGTGGGAGATACGTGAATCTTCGCGAGTGACGGGAAGAAATAGTTTGTGAAAGACTGCAACGATTTCAGCACCATGGGACGTTCCTGCGGCGACATCGGCGCATTAGGCGGTGACTGTAAAATATGGGTTAGCTGCTGAACAATCAACGATAATTGGTTTATGGACCGCGCCTTCGACCACGCTGCACCAGATACTGCAAACGAGACGAAGCGGGGGATAATTCGGAGAGGATACCTGTGTCGCCTCACTTCCCGTTTACGGCGTGAAGTTCGGCCATACCCCAGGCGATGCTGATCTCTGACTTACCTGCACACAAGCCACGATCTCTCCGACACCACCACCACCTTGCAAGCATCTCAAGACAGCTTCACCTTCCTCCTCAACCTCATCTTCGGATGAGAGCAACAGGACCACATAATCCGCAACGCCAGCGGCTTCCAATGTTGCGTAAAGCGAAACGGGCGGCAGGTGGATGATTTGCAGCGATGTTTTAAATTTGGGAGCGCTGCTCAAAACATGTCAGCGAGATTCCGGAAGGCAGCTGAAAGTGACCCACTCGACGATCCACGACCCAACTTCCTTCAATTGCGCCTCCACCTTCTCCCTCTCATCATCATTCAGCCCCAGGTTCACCAGGTACCCCTTGGTGAATGCCACACAACTGCTATTACGGTGTAACGGAACCACAGCAACCACCCTCGGAACACATCCACCACCCGAAGTCGTTTGAAACACCTTGACATCCCGCGTCAAGCCTTTCCTCTGGTTCTCCTTTTTCTGGTTACGCGTGTTGAGACGTGCACGTTTGGTCGCGCTCGTAGCTACCTTTGAGGCATTGCTCTGCGAGGCGAAAGCATGCGATGCCGATGTGCTGGAGGCAGGTGTGATACGACCTTTTGAGGCGGCCTTGAGCGAAGACTTTGTGCTATGCTTTGACTTGAAAGATTTGTTTTGCTGAGTAAAGGATTCAGGCAAGGCAAGTCAGCAACGCGCACGGGCATTGTGCTAATCTACGTACTTGTTTGAGCGTTGCTCGATGATGATGACCCGACATGACGATGGCAAGCTTGGCTAGGTATGAGCTTCAACATGGCTGAATGCTCTTCTCCTGAAAATAATTGAAGGTCTCGAGGGCGATCGGCGGATACAAAGTTAAGGCAAGAAACTCATCATGAATTACCGCAACGTTCAATGCGCTCTGCTCAGGTTGCAGTTTTGAGTCGGGTCAAGCGGTCCCACAGGCCTCTATCTGTTGGACTCTCGCTCATGCGATTCCCGACAGGCTCCTGCCACCTCGAAGGCCGTGGTAAAACACTACCTATTAGCGCGACGTGAAGTCATGCGGTCGAGCTCACCGAGTACTGGCGCGAAAATGTTGAGAGGGCGATGAAAGATGGCGATTAATTGCTCAAATGTCAGAGATAAAGGAAATTCGCGCTCGGCGTTGGCCGTGACAGTACCCAGGGAAGCTGATTGGCAAGTGCACTAAGATGAACGTTCGCGTCGCATGTTGATCGGATCATCGCACATCGCCTGCTATCAGCTCATGTACCCATAGTCTACTAGTACCCTGGCGGATGAGAGTCCCTTGATAGCGTCCGGCGCCAATTATAGAGTATATAGTCTTCCACAGTCTTCCAGGAGCTCTGACCTCCGCTCCGTTGTGTATCTTCGATCGTTTCCCCATCCACAATGCACGTCACAACAGATCCAGAAAAGGCACATCTGCTCGAGCCCGATCATCCAGACGGCGAAAGTCAGCGTTCACAGCCCGACAATATACCCACTAGGGCCACCTCTCCAGCCAGATCGAAGCTATGGATTCTATTCGCGGTTCTTGTTCTGTCAAAGAGCGCGCTCGTCCTTAGCTTACTGGCTCATCGCTCGTGGACATCAAAGGCTAGTGTCGAACTTGGCGATGTTTGCGTTCAACCTGTTCCTGCGAGCCCTTCCAACTGGACCGATCTCTACAGACATGAAGGCTTTGCGTTACAAAGCGCCAAAAGGCTGTCTGGCGCTGTTCGAATCCCTACGCAGTCAGTGAAAACCATTCCAAAGGGAGGAAACGCAGACAGCTGACTTCTCCGATAAAGGTCTTTCGATGACATGGATGAGCCCGGAAAGGACGACCGGTGGCAGCCGTTTGACGATCTCAAATCGTACTTGAGAGGAACGTTTCCTGCTGTGTAAGGCTTGCAGTTTTACTTTCTGGAGCGTTAACTGAAGGCTTCTGCCACCTCCCAGTCACCAGACGGCCACACTGGACTTGATACGCTCTCATTCCATGGTCTACACCATCGACGGCACGAACAAAGCTCTTAAGCCCTTGATGCTGACGGGTCACCTCGACGTAGTGCCTGCCACTACTTCCCTCGACCGGTGGACTCACCCGCCCTTCGCGGGCGTGATCGAGGGGGAATGGGTCTATGGTCGAGGTACCTCGGATTGCAAGGTGAGCAAGCCTCAGCTCTTTTACTTTTCCGGCTAAATGGTATTCCCACAGAATAATGTCATCGGTATCTTGACTGCCCTCGAGTACATGCTAAAGAACGGTTGGCGGCCGTCTCGGGCCATTGTCGCAGCCTTTGGCATGGACGAAGAGGTCGGTGGTGAACGTGGAGCTGCCGCAATCAGCGACTTTCTGGAAGCAAAATATGGCAAAGAGGGCATCGCCATGATCGTCGACGAAGGCGGAATGGGGATTGAGACCATGTATGGCACGCAGTTCGCTCTGCCCGGGATGGCCGAAAAGGGATACGGAAACTTTATCATCGAGGTCGACATGGCTGGCGGCCATTCATCTATCCCGTCAAAGCACACTTCCATCGGTATCCTGTCAAAGATCATCTCAGAAATCGAGGATCGAGACTTGTTCCAGCCCGACATTCGACAGTCAAGCCCCATGTGGGGATACATGCAGTGTGTGGCCGTTCATGGGGACAAGACTGTGCCGTCCTGGATCAAGAATGCAGTACAAACCAAATTACCTCGACTTTCCAAAGTCGGCCGCGAGTTCGCCAATGTATCACCTGCTAACAGGTATCTCATTCAGACGTCCAAGGCTGCTACAGTCATCACGGGAGGCAACAAGGTGGGCTGACACGAAACCCATGATGAAATGAAATGACTCACCTTGACCGGGTAGGTGAACGCATTGCCGGAATCAGCAATCGTCACTATCAACAGCAGGATTGACTCCTACTCCAATGGTTCGTCCCAAAATACCCGATACCTTAACAAGCAAGTAATCTCCTTCAATCTCAGTCGAGGAAGTCTCGAAGGCATATCTATCCATTATGAAAGAGATAGGCAAGACTTATGGCCTATCCGTGAATGGTGCCAGCTTGACAGGCGCTACTTCTTCACTCGGAGACATCGCGTTGACCGTGAACCAGCCCGGGCCACCCAGTCCTATCACGCCGACCGACTCTGCGGCGTTCGAGGTCTTTAGCAAATCTGTGCAAGCCACATTTGGAAAGGATGTTGTTACTGCGCCTAGCTCGATGACGGGTAACACCGACACAAGGCATTATGTGAGTCGCTTTTGCGAGCATAATCAAGCGCGTCGAGTTGACCCCTACCTTTTCAGGTCAACCTGTAAGTCCAGGCGTCTTCTGGACAATCAAGCGGCGACGCCTGTTCTGCCACTGACTGAACACTCGCTGCTCGCAGAACCCCGCACATCTATCGTTGGAGTCCTACCAAAATTGGCACTCGACTTAATGCTCATACCGTGGACGAGAAGATTAGTGGGTCGCACAGGGAGGCCGAAGCCCTGCATCGAGCTGACAGTCGCCGTCTCCTCAGAAATCGAGACTCACGTGGATGCCATCCGATTCTACACAGGTAGGTATCGCTTCCGGTCCTGATTGCTAATCGCGACTGACATCCTCAACAATTTCCAGAACTCATCGTGCAAGCCGATGGCGCAGGAAGCGCCCTGTAGGATACCGAGGCCAGTTGCCTATAGAAAATTTGTACATAAAACTAGAGCTTACAACCAGAAAGATCGATACAGCAAATATCAAAGCGGAAACCCCACTTACGTCTTCCTCCTACAGCTTCCGAGCCCAGCGCCACAGAACTGCGCCACGAATAGATACAGCAACAAGACGCAGACGACCCCGCTTAACATCATGATCCGCGTGTTCTTCCACCACATCTGACGTCGTACGTTTCGCGCACCTCGACGGAACGCATGCGCCTGGCCGGCCATACTGTCGGTCTTGTCGACGAGAAGCTCTATGCGTTCGCCACGAGCAAGCACGGCATCAATGTTTTGCACCATGATGTCTTTCCTGTAGAGGTATGAGAAGTTAGTTAGCATAAGGGACTTCCCTGACGGCGACCTAAGGGGAACGCACACGTTGTTGAGATCCGTCTGAGCCTGCTTCAAGGGATCGTTCGGCGGATTCGTGCTGTATTGATGCATAAGCGCTGCCAGCTCATCTTCCAGATCGTCCTGCAACTCCAAGAGCGTCGCAGTTGATGCATCAAAGTCTTGCGGCGAGAATCGAGACTTGAACTACGGGAAGGGATCGTCGGGCCGTGGTTAGCTGGGAACGCGAGCCCGTGGAAGGAGAGACTCATACCCGACGTTCCACTTCGGCAAGGAATGCAAAGGGCGTTCTGCGACCGACGGTGTCGTCTGCGACAACCAGATAGACGATTCCCTCCGATGATACGTAATGAATGAGCTTGTCCTGCCAGACGTCTGCACGTGCAAGGTGTTATCGAAGTCCGTTAGCCTTGCGAATCGTATACTCTATGTCTCGGAGCCAACTGACAGGTCAACTTGCAGTCGTTTGGCGGAATCTTTGAAAGGATGGTGACCTGAGCGGCTGTGGGACCACAGACGTATGCATCAGTATGTGGGATTTCCGGATACGGTAGTTGGAGGCTGACATACACTTTTTGAAAGCACCATGGCTCGTCGAATGTTCTGCTAGAACAGTTGTCCCCTTGGCAATCAAGGTATGGATCAAGGACATGGCGTCGGTTCTGTGTGGGACGGCGTCGTGAGGCCAGCTTAAGCGTATGCAGGTCTTTGTCTTGACCTCGACTGCTTCGTTTGGTGAATCACCATGCAGTCAGTCCGATGCGACCCTTTCCTCTATGCGAGCAATTTGCTTCCGTTAGGGGCTCATTTGGCGGGACGATCTGCGCTGGTCGTCGCCCCCTGCAAGCTGCCGCGTGTAACGACGGGTATGGATGGCATCAAGACACCGCGCAGGTCAGCTTGATCTCTTGAGACCTGCCCTGCCCCCTCAAACACCATGTTGTCTAGACTCTCTTCCCCCTTCAAGCTCCTGAGCGCTCTTGCTCTGGCCTTGTTCGCCATCATCGCGCTCTCCGCTTCGTCTGCGGAAGCCGCCAAGGGTCCCATCATCACCAACAAGGTCTACTTCGATATCGAACATGGAGGCAAGCCCCTGGGCAGGATTGTAATGGGTCTATACGGAAAGACCGTGCCCAAAACTGCCGAGGTGAGCTTTCGGCCAAGATCGAGCTTTGGAATAATAGCTGATTGGCTCTCTCCCTGTAGAACTTCCGGGCTTTGTGCACCGGAAAGGTATGCGATCTGCCTTTTCCCCCAAGAACGGCTCACTGAAAGATGTATGCAGACGGCCGATGGCGAGGAGCTTGGGTTCGGATACAAGGGCTCCAGCTTCCACCGAGTCATCAAGAACTTTATGATTCAGTACGTACCGCTCCACAAGCCGAATCAGGTAGCTCAACGCTGACTATCTTGCAGGGGCGGCGACTTCACTCGAGGTGACGGAACCGGTGGCAAGTCCATCTACGGCGCCAAGTTCCCGGACGAGAACTTCAAGCTCAAGCACACCGCGTATGACTGCACCAGAACCCTATCGATCGATCTCGACTGACTCGTTCTCCCTCAGTCCCGGCAAGCTGAGCATGGCCAACTCGGGCAAGGACACCAACGGTTCGCAGTTCTTCATCACCACCGCCGTCACTTCATGGTTGGACGGTCGACACGTGAGTGTGAAGGGACCTGCCATTATGGGCAGATGACTTAGAGCTTCTGCGACAGGTCGTTTTCGGTGATGTCTTAGAGGGGATGGACGTCGTCAGGGCCATCGAGGATGTGCCCAAGGCCCGAGGAGACGCGCCTTCTGAGAAGGTTACCATCGTCGACGCCGGAGAGGTACGCTATGAATCGACTCTCATTCCCCCATGCCTCGTGCTGAGCTGTTTGCGACAGTTGCCGCTGGATGCCGAGTACGACGAAGAGGGCAACCAGGTACCTTTGCGACTCGAACTTTGAAGCGACGTTTGGGTGGATGACGGTTTCCCGTTCTTCAGGACGAGGACGAACCAATCCTTGACACTGTCGCCGGAATCGTCGGCGACGCATCGGAACAAGTTGTGGAATACCACGTGTCAAAGTATACCTCGCTCGTCACTGCATTCACATATTTCGTGCTCGGTTTGATCTTCCTCATTTGTGGTACTGCGCTCGCGGCCTACTATGGACGTCTCGGTGCAAGCAATAAGTGGCTGGCCAAGATGCTGGGCAGGGATGGCGGTGAAGGGTCACGGCGCGGGAGATATGAAATGGTCAACAAGACCCACGTGTAGTTTGAAAAAATAACAAGGATACATCATGCATCATTGCCAAACTGCTAATTGATGTCACTTGGCGCGCATAGACTGCTCAATCAGCTTGAGATGCGGCATACTGCATCCTCCCCTATCAAAGTCCAGCACACTCCGGTACTTTCGCGTCTCTCCGCACCCATCAACACCGCACCGCGCATTCGCGTTCCCCCTACCCGTGCGCCCGTTCAACGCATCCTCCAAAGCGATCGCCTGTTCCTTGCCCCGAGGCGCGCTGACAGACATCACAAAGTTGCCCGACTTGATGCTCGACACGAAACGCAGCATCCCCGGAACGATTGCGGCGTTCTTGGCGTCAGCAGATGCATTGCCGTCGTCACCGTCATTGCCTGACATGGGTGTCCCCTCTGTTTGAGCGACGTTTCGTCGTGTCTTGCCCGTTTGGGCTTTCAGTAGCCTATTGATCACGTCGTTCTGTGGAATCACTGGTGATCAGTGCAATTTCGGATTCAGCCGTGTCGAGACGTACCCTGTCATTTTCCATTTTCTGATCCATCTGTAATTTCCGACGACGCGCATTCTCCTCCTTTCTGGCCTGTTTCTCGAGATCGGACAAAATGACTTTCTTTCCGGTATCTATCGCCAGTCTTGAGCGGTTACACAGGATGACCGGAAGTGACAGGGCTTACCTTCCGGGAGCATCATAAGGTGTTCCCCAAACCCTCCGTCACCTTGTCGCGCGCGCTGACGAGCCGTCAGCCGAGAGGTATCTCCACCTCCCATTGATTCGTCTTGATCGCTCGCGTCTTCTTTCTCTATGGTAAAACCGTCGAGCTCACGACCCAACACCATCGCTTCGGAGGACACCTTGGACTGACCTGACGAAACATCCAACTTGACCCTCTTGGACGCCCGCGTCGACTTGCCCTTGTTCGTTCCAACGCTCGCTTGACTCGCATCGTCCTCAAACGCCGCGCCATCTGCCTTGGCCCCCGTTGGACGTTTCTCCCGCGCTGTCGTCGCTCGTCCCGACGATGAACCGGCTTCGGCGTTGTTGTCATTCGTCGTCGTTGGGGTGGACGAGGAAGATCCAGACATGTTCTTGTTTTTGCCGTTGAGTGTTAGCTTGAGCTTGATACCTGATGCTGCTGGGGCGACAGATGTCGTTGGAGTTGGCGTCTCATCAGGCGTGGGAGCCGTCGTTCCGTCCAGGAGAAACTCGTCATCAATTTCCATATCTTCGCCCTCTGCGTACCCCGCCGCCGTTTGTCAGTTCTGATGCTACGGTATAAGAAGGTATACTCACCGTCTTCATCGTCCTCTCGAAAGACCTCCTCATCCTCACCCTCTGCGTCTTCCTCATCCGACGGTTCTACTGTTTCTCGTTCGGGCTCTGGCTCTGGAGATACGGATTCGACGACGCGCTTGGACCGTCGTGTCATTCCCGAAGGTACGGCTGTTGAAGACGCTGGTCCTGGCGGTGGTGGTGCTTCGACTTGCTTCGTAGCTGTTTTCCGCTGGGATGTACGTGTAGGCATGGTGATTGACGAAAGGAATCGACGAAATCAGATGAGAAAGGGACAAATGGCTGACGGCAGTGACGATAATGGTGAATAACCCAAACGAAATATCGGAAACCTAGACAGGCTCACGTTTACGACGATGCGATGGGATACACTACTATGATAACATGCTGAGATCAACGACCACAATCACTACTATTCGCCTGATGATACGAAACGCAATCGCCCCGCCATTCGCCGTGCAAGTGCGCCTCAGCTGGCCGGGCTGATTCCCGTTTTTGCAGCCCCCCGGCCAGCATCCTCGTTTGGGCATAGCAGGTCGCTCAGCCCGGAAGCAACCCGTTGACGAGTTCTCCATTTCGCGAATTTCCCAGAGCTGCTCTCGCTCGCGTTTCGTTTTGTTTCGTTTCGGATCCCCTCGCTCGCGCGGCTCGGCCATATTCCGCGCTAGCGCCGGGCAGAAGGACGAGGGCGATCGACGCTGTAATTCAATTCAGGTCGAATACGGTTGCATCACCGTGGCATTCTCATCGGTTCATTCTCCCTTCCATCCCCATCGCTCAGCATGTCCGACGCCGCTCAACCACCACCACCAGCACCACCAGCAGAGACGGCAGGATCGCCCGCCGAGTTTCTGAAGAATGTTGTGGGCAAGGAGGTCAAGGTCAGAATAGGACAGGGCATCGACTACCAGGGTGAGCATTTCTCCTATTCCCTTCTTGCGTAGTGCGGGGCTGACTCTTGCCCTTCGGTAAGGAAACCTGTCTTGTTTGGATGGATACATGAATGTTGCGATGGAGAACACCAAGGAGGTTGTGGATGGACAGGTGACGGCTTCTTTTGGTGATGCGTTTATTCGTGGGAACAACGGTTCGTGGCGCTTTGCTAATCGAGCTCGAGAAAGCGACTTATTTCTTGAACAGTGCTGTACATCTCGGCAATGGAGGAAATCTAGATTTGAACTAGAGCGAGAATGGAGGTCTCTATTGGCCAGGCTCGATGTATAATGTGATGGTCGGCATCAGTTCAGCAATCGACATGACACGATGTGCGGAACCCCCATCGCGGACGATTTCTTTGCGCATTCAGAAGGTCTCCGGGCGGAGGGAGGGCAAGCATGAATTTGAGACTCGTCAGTCGGCTTCCGTCCGGGACAAATGGAAGACGTCAAGAGAGACTCCACGGGCATCTTTCAGCACGACTCCCAGCGAGTTGACCCTTTTCCAGATTGCAATCTTGAAGGCAATCTTCTTGACAATTTCGTTGGCAGAAGCACCACCCAATGTTCAATACGAAACAGTACATCGGCCGTCTTCATCCTCTGGGCCACCGCACAGCTGATGCTACCAAGCCAAAGCTCGGCTCAAGAATGAGTTTCTGATGCTCGCAAGAAAGTAGCCAAGACTCTGCCGGATGGCATCGCGCTGGAGGAAAGCGGTGTTCACCATGGCGTAATGCCACTGTTGCGCAGCATATAGCCTGTGCATTGCAAGAGAGTGGATAAGCCATGCCATCAAGCGTCCTACAAAGCATGAGTCATAGAGGCAGCAATTCAAATAGCCTGCCAGGTACAAGACACTGAGAGTGATTCCTCCGCCATGCGCCACGCCTCCTGCAATTGGTTACCGAAGTGACTGTTAATAGTTCATGACGTTGATGATCGTTGATCCGAAGCCCGTCATCCAGAGGTGTGTGTCCGTTACACCGCGGACAGCTTATGCAGACGCTGTAAAGGTAAGGCAGAGGCAGCTCAACCATGCTCATGTGCGGAACTGTGCCCTGATCAGGTCACCAACTTAAAGCCCCGGGAACGCATATTGGCAGAAATTATATAGCGTCCGTCCCAGCATCCGCTGTAGTACCAAGACGAAACCTGTATACAACTAGCGCTGAGCGGGTACCTGTGTCTGCGATCCGACTGCCGCACGACCCCTTCGCCGCTCCGTCCGACCTAGTAGCCCTCGCTCTTCCACGACCCGCGGAAATCGTGGTAGACAGCCGCCTGAGAATCCTCGCGGCTCTTAGCCGCGAAATCCGGTTGTCCGCCCGGGGAGAACCCTATACAAGCGGGGTCAATAGCGAGGTCATTCAAGTCAGTCGATGATCTTACCGGTGATGGGCAAGATAAGCACCTCTCCTATCCTCAGCGGTTGCTGCAGGCCTCGAAGGTCATGCCATGATACATTATACCGGGCTTTGAGATACGCGAGTACGGCATCGGTCCAGACGCCCGGCCCAGTGTGTTCCATCCTTCATCGACATTCAGTCGGGTCTCGTTACAATGGCTTATGCGGAACTCACACGGGCACAATCCCATTCCCCGTCTCTGCGCTCTTTCGCAGCTGTTTGACCTCTTTCTGCCACCCTTGCGGCTTGTGCTTCTCGAGCTGTGCGATTTGATGCGGTATCTGAGCGATGAAATCTTCTACGTGGTGTGTTGCATTAATGATTCGGCGGACGACGTCGATGTAGATCGGGTGGTCTGGGCCACCGCCAAGCGTCCACTGGCAGATTCCTGCGTTGAGGGACGAAAAATCAGGACTTGCCGGGCCTGCGACACATTGTTTTGTTGAAGCTAACCTAACGGTCTTGGCCAATACTATTGCATCAGGGATCAGACACGACGTTCCTGTATTTCCGGAGCCACTCGTACCTTGTTCCAATCCATGAATTCGTGCCTGTCATTGCAAGTAGGCCATTAACACTCTTCCTCTTTCCTCGCTCTCTGTGGGAATCCGGCTCACACATCAACGTCTACTCCCACAACCACGCTCGGATCTGCCGGAACCTTTCGCCACCATGTAGGCCCATCTGTGGCCGAGGTATCGTACAGCTTGGCGTTTACTGTTCCCCATTCTGCGATCGATTGCAGCGGGAGAGTCTGCGACGGGTCAGTAAGGGATTCCAAATCGAGCACTAAAACCCACGTCGACGTCGCTGTACTACGTCAACGTAATGGGAATTATTAATCGCCTATCAGCTCAACCAGGACTCAGCGACTCACTACTCCTCCCTGTACCAGCACCACCAAGTACCTCAAGAAATCCGCCCTCAACACGCCTCGCCGCAATGCACCCCATGCCCACGCAACCTCACTTCCCCTCAACTGCCTCGACACCCATACATCCGCCCGAGCGTCATCGTAGAAAACGTACCGCCATCCATCGGGTTCGTTCAGCTTGCGCCATGCTTCGGACATTGGTCCGCCGTCCGAGGTTTTATCCGTTTGGTGAATGAATTTTGTTGAGCGTATGCTGCGTGCCGGCGTCTCGGGAGGGCTGGCGGTGTGTGGGCTGTGGGGAAAGTAGGCCGTGATGGCGCGCGACAGTTTTTGACGGTATCGTACGGGGAATTGCGTGTTCACGGATTCTGTCAGCTGGACCAGGTATCTGCGAAGGAGGAATAGGAAGAGGTCAGGGCGTTTGTTGACCGATGATCCCGGGAAGATGCTTACTCGTCTGGATCGACTGGACCAAGATGATACGCTTCATCGGCTGCCGGTCCCAAGTCCGCAAGAAACGTTCCATCTGCGACGAGAGTCCCCCTTGAAGAACCCTGCTCTTCAACTTGCTCCACTTCCGGAACCAGCACCTCGATGGTCCTGTCACCCGCCCTGCCGGCCCGAGAGTGCACGTAGAGTCCGACGCAGGCTGTACAGATGAGCGCAGTGACGATATACGGCGTCCATCGTCTTCTCTTTGATGGCGCAAAGTTTCCATCTTCGAAAGACTTGCGGCGTATCGAAACGTGAAGGGCGTGCGCAGTCCCGGGAACGGCGAGCTCGAGGCCCTTTTCTTGGGTGGCTGTACCGAGCATGGCGCCGGGCTGATCCGAGTTGCCAGACGAAGGACTGGAGTCGGTGCGCGAGATCAATGATAATATGCTGGGCTCATCAGCGATAGGAGGTGTTCATCTTGCCTACGCATGCAAACTCGAGAGGAGGCAATCATTATTTTTCTGATGTTATTGTCTCGCACAGCGATGGAAGCATGAATGACGTACAAGTGTAAGCGAACGACGGGTGTCTCTGATCCAGATTAATGGACGGATGCATAATCACCCCGCGGTTGAGAAGCTGTCTGTCGTTCGCTGGATTCCAGAACAGGCTGTGCAGGGCATGCGCAGCGGACAACGTAGCAGATGCATGCTACGTAGGAGAGATACTTGTCGACACCTAAAACAACTTTAAACCACGGCCCGGCTCGTAATGGGCGCGGTTCATCGGCGATGGATCGATGGTCACGCGAATCGTCGTGTTGACTAAAGACGAAAGCACTCAACCCCAACCAAGCCGGGATACTTCAGCGTGCAAGTCGAAGAAGCCCCCATCTACCGGCACGCATTCAAGCCTGCCTTGCACTGTTCACGAATGGAGACACATTCTTCACTTCTTCTTTTGATTATACAAGATGTTTTCAGGTGCTTCTATCGGCACTTCGCGTTCTGTCCATTATGCACCCGCCCACTGGACTCGTCAACTCTCGTGTGGCCCATCTAGTGCTTCTTGTGGTGGATCTTGTCCTTGAGCTACAGCCAACAGCGTCAGCTCAGTACCCGGCTTCCAAATGGCCGACGAAAACATACCTTGTCAAGGAAACTTCGCTTGCTGGCACTTGATCCCGCGCTGCCCGTTCGAGCATGCTGAGAAGGAACATACTCGGCCGTCGGAGCGGTAGTGGCCGCAGCGGCACCCGTCGTTCGTCCCTGTCCCGGAATGGCCGAAGACTCGGTCACGGGCGCCTCCTTGGCTGCGGCCGAGCTGGCGGGCTTGTCGAGCGTGCCGTGGCCGACAGCGGCGAATTCCTCCTTGACGTTCTTGTGCGGCTCCGAGTTGGCGGTCGTCATGTCTTTGCCTCCTACGGCGCCGGTCTCAGTGCCGGGAGCCCGAGTAGCCGTGTTGGCGGCGGTCGAATGCGACGTTGGGGTGGACTGATGGTCGCCGGTCTGCGGGGTGTGAGGCAGCGCTGTGCGAGAGTCAGCACCGGAATCACAGACACTGTACCGCAAGCTCACCCTTTTCAGACACTGCGGCCAAGCTAGATCTTGCAGAGGGCTGCTTCTCGTGATGCGGGTTGCCCGGCTTTCCGTGAATGATTGCCGTGGTCGACGCGGTCGAGTCCACGCGGTCCGGCTTGGGCGCCTGGACGCGTGCCAAGGCCGGGTTGACGGCAGAGCCTTGGGTCGGCTCAGACTCGAGGGTAGATCCAGGGCTAACCACATCGGAATCCTTCGAGTTGTAGGTCGAGCCTCGGGAAGAAGGCCCTTGGCTTTGTTCCGCGGCGATCGCAGTGGACTCCGAAGGCGCGGCGACTGCGACAGGTTCGCGAGTGACCGCTGCCGGTATGTTTCCAGGCAAAACGGGGTTGTCGGACCGGTCGGTCTGGACGTGAGAGCTCAGAGGTGTGGCTCCGACAATGGCACCGAGAGGAGGCGCGAGATCGTAGTTGGGACCGGATCCAGCGCTAGGCGCGTGCGCAAAGGTAGTGGTGGTAGTAGCTCCAGAGACACCGCGAACAGCTTGTGTCAAAGCTCCAGAAAGGCCTCCGTGCTCAGAGCTTGATGTCTTGGTCGTTCCGGTACCGACATCCCTGATAGTCGAATCCTCGGTTGTGGGCTGATCGAGCCCGGCGGCAGGACCGGGAGCCGCGTTTCTCTCGCTCGACTTGGGCTCACCGGACAGACTACCCAATTCGTAGCTTCCACTCGGCACAACTTTATCGTTGGTGGTTGTGGATACAGGAGCACCGCCAGAGGAGCGGGTATGAGCTCCGCTCAGATCAGCAGCAGGACCGGCCGGCGCATAGCCCGCCTTGTGTTCGTGCTTGTTTGCGCCATCCTTGATAATCTCCGTCAACGACCTGTGAGGCGCTTCGTATGTCTCCTGTCCGTGACCGTGATGCGAGTGACCGGCTTCCTGCTGGTAAGCAGGCGTGCTGGATGATCCCATAGCAGGTCCTGCAGGAGCGTAACCCTCGTGCTTAGTCTGGTTCGAGGTGTTGGCACTCGGTTCATGGGTAGAAGAGAGTGTCTTGATCTGCGCAGCGCCTCGTCCCTCGTATGATTGAGCGGTGTTACCGCCATCAATAGCTCGTTCTTCGGGCAAGATAGCAACGCCTTCAGCAAACTTGCTACCTGGCAAAGCTCCGACACCGCCAGACTGCTCGCCAGGATGAGCGCCAGTGGTCTCTTGGCTCGGAAGCGAAGTCGCGGCTCGATCGTGCACGTTTGGGTTGACAGAATGACCGCCGAATTCTGTGCCCAACATTAGCAGGTGCTATCTCCGATCGCAGCGCGCGCACTTACCCGCGACCTGAGTGGCAGCTCGCTCGGTGTATTCCTCCAAAGTTCCCCTCCAGCTCTTGGCTTGTCCCGTTCCGGCGGCACCGGTGGTGCCGCTCGTATCTCCTCGAACGGCATTGTACGCCTGCTCGGCCTTGGACTGCGTTGTGCCGAGCAATTCTTGAGCAATGTGCTTCGCCTGATCAACGGCGGAATCTACAGGCAAGCGCATCAGCCGACGTTTCTTGAACATTTTTGGGAATCAACATACCCTGCTGGGTACCAGAGACACCCCGCGACGTCGTGGTCGCCGAAGTGCTCGTCTGCTGCCCAACGGGGGTGCCAAAGCCAGGCAAGTGCAAGTTTTCCAACGCGTGCCGCGCCTGATCGACTAATCCCTGTCCCGTCTGCACCAAGGTTTCGGCCGCATGACCCGTCGTCTCCCTCACGGTCTGCCCTGCTTGCGTCGCCGTCTCTCCAGCGGAAGTCGCAGCTTGGGAGGTCGTTCCACCGATCGCGGAGCCGATGTTGGCCGTCGTGGCGTAGACTTGGGATCCGACGTTCGATGCGGTAGTTCCTACTGTCGTCGCGACGTTCCCGGCTGTCTCCCTTACTTCTTGCGCACTGGGCAAAGCAGTACCAGTGGTGCCTGTCGTCTCGGAAGGATGATTCGACACCTTGTCGACGAGGGATTTCGGCAGAACGCTAAATGCTGTTCGACCGACTTCGTGCAAGGCGGTGGTGACGTCCTCGGAGAGGCTCGTTTCGGTGTCTGGCTTTGCAGCAGCGCCTTGGCTTTTTAGCACGGCTATATAGCGAGCGGATCAGTCTTGGCTGTTCAGAGAAATCAAGCGAGAAGCTTACCTCCCCATCCACCCGGAAGCTCCATTCCTGGAGTCGTAACGCCTGTCAGTGTCCTGTTCCCGGAATCAAGGAACCCAGGTGTATGCGTCGGCTTGGATACATTGTCCAATGGCAAATCCCTCCTGATTGTCTCCTCCGGCTTGGCGGAAAGATCCGGTACAGTCTTGAGTTCCTTTCCAGGTACCGTTGTCGTCATCTCTTCAACGGGAGGAACGGCCACAACTGCTGTATCACCCACAATCGCTGCCGGAACAGCCTTGACTTCGCTCAACCGGGGCTCTGCGAACCCACCGGTTTGCGCCGTCGCGGAGATCGGCATCCCTTCCGGGACGTGCGGGACTCCGTGGGCGGTCGTGTGGAGCGAGGGGACGGGTTGCTCGATGACTGCGACTGCCGGAATTGCTTCGACGACCGGCTCACGGGTAGGAATCACGGGCGCTGAGGACTGTGCGAGCTGTTGATCAACAGTCGGAGGTGCGTGAGCCGACTGTTGCTGTTTCTGAGCCAGGATCGCAGCGGCTTGTTCCCGTCCGCTGAGAGCGCTCTCCTGCGCCTGCTTGCCCTCGAGCGCTGCGAGGGTCTGGTGTGACCATTCTGATGCGGGTGTGTCAAGTGGATTCATGGCTATTAGATTATTGAAGTGAATGCCAGGGGAAAGGTGGCTCGGCCGTCATCTTCAAGTTATATACCCTCGAACGAGGCTCTGACGTCATGTCAGGGAACTCCAGTGTACAGTATGCGCGCTAGCAGTGGGGCTCATCACGTAAGCCAAACTCACCGGAGCCGCGCAATTCAGTCGCAATTTTTCGCCACCATGCTACCACTGGACCGGATTCGCAGCATAGACGCTTACATGACCTGGAACACTAGTTACAAAGGAGAGACTGCGAGTCATCGCGAGAACGCAGCCCCAAACTACACATATACAAATGAAGCTCTCTCGGCGTACTCCTGGCAGAGTCCAGACCCTCGGTCGAGCGTCGCAGTTTCCCCTCAAAGCGTCGCGTGCTGGCTGCGGGTAGAGCCGGAAACCGATCCTGCCAGGTCGAGGGTTTCCTGAGTGTTTTGTTCAGTCGAATCGTACTCGCTGTTCTGGCACGACGTTCTAAAAGTGTCGAAAGCTGCTGCTCTCCTTTGCCGTACGCCATCACCACATTTTTCGTACTCTGCGGCCAATCGCAAACTGTTGTCGAGGGAATCTCCCAAAGCCCTACCCAATGCAGAACACGTCTCCCAGTCGATTTGTGCTTGAGAAGCTGCATCGGAACCAGCTTGGGGATGTATCAAGAAATGCAGCGAGGCCCGCTCCGTATATTTGTCGTTGCCTCTATCAGCTGTCACTTGACGGGCTGTAACCGAGGCAGAGTCCATTTCCATGTCCCAATGAATTTCGTCCCCATGAATAGGTTTGACCTCCATTCGTTTGATAATCTTTCAATGAAGCGCTTGGTGGAGCAATGGCGAGGCACATATCTTCTGGCTTCAGTCCACGTTGAATCGAAAAGCCAGGAGCAAACGTGAGCGTTTTCCAGATATCGTCGTAAAGTTTCCAGCTAGGTCCAGACGCTCTGGTAAACATAAAAGGGGATTTCAAAGACGCTCATGAACTCGCATTCCTCGAATTTGGCTTCTGTCGCCTGGGAGCTGAGCGGATGCACTGAGTCTCATACCGCAATAACCGTTTCCGGAGCAAGTCCTCGTACGCCTTTTTGATCAGCTTCTTCCCTAGGCGCAGCTTCGGGAGATCGATCTCAGGATCAGTAGTGATGGCTATCTCTACGTCTGTCTCGAATGCAGCGAGACGGTCCTCTGAATCCCTAACGGGGTGATGTGTAACCCTGACACCAAAATGAGAACATGGAAGTCCATATAAGGCTTCGAACCAGGGCATACCAGTCACCACCCTCCATGCAGTCCGTAGCAAGTCACCTAAAGGGCCAGGTTCAAGCTCTTCTTCGGTGGAAGTGCCGTCATCAAGCTTGGCCATGACTTTAGTGGGATTCATGATGCATGTGATGCAAGTGGAAATCAGGTTGAAGACGCTTTGGTTCTAGGATACTATCGAGTTGTTGACGGGAAGATGTCTTCGAAGGACGATGTTGGGTTCCGTACAGGCTTCTCTCTCAGCGTCTCGGATCCAGACTCGCATACGCTTTATAGCGAATTCGCCGAGTGATATTGCACATCCTTCCCTTGTTGGGACAGGCTAGAGGCATCACTCCCTCTCATAATATATCCTTTCCCCAAAGTGATTCATCTCGTCCTTTCCCCAAGAGTTGGTCTATTGGAAGCGGTCTCTATTGAGGAGCAATATCTCTCCTGATAAAGCTGTTGGCCAAGGAGCCGACGCCGTGGGAATCGCCAGATACCCGACTTCGACTATTCTTCATTTTTCATTCAGGCGAAAAACGAGACATTGCTTTCATTCAGCGCAGCTTGGATGCAGAATGGGCTAGATTATCTATCGTGTGCGATCGTTTCGCGATCCTTGTTCTTCAATCCTTGAGACTGCCATCTGTGCGAATGTGTTTAGATATTACCAATACAAAAGCTAATGTTACACCATGACGGATCATCATGTTTTTCCTGCTTGATTGCCAGACTTGATTGTGTGACTCTGGTCACTAACTACTCCTCCATCGCATCATCACTGTCATCATCATCGTCGTCGCTATCCTCCCCTTCTGCCACCTTCAACGTCTCTAGATCAAAGTCCTGATCGGCACCTGGAAACAAGAGGCGATCAGCCTTGGGTCGAGACCGGCCATCAATTGAACTTACCCATGTACGAATCACAGATGAGATACAGCTTGAGCTTGTGTTCACCCTGCGGCAAAGTGAACTGCAGCTTCGTCGTGAGCTCCTGCTTGACCGTGACCTTCTTGATACCGTAAAGTGCACGCTTGGTTGCGTCACCGACGACAAGCCACCAATTGACCATCTTCTTTCCGGGATAGTATGGTGCGTCGGCTGTCTGATCGTCCTCGTCGTCTTCGTCCACATCACGCGAAAGTCGAACCTTCATGGTGATGGGGTCGCCAGCGGTCAGGTCATCCCCGTCCTCGATCTCATGTTCGACTTCAATGTTCGGGTAAGAGTTGACGAACTTGGCGACTCGTGCCCTAGAGGTGATTTGTTAGCAAAGTACTGGCAAACAAGCACGCGGACTCACATTTGCCGCTCGTTCATGCGCAACAAGTCGTTTCTCTTGTCGTCTTCCAGCTCCATGATATCGTAGACAGAGTCCACGTTGGCTTCCTTGCAACGGGCGAGTACGTCCCGGTCAAAGTAGGGTACCTGCTTCAACGGGGAATCCGAGTCCCAGACAGCCTGAACACACATCTGCGAGAGATCCATGGCACCGAGGGCGTTCAAGTAAGAGTTGGACGACATGACGTCGACACAGGCCGACAGCAAATTGATGACCTTGCCGAGAACGACTCCCTGATCGATAGCCAAATCCGGTGGCAATGTCATGCGGGAGAAGTGTGCTTGCAGCAGCAAGAACGTCTTGAAGTGCGGGCTGTTGTAGTCGACGACTTCCAGCTTGACCGGTACCCGTTCATAGATACGACGGAGCAAGAGATCCTCGTGATGTCGGATAGGAATCGTTTCAAATTCTGCAGCGGACGAAACAATTTCCAGAAGACCCTTGAGCTTGGTTCGTTCCTTGAGCGAGAGACTGAACGTCTCCACGGTAAGGTAGGAAATGTAGTAGAACGAGCAGATCATGCCCAAGTTGATGGCGGCCAGGTCCATTTCGTCCTCGATTGTGATACACTTCTTGTCTGCCAAATCAGAGAGCGTGGTCTCGACCAATTCACTAAGATGGTCTGACAAGTGTCGATGTGACGTTCCTTGAAGGTTGTAGAAGCCCGGGTTCTGCGTCATCCTTCGGTAGAACCAGGTCCACGTGCACCAATCGACAGCGTCCTGCTTGTTCTCGATCGTCTTGGCTACGATCTCGGCGTTGAAGTGATCCCACAGGTTGTTGGGCAGCATCGATTCGACAGGCAATGCCTCGTTCAAGAACTTCTTGAAAAAGTCCTTTCTTGTCTGCTGACACATCAAAACACATCGACTGCTCTGATCGACGGTGGGTCGACAGGCCTTGCCCATCATCTGCAAGACATCTGCAATAGCGTAGTCGACGTATCGGTGTTCGCGTCCTTCATAGTGCTGGACGCCCATGATGATGACCATGTAGGCTGAGACGGGCATACTCCAAGCGGTGTCCTTGGAGGCAATGAGTACCTTGATAGCTCCAGCCTTGTAAAGGTTGGTCACAATCTTCTTGTCCTGCTTGCTCAAGGCTTCGTGGTAGAAACCGATACCGTACTTGAGAGTCTCGACCAGGTCCTGATCGCGCACGTGCTCGAGATGGGGTTCTAGCTCTGCCTCCTCTACGTTCAAGAATCTCTTCTCGTTTTCGTCGGCGAGACAGTAAGTGAGGATGTCGTTGGCGGTAAGCTTGCATTGCTTTCGGGATGGAACAAAGATAATGCTTGGTCGACCCTGAGCGTATTCTACCAAAGCGAGGTATGCCGGCTTGGCCATTTGAATCATCAGAGATGGGAAATGCGGCACGTTGAAGCTTTGCAAATGTACTTCAAGCGGCAGAGGACGCGTCGTCGGTGCAAAGTTGAAGACGGTGGATGCAGTCGCACCCATCCAGTCTCCGAGATCTCGAGCGTTGGCAAGCGAGACGCTGAGGCCGACGATTCGAGTCTTGACTTCGGTCTGAGCCGAGACGTATCGCGTTCGAGAAATGATGACTTCGTATGTGGCACCGACGTCACCGCTTCCGATAAGCTGCAAATCGTCAGCAATCAAAAGACCAATGTTTTGAACGTCCTTTCTTCGCTTCCATCCTCGGGAGAGGGCATCCCACTAAAGGAACAAAGTCAGCTTTGTCGAACGGCAAAGACGCAAAACATACCTGACTGGGCGTGCACACCACAACGTCGGCCTTTCGCAAAAGCGCCAAATCTCCCGATGTCTCGCCTGTAAGGGCAAGCACTTCCTTTCCGCCCTGCACCCGTCCGAACCTTTCGGTCCATTCGGCGACGCGAAGGTCAACCATCTCCTGATAGGGTTCGATACACACCGCACGGGCAGCATCGGGCTTCGACCAGAGTCGCATAAGGGCAAACTCGGCGCAGACTGTCTTTCCACTGCCGGTAGGGGCACCGACAAACACATTGTCGTCTGTTGAATACAGGGCATGGAAAACCTGGTTCTGAATCTTGTTAAAGGTATCGAACTGATCGCGGTAAACAGCTTCAAAGTCCTTGTTGTGTAGAGCCGATACTGGCAATGGCGCAAGATCTAGAAGAGCTGTGTGAGGCGGGAAAGGTTCCGGTCGGATCAAGTGCTGGAACGAAAGGGGCAACCTTGTCTCGGACTGCAACCATCGGTCGGACACGATGGTGATGTAGTAGTTGGGCGGGAGAGGATCGGCGATGGGCACAGTCAGGGTGACCGTGTGCTCCTCCTCGGCATATCGCTGCCGAAGAGAGAATGCGTCGTGGTACAGAATGTGCTCGCCATCGACGTCCTCAACCATGATCCAGAAGAGTTGGCTGTTGTCGTGCTGCCTCTCGTCCCATTCAAAGTCGGGAATGATGGTCAAGTCGATTCGGATCAACGATCGAGTAATCGGCTGAACCAACGCCTGCAGCTCGAGCTTGGGGAACATGTGGACGAGACGATGAATCCTTTTGCCTTCGTTGGGAAGGCCGATAAGTTCTCCCAGCTCGGAAGGCTCGAGATCAAAGTATCGGTACCACGGGAATTCCTTTCGCTCGGCCTTGTAGACGACGTTGTTCGGTACTCCCTTGAACTGTCGCAGGGGCGACATGGACTTCCACATCCTCCTTTCGATCATCTTGCAGAGATCTAGGGCGGTCTTGGTAGGCGAGGCCCAGCCACGCTTGAGGCACATTTCAAAGATGGCCCGCATGATTCGTCCTGCGGATTGCTGAACAAAGACCATGTCGGCGACAATGGTGAAACCGTCCAGCTTGAGACCCGAGATGTAGGCCTGGAGCAAGACGTTGACCTTGGCCGTTGGCTCGTCGACGCTCTCCTTGACAGGGATGGGGACTCGCTCGAGCAGCTTTGCCAATTCGAGCTTTTCCTCTTGTCGAACAGGGATGAGCTTGAATTCGTTGGAAAGCGCAAAGACCCGGAAAAAGTCAATGATGCTCATGTTGGGCTTCAAGTGCTGATTGTAGGTCGCCATCGAATTGTAGGCGATATAGAAGTGAGAAGCGATTCGACCGAGTTCGGTGCTCTGCATGACACCCGTCTTTCGGTCGTATCGAATCAGACCCGTCTTTTCGAGCGTGACCGCGGCGGTGTGCACCAGATCGGCTAAGCGGACGTCAGCGAAAGATCGGCGGCGCGATGCGAGACGCAAACTCACCTCTCTTTTGCACCAAAGCTGCATCGCCCTCCATGTAGTCTGCACCGACGTTGTAGAGTGCCGGCGAGGCAAGCATTCGAACGTAGCTGAGGTCCTTGTCAGCTATATTCAGGCAGTAGCAGATGCGAGGATACTCACAGATAAGTGTAACCGAGCCACTGCACAGCTTCATCACGATTCCTGATCGTACCCAACACGACTTCGGCATTCAGGTTGTCGACCATCTTGGACACGTATTGCGACTCGATCGGCAACTGCTGATTCATCAAACTCGTGTAGTATTGTAGTTCCGAGTGATTGGTAATGATGATACCCTCACCGTACTGATCGTACTGCGGACGACCGGCACGACCGAGCATCTGTAGCACATCCTGCGGCGACAGCTCGGACCATCGTCCCTTTTCCGGGTTGTAGACCTGCGTGCCCTTGAGAATGACGGCGTGCGCCGGCAAGTTCACACCCCACGCGAGCGTGGCAGTGCACACGAGGACCTTGATGTGACGATCGTTGAACAGATCCTCGACCGTTCCTCGATCGAGCTTGTTCATACCGGCATGGTGGATACCGAACCCAAACGCCAAGAGATCCTTCAAGTTGGGATCCGAAATGTTGGCTGTCTCCTGCTCGAGAATGACTCGACTTGCGCCCGTCGGGTTGATGAACTGGGTCTGCTGTTCACGCTCAAGCGCCATGTCACGCAAAAACTTGGCCGTCTTGGCCGTCTCCTTTCGCGAATGCACAAACACCATGACGGGGTTATCCTTGCTGACTTGATCCAGGACTTTTTCGTAGCAGACCTCGTTCATGACCTGGAATCGCTTGATAGCCTTCTTTTCCGTGATACCGACAAACTGCTGCTGAAGCGGACACGGTCGGTACGAGGCGTCAAAGTAGAACAAACCCTTGTTGACATCGACGCGAAGGAAGGCGGCGACGTCCTTGTAGTTGGGCAGTGTGGCCGAGAGACCGACGACTCGGACAAAGTCTTGCGTCTGATCCGTCCTTCGGATCGTTCGCGCAATGATACTCTCGAGCACGGGTCCACGGTCGTCGTGCAGCAAATGAATCTCGTCAACAATCATCAGCCGAACGAGGTTGGTGTAGCTCGTATCCGTGCTTTTTCGCGTAATAACGTCCCATTTTTCCGGTGTCGTAATGATCAATTGCGTCTCGGAAATCTGCTGCTTGGTCAGCTGACTGTCACCCGTCAACTCGGCCACCTTGATTCCGAGCGGCTTGAGCCTGCCCGTAAACTGCTGCACTTGTTCCTGCACGAGCGCCTTCATCGGCGAAACGTAGATAATCTTGAACGCATCCAAATCAATCGCGCCCGTCTCCTCGTCGCGGAACTGCGCAATCGTGCGCAACATGGTCAACAATGCGCAATTCGTCTTGCCGGCACCCGTTGGCGCACATAGCAGCATCGGCTCGTCGGACTGGAACGCGATCGGGTAGACCTTGCTCTGGACGGGATTCAACTGCTGCGTCTTGCCCCAAACGTCGTGCGTCCACGCCGGCAAGCTCGAGATGCGCACGGGCTGCTCATCGGGCGCCATGACGCGCTTCTCGGGGATCGGGACGTGGATTTCTTCGTAGCCCTTGCCGGTCCGCTTGAAACTGCCCTGCGGCAGCTTGACTTTTTTGTTGGACATGAGGTGTCCTCCCTGGGTAAAGATCAGGCTATCGATATCGACCATCTTGCGCGGCTGGGCGATGGATCCGGGCGCGAGGGTGACCTTGGTGGGCACAGTGGCCTTGATGGCTTCGGCGTCGACGTCCATCTTGCCGGAGCCGGAAGCCTTTTGCCGCTCTCCGGCGAGCGCACGCAAGATCCATCCGACGCCCTTTTCCCGCATGGCGACCTCGACGTCTTTTTTCTCATCGTCGCTGCTTCGGGCGAGCTTGGTGCACCAGACAATGACGTCTCGGTTCTTGGTCAAGGTGGCGACGAGGTCGAAATTCTCGTATCCGAACAATTCCGCGAGCGAGTTTTCGAGGTCACGCAAGTCCATTTCCGACGAGAGGAATTCGAGCGCCTGCGTCGTGAGGTCATTTGACTGAATCGGATCCGGGTACGACGCGCCGATAAGACGTTGCAGCCAGAATCCATCGACTTCGTGCGGCTGTACTTTATCGGATGCGGTCTTGGAGCGCTTGGTTTCGGTGCCGCCGAGGACCATGGCGTCTTGGTCCTCGTCTTCTTGGTCGGAGCCCCGCTCGTCGATATCCTCGCCCTTGTCCTCGTCGTCCTCGTCCTCGTCGTCATCCTCCTCTTCATCCTTGACCTCGTATCCCTCATCCTCCTCGGCATCGGCGTCGTCATCCTCAAACATGACGGCGACGCCTTCCTCGCCCTCGATCTCCCTGCCCTTGCCCTCGCCTCCTTCCGCCGCGGGCTCATCCTCCTCGCCGTAATCGGTAATCTTCTTGGCGAGATTCACATACGTGCTCCACACCTCGTCCCCGAGCGGACCCGTGATGCCCTCGACCTCTTTCTTCTTTTCAAACTCGCGCACGTCCTCGCCCTTTAAGATCTCCAACACGGTATCCGCCGCACTCCGCACGACATCCTGCGCCTGATCACCCAACGCCCTGTGCACGGCACCCAACAACAATTCATACACCTCGCGCGTCTCTGCCGTCCGCGGCCGATACGTCAACCCTTCGAGATCCTGCGTGGCCTCCAAGATATCCCCGTATCGCGCACCGGCACCGGCATCCCCCCTCCGCTCGGCACGCGCACGGATCGCCCGCTCAGCGGCATCCGCGGCAGTGACACCTTGGTGGGCCTCGGCCCGGGCTTTCTTCTTCTCGACGTCTTTCGGGGCTTCACGCGTGACGCGCGTGCCCATTTCCTTGACGCTGATTTTCCCGACGAGGGATTCGGGTGCGCCGGAGGGTTCATTGTCGCGCCGGGGTCCACGTTCTGTTGCGGGACGGCACAGGGTTAGCACAGGAGATTGAATGGAGAAAGGAGAAAGGAGGGCAAGGGAACGTAAACGTACCCTGATTGACGACGAGGCTACTCATCGCGCCATAGTTGAACTCTGACAAATCTCGCTTGGGCGGCATCTTGGGCGCGGCTCCTTTCGGCGATTCTCTCTTTCCGCTTTTCTACGTGGGGCCCGCAAAGGGTGGACCAGATGGTCTAGTTCCTCCTCGAGCGACTTGACGAGCGTCGCCCGTGTGCCTTGTATACGTTTTCCCGCGGCGATGCGATGCGATAGGTGGCGGGGGAAAAAGAAAAAAAAGGTGCCCTGTTTTTTCTGTTCCAACGAGGACACCGATCCGAGACGAGAAACCGAGGCAAGTCCAAGAACAGCGCGCGTGTGTGTGGTGTGTGTGTGTGTTTTGTGCGAGACCACGATGGGACCCGTCTTTGTGGAGTTGATTCAAGGAACGCCGCGAGGCAAGACAGGACGACCGACTCGCTCGCTTGATCGGACGCTGCACGTTGACGCGGCGAGGACCCAAGCGCGCGCGGGCCAAAGGGGCGAGGCCAAAAGCGCGCGCCGGGGGGGGCAATCGGGCGAGAGTCGGGAAATGCGCGCCCCCGAGGATGGCGGATCGGCACATGAAAGCGGGCGTCGGCGGGGAAGGGGGGGGGCGCACCCGGGCTCTTCTCGCGGGCGCACCCAGCTCAACTGGGTGTACTCTGAAGGGAAACTCGCAACTCGGTCGTTCCATCCCAGCAAGGAGCACACACACACACACACACACACACACACACAGCGACGCCCCGTATGTGTTTATGCGTGTCGGGAAGCAGTGGAGACGCTCCATAGGACGCAGGCCAGCAGGATATACGCAATCGAGGAACACGCCCCCGAGCGGATCTTGGTGACGAGACCGGCGCAAACGGCTCCCCGGCGACGACACCCACATCAAAGGGATCTCACAGAGCGCGCATCTTACAAGACGGATCCCCCGCATGTCACCCTTGGCTACATACAAACAAACTTGTCACCAATCACCGTCATTCTTCGCGAATCCCTGCAATCGAAATCAAGACCACAATCGACGTCGGTTTGCGTACACCAAGTTTTCCACCGCAGTACCGCAGCTGGGAGGATCGTACGTGGTCCAGCAGGTTGAAATCAGGGCATACGTGGTACGTCCCCTTCCCCCCCCCCATCACGTCTCGCTCGTGACATCTCATCATCTCTTTGCCTCACCCCAGCTCATCAACTCGGGCAATGGACGTCTCATCCCTCACCGACGCGCCCGTCGCGCCCGCCGCGCCAACACCAACACCCCCTCCCCAGCAAGCCGCGCCCGCTTCAACAACGACAACGGAACCCCGTCCATCAGCAGACAACGAAGCCGCGCTCCTCCTTCTCGGACTGTTTGACCAGCCGTCGCCGTCACCCTCGGCGCCGACAAGCCAACTGCAAGGGTACACGGCCGATCGACCCCCATCGCAGCCACAGCCGCACTCGCAGCAGCCGCAGTCACAACAGCAGCAGCAGCAGCAGCAACAGGGAAGAGTCTCTCCCGGAATTCCGCACCGCCTGGCGCCACCGGGAGGCTCACCCCGTGCGACGCGGCCGGAATCGTTAAAGTCGCTTTCGCCGATTCCTTCCGTGGCGGCGGCGGCGGCGGCGACGGCGGCACCACCAACCCCAGCACAGCGGATGCTTCCGCCCGTTCCGCCCGCTGTCACCCATCAAGCGCAAGAGAATCCTGCTCCGCCGCGGATCAACGGACACACGGCCGCCCAAGCCCCACCGGCGTACCGCGTGCCCGAGACGTATCATTCCCAGTCCCAGTCGATTCAACCGCCGCGTCAACCGGGATCGTATTCCCATCAGCCACTAACCGCCACGTCGTCCAAATCGCCGCGTCTCCCGCAGGCGAGTCCCAAGCAAGGGTACTCGGCGCCCGTGATGGGCACGTTCAGCCGGACGGTTTCCAACCCGCAGCCACAGGCGCAGTCGGGTACCGCCACCACCACGACGACGACGACGACGACAGGGTCTCCCTCGACGACGTATACTACGCCGATCATTTCGACGGGCACCAATAGGATATCCCACCTACTCAACGCGCCTTCCTCTTCGACCACCCAGGGCATGATCCCACCTTCTTCCCCCAATCGCGCCGCCCAGCCATTGCCGTACCACACGCACACGTATTCCAGTCAGCCGTACAAGCTCGTTCGGACGGGCGATAACGGGTACCATGCCTCGACCAACACGGGGACGGGCACGGGCACGGGCACGGGCACGGGCACGGGGACGACGGTGGGTGCCAAGGCACCGGCGCAGAATAGCACGCGGACGGTGTATAGTAGCGGGAAACACGAGAATGGGACGGCGGCATCGTCGTTGTCGTCGATGACGAGTTTGGAGCAGCAGCAGCAGCAGCAGCAGCAGCAGCAACCGCCACAGGGATCAATTCGCGGGTACGATTCACCCGCGGTAGTGCATCCGCGGATGAACGGTACCTCGCACGCCTCGCACGCCTCGCAGCCGCCGCCGCCGCAGGCCATACATTATGGGATTCCTTACATGGCTTCGCATCAGGTGATGCAGCAGCCGATGCATGCGCCCGGCGCGGGGTTGCAGTATGTCGTGCCGGGCAAGGCGGGGATCATGTATGCCGCGGTGCCGGCGGGGTTGGAACAGCAGCAACAACAGCAACAGCAACAGCAACAGCAACAGCAACAGCAGCAGCAGCAGCAGCAGCAGCAGCAGCAGCAGCAGGGACAGAAGCATCATCAGTTGCATCAGCATCAGCATCACTTGTTGCATGCTCAAGCGCAAGCACAGGCTCAGGCGCAGGCCCAGTATGGCAAGGGAAAGGCAAAGGCCGAGCCGATGACGATGACGACGGCGGCCGCCAGGGAGGGCCAGATGCCGTATGCCGGAACGAGTCAGGCCATACAGGCGTCGTCGTCCGGTGCGCCGCGCACCGCGGGGACGACGACGACCACGACGACGACCACGGCCCAGAATGAACCCGTGCAGGCTCAGCCGGTCGTGCCGCCCGTGCAAACACCGGCGCCTAGGAAACGAAAGCGAAGTGCGTCCGGGTCGACGTCGACCAAGGGTTTACAGCCGAAAGCCGTTACTTGTAGGTCCCCTTTGTGGTGGTGTTAACCCCGGGTCTTAGGAGGGGTACTGAGTTTTCGTCCTATTAATAGCGGGATCGACATCGGTCGCGACGTCGACGGGAAGCAACGCGCGACCCGACTTGCCGCATTTCATGGGCTTTGATAATCAACTGTACCGGTGCATCTGCGAAACGACCATCGAGCCCGAGCGAGGATCGTCCATCCAGTGTGAGCGGTGTCTTGCGTGGCAGCATGCCGGGTGCTTTGGGATCAGCGAGGACACGCTCGAGGGCTTGAATTATCTTTGCCATCTCTGCAAGGGCGGCAGCTATACCAGGAACGAGGAATACATTGCGTACGTTCGCGACCTCGAATCGCGGCTTATGAGCGGCCAAGTCGTCAGCGGGATTCTCAGCGTGAATCCGACGTTGCAGCTCGTACAGGAGACCGCCGCCGCCGCCGCCGCGAGGGATAGCAAGAAGACGCGCGGAGGCGCGCGCGGACGTCCGCGCGCCAGGGAGAATAGCACCGTGTCGGGTGTGCGGCCGTCGGTCCCGCCGCCAGACTCGGCCGCGACGGACAGTTTCCCGACCACGGACCACGAGATTGCATTATCGATGGCGCAGGAAAAGACGATGACGCCCGGGATGCCGAGACCGCAGCGACGCAAGACGGGAACGGCGAGAGCGCCCAAGCAAAAGGGCAAGGACGTCCCGCCGACGCCGGGCGTGCCGGAGGTCTCCTCTGTGCAGACGCCCGCGGCCAACAAGACGACCCGGTCATCGACGGGCAACGCCAGTCGGCCGACGACGCATTCTCCCGATCGTGAAATTCAACGGACGACTCGGGAAAACACCGCAGCGACGGCTTCGGCTTCGGCCGCGACCGTGACGGATTCAAGCTCTCCCCTGCGTCTGCTGCATTATACGCCCATCCAGCAGAACATAATCCGCGGGCAACTCGTGCGCAAGATTATTCACAGGTTTCTTGCCGAGTGGGCCGAGCTTGATGCGGGTGTCCAGGTTGGACCGTTCAGGGCTTCGGATCAGGCTGATCCTTCTGCGGCGACGCCTCAAGAATCGACAACCGAGAATGCGCAGACCAAAGAGCAAGATGATGTGGATATGGAGATCGAAGCACTGCAAATCTCTCGCGATGCCCTCGGTCCGCCGATACCGCCAGCCATCATCAAATCCGAAAGCCTAGAAAGTGCAGCTGTGCCGACATACGTCAAGGCCAAGGACAAGGACGAAGTCTTCTTCTTCCCGCCCGGTCGCGCCTTTCTCAGCGTTCCGGATCCCAAGGACGCTCCGTCTACGCCTCCGGTCCGCCCTTCGCCCGTCTTTGGCGTCCACGTTAGACGCACGGCCAGTTCCGGTGATTTTCTTGGCGAGTTCAAGGGAGAAGTCGTGGACTCTGAGACATATCATCGGGATCCCATCAATCAGTACGCGACGCTCGGCATCGTCAAGCCCTTTATACGTCGTCTCGGACCGCCCGTCGACCTTGTCCTGGACGGCCGAATATACGGCAATGACATGCGTTTTGTGCGATCCGGCTGTCATCCCAACGCCGTGTTCCGCCCGATCGTACATTACGCCAAAGGATCTTCGGAACCCACTCTCACCTTTGGAATTTTCGCGAGCTCCACCATTTCTGCCGGGCAGGAAATCGTCCTCGGCTGGGAATGGGACGACGATCATATCATCCATACACTTCGAGCAGATGCACCTACCATTGTCAAGGGTAGCCGACTTCAGCATCGTTGCGCACTCGTCACTGGTCACTTGCTCGGTACTTTCCGTTCGTGCGCGTGCGAAGATGAAGCAAACTGCGTGTGGATGAGACTCATGCAATTGAGCGTCGCCGGCCAACCTATCCCGTCACTCAACTTTCGGTCAAACAAGAAGAGCCGTAAGACAAAGGATGCCACGATTGGGTATGGCCCGCTTGTCGGAGCTATCCGTGGATGGCGACGAAATGAGATTGCCCGATTTGAGGCTGAGCTAGAAGCCGAGTTGCTGCGCAAGCATGATGCGGCATTCGAAGCTGAGCAGGTGGAGGAGGAAGAGTACGAGTCGGAGGCTGCAGAGGAGATGGAGGATGTCAATCAGGACATTGTAGAACCTGAAAAGTTGCGAAATGGGGACATTCTGGATGCCGAGATGGAGGAGGCTGAGCGATCCGAGAGGGAGAGCACCGGGGTCAGCAATACTTTGGGCGTGACCAAGGCCAAGGAGGGAGAAAGCCGGAAGAGTCCGCAGGTATGTTGTTTCTCCCCGAGTGCTGCTGTGACTATAATCTGCTGTTGACAGGCACCCGAAGAGGAAACCACTGTACCGACGCTTAATGGCGTCCACATGGATGGAAAGTCCGGCGCGACCAAGCTAGTCGTCGAAAAACACCAGGTTCGTGCAGTATTCCCATCAAGACTCTTGTAGAGGCTTACGACCTTCCATTTATAGGACGAAATTACCGCGCCGAACAGCCCAGTGTCCGCCAGGAGCGAGTTGGCTAGCAGTGAAGATGGCTCCGAAGATGAAAATGAGGACGTCGATATGGAAACCGGCCAGGACACCCCTGCTGCCGGCCCCGTCGTCGCGGCGCAGACGCATTCTCCCAAGGACGATGAGCTGCAAACGCCTCCAGCCCCGGAAGCTGTTGAGCTCCCGTCTATCATGGACGTCGAGCGTCATGGCCTCGTCGAAGTTCTGGGTGCATCGCCCAAAGGTATCCGAGATCTCAAATCACCACAGCCTCGCAAAGCTTCTTCCAGCGTTCAGAACGGGAGAAACGCTGAAGACGATTCGCCACTGACGTCGGCCGACACAAGGGAGACCCCATCGCCTCTTCTGCTTTCCGGCGACAATGCCTTTTCTCGCCAGATGGATGGCGATCGCGATACATCGGAAGACGAAGATGACGGCAACCTTTCCGACGCTACCGCTTCGACTGTGCCCCTCTCTCGTCATTCCGACGATGACGATAATGCTCTTTCCGAGGCGGAAACCGAAAAGTCTCGACCGAGAACCAACGTTCCTCGACTCTCCAAGACCGGTATGGTGCCTCCTCCACAGTCAGTCACGCCGCGCGCCAGCACTCCGACGAATGGCAAGGTTGCAAGTGTCGCGTATAAGCGACGAAGAGTCATGTCTCCGAGCTCGCCGATCGAAGACGATGACCAAGACCTGACGTCGCCATCACAGCGCGGCTCGCCGCTACATCTTCGCAAGGCATCCGGCAGGGCTCCTTCGTCGTCACTATCGCCCGTTCTTCCGAGTAATAGCCTCGCAGAGATGTTTGACGAGGAGGAGCCACAAATCCAGCGCCAGCAGCGCCAACCGACCCCTGTCAAGCGCGATTACGCGCAACAGACCCCTGTCAAAAAGGACGCACTTGCAGAAGTCTCTCAGATGATTTCGTCAGGTGGAAATGATGATGCCGCGGATTCCAAGCAGGACAGAGGGGAGCTTACGGCTGCACCTGTGTCTGCCTCAGCGGCGATATCTGACGCCGCAAGCTTGCCCCCGTCTTCGCTCCCGGCAATGGATGACAAGCCGTCCCCCGCCGAGCCGACGACTTCCCAGCCCGAACTGGAAACGGCCCCTGAGCCCGCCCCACCGCCGAAGAAGAGGAAGCTCGACTTGAAAAAGTTTATGGCCGCCAAGCTTCAGAGCCCTGCCGACGTGTCCACACCCAATCCTTTCGAGGTTCCAGCCCAGTCAACGGTGACGTCGGTTCCGCCAATCGATGAGCCTTCTCTGGTAGCCAAAGAGCCGGTTGCCACTCCTTTCTCGCTCGGAGCACCTGCGCCGTTGCCCCCTGTCGCGTCTCCTCCTCCGCTACCTCCGGCGCAAAGCCCGGCCAACGAAAAGACAGCGGAACTCGAACCCTCGCCGTGGTGGACTGCGCCTCCTCCCTCAAAGGCTCGGCCGTCTTTCACATCGCTCACCGAGAGTGGGCCGACCATCGGTCAGATACCTGTTCTTCTGACGGACAGAGCAGCGATACCAGGTGTTACCAATGTCCCGTCCCCAGTGGATACAAAACCCGACATGGCAAAACCTGCATCAGCTGTGGTGCTCGCCGAGGAACCGGCGCCGATAGCGCCCATCTCAGTTTCCCCTTCTGCGGACGCCGAAGTCAAGGTCCAGGCCGCTCCGGAGACCTCGTCAGAAGTTGTTACTGAGCGGAATGGATCATCTGACGTAGGCTCGCAAGCACCCAAGCAAGAACCTTTACCCGGTTTGACGTCTCCCTCCACTTGGCAGGCAAAGTTGCCCGCGGCCGTCGCTTCGTATTGGTCGAGAATACCGCCAGCGCTCGAGCAAAAGGATCTTCCGCCGCACGTCGACCCGGAAGCCCGGCGTCTAGATCGATTCGCTCCGTCATCGACCGCCGCAAGGTCCCCGCCAAAAGCCACTTTGCCGCTCACTTCGCCCCAGAGACTGCCGCCGGCTGGGCCACGAGCTTCCCTTGTACCTGTCCGACCTTTCGAATACAAGGACGGGCGAGACGCTCGTGAGACTGAACGCGAGCGGGACTTGCAGAGAGAACGCGAGCGGGAGCGAGAAGTGCCGAGGGGCCCTCGGATGGAGTTTAGGGGACGCGGAGGTGCCATTCGCGGGACTCCCTTTGCGCCGCGCGGCGGATGGCATGGCGAGACGTATCGTGGCAGAGGCAGAGGGACGGGCGAGTTTAGAGGTCGTGGGTTCTTCCCTCGGGGACGCGGTGCGTTCTTTAACAGCAGAGGACGGGGTGGTTGAATAGGAGAATTACAATTCTGTACGAGTACGCTTACAGCACAATTCCAACATCATCAAGCGAGTCAGTTGTATATGGGCAGCAACATGCATGTTTCTAGTAGACCGGCATTTCCATGGAACAAGGCTGCGAAAGTACCAGTCGGATGTGCAGCACAGCCAGAGACAAATGGACAGCTCGGTCAACGACATTCATCATTCAACGCATGTCGAGATACATAGGTTTATTACATGTTTTGCATTTTATTCAATCTCTCTATGAAGTGTTTGGGAAAAGCTACGAGACCACTATCGGGAATCGCAGCGCTTTAAAGTCGACCGTCAACCTTGGCCATGTGGGCGATCAAGTCACAGACACGTCGAGAGTATCCGTACTCGTTGTCGTACCACGAAATGAGCTTGACAAAGTTCTGGTTGAGCGAGATACCGGCCTTGGCATCGAAGACAGAGGACTCGGTCGAGCCGATGAAGTCGGTCGAGACGAGCTCGTCCTCGGTGTAGCCCAAGATGCCCTTGAGCTCGTTCTCCGAGGCGGCCTTCATGGTGGCCTTGATGTCATCGTACGAAGCGGGCTTCTCAATTCGAGCGACCAAGTCGACAACGGAGACGTCCGAGGTGGGAACTCGGAAGGCCATACCGGTCAACTTGCCGTTGAGCTCGGGGATGACCTTGCCGACAGCCTTGGCAGCACCGGTGGAGGAAGGAATGATGTTGGCGGCAGCGCCTCGACCACCTCGCCAGTCCTTGTGGGAAGGACCGTCGACGGTCTTCTGGGTGGCGGTGGTGGCGTGAACGGTGGTCATGAGACCCTCAATGACGGTGTACTTGTCGTTCAAGACCTTGACAAGAGGAGCCAAACAGTTGGTCGTGCACGAGGCGTTGGAGACAATGTCCATGTCGGACTTGTAGGCGTCCAAGTTGACACCGCAGACGAACATGGGGGCATCAGCCGAAGGGGCCGAGATGATGACCTTCTTGGCACCACCCTTCAAGTGGGCGGAAGCCTTGTCGGTGGTGGTGAAGACACCGGTGGACTCGACAACGTAGTCGGCACCAGCCTCTCCCCACTTGATGGCGGAGGGGTCTCGCTCACCGAAGACGGCGACGGGCTTGCCGTTGATGACGAGCTTGCCGTTCTCGGCCTTGACGGTACCCTTGAATCGACCGTGGGTGGAGTCGTACTTGAACATGTAGACCATGTAGTCGAGGTCGATGAAGGGGCTGCGGAAGCGGGCCGTGTGTGAGCTCGGATTCTCGACGAGGATGCGGTGGTCGCATCGACTTACTCGTTGATGGCGACGACCTCAATGTCTCCGTGCTCTACGGCATTTCGGAAGACAATTCGACCGATTCGACCGAAACTGTCATTACAAGTGTCAGCACAAACGCTCCTCGCAAGGGAGAAAGCTCAAACGTACCCGTTGATACCGACTTTGACAGACATTGTTTTTTTTTTATGATGGGTGATGAAGAGTGTGATGTGCTGCGACGGCGCAGAGGCGCGACGGTCAGCCTTGCCTACTTGTCTTATAAGGATCCACGACACCACCGTCCGGCGGAATCAAACACATTCCCGTGGCCCCAGCTGCAGGTCACGAGCGACAACCCCGTAAGCTGACGACCGCGTCTTTGAGCGATGGCTGACGCGGGACGACCGGGGGCGGAAGGAGTACACCTGCTGACGCAAGGGGTAGGACTTGTTCGGCACGAGTCCCCGCAGCTCCCGGAATTCCCGAAACGCGAACGCGCTCGGGATGTGTAAATCCGAATAGCACCCTTGCATCTCCGCAATTCCGCGAACCGAGCCTCGCGGAAAAAGGTTCCATCTGGCTTTGGGCCTCGTCCGGGTATTAAGAAGCCCAACGGCTCATCCCTTCGACTTTCCGTCCTTGTTTAATGTTTCAACCATTTTCGATTCGATTCTTCTCGTGACTTCTCTTTGAAATTGCAAGGAGGGATACCTGCTTTTCACCAACACTCCTGGCGGGATGGCTGGCATCGCACTATTGCAACGCCATCTGATCCTCGACAAGAGACGACGAGACGTCGACATCGATGACAATCCTCGACTGCGCAAAGGACTTTTGTTAAATGGAGTCGTCCAGCCTTGGATCCCCGTCGTCGTCTCCTCGCGCACCCTGCAATTCCCCTGCTTATACACCGCAACAAGACAAAAGATCCAAGACTCACCAAAGACTCGAGACTCGTTGGTCAACCACCTCTGTCTCCTCTCCCAAACCGCACCATCCACCCGTATAAAGAGACATCGCGCCCGTCGCTGGGGCCTGGGCAGGCGAGGATTGGGATGGGATTGGGGCAAGTCACAGTCACCCACCGCTCGCTGACCGAGCGCGGCAGCAAATCATCCCACCCACACGTCATCCCCGTCTCCCATTGGACGCAAGGCGGACGACAGTCGCGCTTCTAGATAACAACCTGCCACCTAGCGCACTCTCGCCCGTCAGGAAGGTTCCAGAGCGAGAGTCAGCTGACGGCGCGCGTGGAGGAGCGTCGGGGAGATACCGCCGGGGGCGCAGCACGTGGGCTGAGGTCACGTGGTTGAGGGGACATGGTGAGTTTGGGATCCAGCAAGGTGGACGGGTAGGGTGGCAGGTCGAGTGGGATGGGAATGAAGAACCACGCCTTGCGCACTTTTAGGCACTTTGGGAAAGGTCCCCTTACGGATTTCGGATCAAGTACGGGAAAGAACCGTGCAAGGGGAGGTACTAAATCGCCTCGAAAGTGACCCTGCCATCGTCTATGAAACGCACGCATCGCGCGATGTAGGGAAACTCCTCGAGAGTACCGGGTTCCGGTTGGTTGGGGATTCGGTTGGCGCCGTGTCAGGCAGACGCGACTGGCATGCTTTCCAGGCAATTAGGTTACCTCATCAAACGCCGTATGCGGAGTAACTTTCCTGTGACGCTCATTATGCAATAAACCCATTCCATGCCTACTTTCTTCAGCCGGCGCTCACGGCCCATGACCAGAAGCCTTTCACAAGCCAAAAAGCGAAACATCTGTAACCCCACCTGAGGGACAGAATTCCGTGATTTCGAGTGGATTTCCCAGAGAAAGCTTGATGTCCATTGTTGTACAACGTCGTGTAAAAATGTCCCTTAGAGGGCACTTGATGCAGTGATACAAATACAGTACAGCGATCTTCCTCAACAGAGATTTGCTGACGGAACTGCCTCCGGTTCGCCGTCCCCGTCCGTTTTTGACATTCGAATTGCGTCGTTTGTGGTCGAGGGGCAATGTAACGCTTGAGGAAATGCCGTGTACGGATCCGAAACAGGGAGGAGTCCGTTCGTTCGTCCGTCCGTTCATAATGCGGTCCCATATGCTGTCACAGGTTCCAACCGATCGCCAAACCCCTTCACCCCGCCTCGTCACGCACGCGAGCCGAGCCATCCTCCACAAGCAAGAATCCGCTCACTTCTTCCCCTTCTTCTTCTTCTTCCCCGCTCCACTCTTCCCCGTCGTCGTCGTCGTCGTCGTCGTCGTCGTCGTCGTCGTCGTCACCTCACCCTCCGCTTTCCCACCCTCTCCGCCCTCTCCCGCCTCGTTTGCTGTGGTCGTCGCGGTCGTTGTCGGCAGGGCAGCCCTTGCGCGCGGGGAAGCCATCGAGGTGAGTAGGCGGAGGTTGAGGGCTTCGAATCGGTTGAGGATGATGCTGCTGTATGTCTTGTATTTGAGGCACTGTTCGGAGGGCGGAAGCCGTTTGATCAGGAAAAAGAGAAAGAGACAAGAGTCTGCTGAGCAAGGGGGGACGTACTTTGCTATCGTCCGTCACTTTCAACACCAAATGTCCTTCCTTTGGCTTGAACTTGACGCAGTACCGCACCTAGGATTCCACAGAGTTGATGATCAATCCCAAGTCCGGTTCCTTCGCGCGAGCATCGAGCGAGGGCATACCTTGGAAGGAGCCTGGTTGTAGAGCGATGTTGTTGCCTGCGATGAACGGTGAGCGGGCTTCTCAGAGACGAAGCGCGGAGACGTACCGATTCAAAGTCGGACCAGTTTTTGAGGTAGACCATTGTGGTGCTTTGTGGACTTGTGAGATGATTGTGTTGCTAAAGACATGGCAATAGACCACGCGATATGATGGCTCGCTGCTCTAGGTTGCCCTTCCCTGAATGCGGGCAAAGGTAATGACGTGTCAAGCGCACTGGGCGTAAACATGTTTCAGATTACGACTCGTCCTCGATCGACACCTGGCTCCTTCTTGATGCACGTCCCATGCTGCATCCCTTTCATCGTCGAGACAGATCCATTCAACCATGTCGACCCATGACCCGAATCCGCCCGATCTTTTACAGCCGTCTATTCCCACGCGTTGCGAGATTCACACATTCCTGACTCGGCACCTCGAACTTCTCGTCGCGGAACGTCAGGCAGAGATTGAGCAGACGAGTCTTCTCGCGTCGAATTGTAGTCCGAAATTGCTCGAGAAGCGCGGGTTGGCCATTGGCAGTAAGTTGACCCAGAGTTGTTGAAATAGTATCATCTGATTTGTGGTAGGCCTTGGTGTCTCGAATATATCGGTCGGATTGGGCGGCAAGACGTGAGTCTCCCGGTCAACTTCGAATCCGGCACCTAACACAAAGTTCAGGCAGATCGAACTACACCTGCCCTCAGCATACCATAATTCCCCTCTCCTCCCGCCTCATACGTTCAGGTCTGTTTCCTCCTCTGTTCTCATCCCTGAACGTGTCCTGATTGATCGGTAGAACTGGCGATCCCGCTCGACTCGAGGCCAACCCATCCAACGTGAATGCGACGGGAAAGAAAAAAGTCAAGCCTCCGCCAGCTGCGGTTGGGGAGAGCGAAGGCGTCGAAGGTGTCGTTTCAAAGGTAGGATACATCTACTGCACGTGAGAAGAGCAGGCTCACATGCTGCAAGAATAGGTGACGTCGGAGAAGATCACGCTTTCCGTCGATAGCGGAAAGGACCTCGACTTGCCGGAACGGCTGAGGCTGTGAGTCGTTCGATACGCATGAGTATACCCAAAGCTAATCTTCAGAGTCTAGGATAAAGCTAGCCAACAGTGGTACATTCGACAGGTAATTTTCTTGAACATCCCTTTCTGTCATTTAGTTAACTCACTCGTTTCATGCAGAATGGAAACGACACTGCGCCACGTAGCGCGTACGATGCTTTCCCACGTTCTTCCCTACGACTCCGCCTTGGATACTACCAAACAACCGTGGAACAGCGCCCTCCTCAAGGTGATCTTTGGGCTTCAAATGCCCTCGGCTGCGCCGCTAGAGAGCCTTGTTCCGGAAGAAGGGGACGCATCAACGCCGATCAAGTGGTTTGACGAAACGTTAAATGATAGCCAAAAGCGGGCTGTAGAGTTTACGCTTCGTGCGAATGAGGTAGCGTGTATCCACGGTCCACCGGGCGTGAGTGCGCAAGGGGCTCCATCGTGCATACGCGAGCTAATTGGCTGAGTAGACGGGCAAGACGTTTACGCTTGTAGAGATCGTACGGCAGCTTGTACTCGTGCAGGAGAAACGCGTCTTGATCTGCGGAGCCAGCAATCTCGCTGTCGGTACGTCCCACACAACCCAGACCCGATTCATCATCTGAGGATGTCGTAAAAGACAACCTCCTTGCTCGACTTGCCCCCCTCTTTCCGCCCTCGGCCGTCATACGTCTCGGCCACCCCGCAAGGATAACTCAGTCATTACTGACACGAACGCTCGACTACCGTGCGTCTCGTTCCGATGAGGCAGAGATTGCGGGTGAAGTCAAGGACGAGTTGGAGGGCAAGATGCGTGAATTGGGACGCAAAAAGGGGGAGAAGGGATGGGTAAAGGGTCGGGAGCGGGCGAAAAAGTGGGATGATGTCAGGGAACTGCGGAAAGAGTAAGTGTGCGGTGATGGGAGATTCTGTCTCCCCGGTTGATGCTGATCCAATGGGTGGCAGGTATAGGACGAGGGAGGCAAAGATCGTCAAGAATGTCATGGCGGGGGCTCAGGTGTGTCTCAAGCCCGTTTCTGCCTATGAAGCGGAGCCTGACTGTTGGCACGATAAGATCGTGCTTTCCACTTGTCACGGAGCAGGAAGCCGGCAACTCAACAATATGAACTTTGACGTCTGCATTATCGATGAGGTGCGTGGTCCGGATCGTTACTTTGTGAGCTAAGCTAATGAAGATATTAGGCTACACAAGCGATGGAGGCGGTCAGTGAAGCCCCTCACCACAAGCGTTGTAGCTAACAACGTTTGAGGACAGGTTTGCTGGATACCGATCCTAAAAAGCTCCAAAATGATACTCGCAGGAGATCCATTGCAGGTCAGCTCGAACCAGGACAGGCGCGAATCATCTTTGTTGATCCACTCGGACAGCTGCCTCCCACAATTTTGAGCGCAAAGCAGAAGACGTCAGCGGTAAAGGTCAAGGTCAGACCGCTCGACTTTCCGGAGACGAAGAGCGTTTTGGGAGAAGCTTCCCCGGCTGGCACTTTGAGTGCGGATGACGCAACGGCACAGCCCATTGATGGTCCTGTCGAGGCAGACTCTCCAAGCGATGCACCCGAACTTGACGAAAGCGGCTCGTTTGAGGCAGCGGATTCAAAGGAAGATCAGCCGGCTGCTCCGCAGTCTCCCGCGTTAGGCTTGGAGTCTCAGAAGGTATCGCGACAGGCGGGTAAAGCGACTCTGTATACCGCTCAAAGCAGTAAGGACCAGGTTATCAACGAGACGGCGGACTTGAGCGACGATCCTTACCCTAGGGAGGGAATTGATGGTGAAAATTCCTCCGACGAGCTAGTCAAAGACGACATGCAAGAAGACAATCCCTCCGTCCGCCGGACAAGGCTCGAGCCTCCTCGGACACTGGAGACGACCATGTTTGATCGTTTGGAGCGGATGTTCGGCGCTGGAATCAAGCGACTTTTGTCTGTCCAGTATCGGTAAGCATCCGGGATCCGCGACGATAGATCTTGGCTGATTCGCATCGATCAGAATGCACGCTAGTATCGCCGAGTTTCCATCGAAAGAGCTCTACTCTTCGGCCTTGATCTCGCATGAAACTGTCGCCTCGCGGCGGCTCATAGATTTGCCTTCCATCATCAATAAGGACTCGGAAGACGCCCAAGATGTGCTCGAACCGACGCTCGTGTTCTTTGATACGGCTGGGACGGAGATGTATGAGCGCTTGGAAGGCGACGAGGTGGATTCAAGCGTCAACAAGACAAGCGTCGGCGAGGGCTCCCGATATAATGAGAATGAAGCGGAGATCGTCAGCAAGTGGGTGCGCCAATTGGTAAGCACGGTTGCAATCACACTTTAAACACCAAGCGGAATCATTTTCGCCTAGATATCCCACGGAGTACCCGAAACCGAAATCGCCATCATCACACCTTATCAAGCGCAGGTTGCGCACCTGTCCTCCCTATTGCGAGACGACTTCCCCGGACTCGTGTGTGGCTCTGTGGATGGCATGCAGGGGCAGGAAAGAGAGGTGAGGGAACACGCAAGATCGATCGATTGTGGCTGATTCATCTGGCTGCAGGCGGTTGTTTTAAGTCTGGTTCGAAGCAATCCCGAACGGGAAGTCGGTTTCCTGGCAGAATATCGGCGGCTCAACGTTGCGATGACACGCGCCAAGCGTCAACTGGTATGTAAATCATAATATCGTCTATGTGCACCATCTCAGCTGATGATCTTTCGCTCCAGTGTGTTGTCGGAGACTCCGGGACTGTAGGGAAGGGAAGTTCTTATTTGAAGCAGTGGATGAAATTCTTGGAAGAGCATGCCGACGTCCGTTGGGCTGGTGATTCGCTGTAACGTATTATATGTCAACAAGATGCGTGAAAAGGGCAATGTCGCGGCTCAAACGCTCGTCTTGATATTCGAGCTGTCAACGAGTGGCAGCGATTTACCAAGGTATCTCGAAGGAAGATTCTACTCTACTGTCTCAGGGAATTCTCTCTGACAAGATAAATAAACGGATCGCGCTCGAGTCGCGCTGATCATCCTTGCGTGACGTCTTTCTTATCCGTCTGTTCCTCACAACCCGTCCAGCCAACTCTGTTTAATCATTGACGCGATTTAGGCTACTCTGAACCTTGAGTGTTGTCGTCGTCCATCTCCCGTCGTCATCTCAACTACTCAGGGATAAATCTGTTCACGACATACTCTCCCTCGTCTGCATCGTCAGCGGTCACATCGCACGGCTCATTCGCGCTGCCCAAATCATACCGACGCCAAGCCCCATGTTTTAGCTCAAATTCACGCACGCAACCCCTCGGTGAACGTTCGCCCTCGGACAGCGTAGGTGCGCTCGACAATGTCTGTTCTCTACGAAGCCGAGGAGACGACCTCGAGCTCCAAAGTACCGCTTCCGCTTGACCCTGTCCCGCAGACGCTCCAGGAGCTGATGCAGCAAAAGGAAAAATGGTCGCCTACGCCAAAATCGTACTTCGATGCCGGATACGAGAGTCATGCCTCGCGATCGCCGTCACCTTCCCCTGCGAAGCGGAGAAGAGTAGGCAGAAATGCGAAAGAGCGGGATCAGAAGAGCGCGGTTCGGCAGATTGTGCGGACGGTCAGCAAAGCTCGAGGTTCGAAGGAGTGGGGTCTAGATGAAGACGTTGCATCCGAATCGACTCTTCCAGCAGAATGTCCGCTGGATGCTCAAACCGCAATTGGGGCGATCGAAGGTAGCACAGCGAATTACGAAGTGGAAAATGACTTCAACACGACGGTGGTGGAGCGCGAAAAGCGGTGGGACGAGGCGCCGGATATGCTTGTGAATATGGGCGATATCGTAATGAGCGGTCCCTATGCGGAGAATGGCGGGCTGATTGTCGAGGACGACTCAAAAGCAACATTGGAGGCGTCCCGGAAAAATCAACCTCACGATACAACGACATGTATCAAACCAGCCACGACCGCATCTTCCCTTCCGACACATCTCGCGGCAAGACGTTTAGCCATACCGCTCAGTCCGAAACAAATCAATGTGCAAGATCCACGGCCAAATCGGTCATTTTTGCGAGACGAGGTCAAGCTGAAGACTTTGACGCACGACGAAGAGCACCATGGCGAAACGAAAGGTGGGGCGCAGGGGGAATGCATGACCAGCGCGTCCAAGCCAAAAGCCGCGCCCATGCCAGATGTTTTCGGTGGTATTGTAGGGGAAGGCGTTGATCAGAAACCTACTCCCTCGACAACAAAACCACTCGGCAAGTCCGTATCAACGAACTCGGTGCGAGCGACCTTTGTGAAACCTGCGTTGCCCCTCCATCAGAGTCTGCGTGGACCCGTGGACCCGTCAGAAACGCTTCGGCATTCTGCGACGCAAAAGTCGGCGAACCCGCTCAATGCCAAGCCTTCGGTCTTTTACGATGCTCCCACAGAAACAACGAAATCTGTGAAGCGCACTGCTTCGATGTCGTTGATGGACTCCACGTTGACGGCGTCGGCTAACAGAGATGTCATTGCGCCACGAAAGAAACGTCGTATGGAGGAGACTGCCATTGTGCCAAGTCATCCGGCCGAGGCCGGAGCGGGGCGCAGCAAGGAAAAACCCAAGGTGGAGTCATCAACCGTCAGGCATGCGTCACAAAAGACTGCCGATCGACATCAACTGGAGGACTACAAGAAGAGCTACACCAAAGCGTTTCCGAGCTTTATCTTCCTGTTCGAAATTGACTTGGACAAGGCACAAGTGCGGGAGCTCAAGAGTCAGATTCGACGGCTAGGAGGGGTGAGTGCCGATCGTGCCGTCAGGGACACTTTGCTGACCGAAATGTCCAGACAACGGAAGAGTTTTTGTCCAAACGAGTCACCCATTACATCACAGCCAAACCCGTCGATGCCGCACCCGCGACTGGACCGATACCTCAGAAGACTTCGTCTAGCACTTCGCGGTTGGCCCTGGTCAATTCGAGCTTGAACAGCCGACGCTCACTGAGTTCGCGCGTTGGAGCCGAGGCACGCTCCTTGCTGAAAACATCGACGAACACGAATGCCAACAAGTAAGCCGGACGAAACGCCTCGTTCCCCTGCGCTGTGCTGACTGAGGCGTGTTTTAGGGAATCCGTTCTGTCACCCTACAATAACCCTGCGCATATGCTGAATGCTGCCGGCGTTGCTGCTCAAGCTCAGTCAATCGGCTGTAAAGTGTGGACTCTGGCGAGTGAGTAGAGCGCCTTCGGTCAGTCTGATCTGGGTCTGACCATTGCATGCAGAACTCGAGCGTGTACTCGGCATGTTGATCGAACCTGAAGGCGGTCGTTCCCGAAAGGATAATGACCTTTCCGCTCTGCTTGAGGACGAACGACTTCACGGGACACGCGAGCGAGATTTCCTGGCCAAGCGCCCCGACTGGCACTATTTCCAAGATGACGCTCCTTACCTTTTGGTGGAGGACGGCCTCGGAGAATATCGTTCACTTCTTACCAAGGTCTACGACAAGTCGACGACAGCCCAGCTTCCAGCTTGGCCTGTGTTATACAGCACGTTCCTGAAGCCTTCGCGAGATGTCTTGTCCAGGGCTTCAACGGTGAAACCAGAAAAGCTGCGGGAGCGAGCCATTGCGCTGTGGGTCAAGCGAGAGTCTTATGGAGACGAAAAGCCGCCACCTCTCAAGTCGACATCCACGCTGTTTGACAACCCGACGTTTACCAAACCCGTTACGCGATCTGTGTCCATGAATAATATTACTGGCGGCGACTCGAACCGATTCCACCGGGAGGACAGCATGACTCCTTATGCTCCTGCATCAGGCAACAGTGTCGTTCTCACTTCCAATATCGCTTCGACCACGAGTCAACGACACGGCCCGGATGTGTCTCGACATGGCATTCCGGATTACGGCAAGGACAAGCGGATTGTACAGATGAATCGCCGGGTTCAGCTACTCAAGGGGAAAGCTTCAGCGCAGATGAACGAGCAGAAATTGTCAGAGGCGAGAAAGGTTCTGGCGACGCAAAACATGACCTTTGGGGACGAGTTGGCGCAGGGTGATGAGACGTTGGATGGCGAGTCGTCTTTCGTCGAGGACAAGCCCAGCTCGAGGCGAAGTCGCCAAGACTCGTTCACCCTTGGCGGTAGCGTCAGTACGAGCTTTCCTCGAGCAGCGTCGAGCTTGGATGTGTTTGCAGACGGCAGCTCGCATCGATCGATGAACGAAACGGTTCGAGCCAAAGTGCTAGAGATATTGGAGGACTCGAGAAAGCCATACGAGCTGTCGGCACAACAAATTCATTGTATGAAGGCGGAGACGAGGCGGAAACACGAAATCACTCGGTTCGACTACGAAGCATCGGCAAAGGCCGGATACTGCGAGAACTGTCGGACCAAGTATGAGTCGTTTGAAGAGGTGAGGGTTGTCGTCTGTGCGGCGCCATTGCGGGTTGCTGATTCTTTCGTCTAGCATTGCGAGAGTCGCCGACACAGGAAATTTGCAGAAAACCCGGAGAATTTCAAGATTCTTGACCACCTCTTACACTTGATCCGACGACCTGCGCCGGGCTCCCGTTACATTGACTACAGCACATTTCCGCCTCCGAAATGCCCTTACCAGGTTCTAGAGTCTGGCGAGTACGGCACCAACAGCGCGACCTTTGAAGGTGACTCCGAGGCGGAATGGGAGTTTTTCAAGGATTACTGCTCAAGACAGGCCGAGACTGAACAGGAAGATTGAAGATTTCGAATTGAACAACGAGATGAGCATGACGCTCGAGGATGAGCGCAAGGCCGACATGAGCGCCGTGTATTATATGACGACTGTAGTGTTTACGATTCGGTTCCGAGTCGCCTTGGCTGTATCCTAGAGTAGTCTGTCAGAGTCTTTTCCGCCTCTGGCCAACCCCCCAACATTGATGAGCATTATGCATTACACTATCATCTATACAAGTCGTCTGGTTAATCCTGTTCTCGTTCCCACCTTGGCGGCGGCGGCGTCTCTTCCCATGGCAGTCGCAGCGGATACAGCCCGTCCAACGACGGCTTGCCGGCCTCTGGCTGAATCTTGTGGTCCGGACACCACTCGAGCAGACCCGCGAGCTCGGGCGTCGAGCTGTGGTAAGGATGGTACCGCATAAAGGGATTCCGCGAGAGGCGCTTGAGCGAGAGTGGCGGGAAGCAGCCGTACGGATCTTCCGTGAAGGGCTGGTAGCCGTATTTGAGCTGCAGAACAGAATGGGTGAGCGAACAGGCGTTTTGCATGGGGTTTGGATTCGGGACTTGCCTCGCCTTCGTAACTTGCTCGGGTGTCGCCCTCATCGTCGATGCCGATATACGTAAACTTGTCTTCCGGAAACTTGATGGCGGCTCTATGCAGCCGTTCGAACCTGTGCCCGCATACCCATCATCAGCGGGACGGGGAAGAGGGGGGGGGAAGGGGAGGGAAGCGCGGAAAGAGACCCACCTCGGACGCTTCATCTCAAACCCAACCACCGTCATCCTGCTCGGCCATCGGCCCGTGACCTCTTTGAACCGTGCGAGCGAGAACAAGACATTGGTATACGAATCCAATGCGAAGTCCTCGGTGGTCGCGCGGATGAATTCCGGTGGCGGCGGAAGGAGGCCGCTGTCGAGGGCGAGGCGGAGGTAGGATTGGGCTTCGGTCGTCGGAGGGGCGTCAGGGCGGGTTTGGCCGCTAGGGAGGAGGACGGGCGAGGCCTGCGTCAGCACGAGATGTGACGTGTGAATGAAAACAGGACCTGCCCGGAAAACACCAAGAGGCTATGTGGGTCCTTGAGGGCTTCTTCGACGCTGAACGACAAGGTCAGTAGGTCGGCTTTTTACATCAGCGCAAGGACCTTACCCTCTAGCGACATGCTTGTAAAAAGTCTTGACGCTTCCGCCCCTTTGTATCGTCTGTAATATCCAGTCGTCGTCGTGTTCGCGAAGTGTCGCGTCCGTCCTAGTATCGTCGCATCAGCAATACCCTAAGGCGGGCCTCTTGTCCGCCAACCGACATAAACGTACCCTTTCCAGATCGCATGCGCCGCAACCATGACCAAATGATCCAACTCCTGCAACCCATCCTGCCGCTCAATCGTCGTCTCGATACTCAACGGCACATCCGTCTCCCCGTACGCAGCCATCCCACGATCATTCCCGCTTAAAACGGCCAACCTGTCCAACTGCTCCCTCCACCGCGGCTTCCCCGTTCTCCCCATCCGCCACGCCGACGCATCCGGCTCTCCGATGTAATGGCTGATATTCGCGAGGAGCGAGAGCGCCAGAGCCAGCAAGATCAATCCCACCGCGAGGTTTGTCAGCCGTGCGCGCGTACGAAGGCGTTCGTGCAGGGAAACACTGGACGAGATGCTGAAGATGGAGGAGAGCCCGCCGGTGCCCGTGCCGGCGATGAAGCGGCCGGTGTTGCGGTTTGGGGTTGTTCTGTAGGCCGAGGTGGACCAGCGGGGGAGCATGGTGAGAGGTGGGGGGGGGGGGGGGGGGGGGGAGGATGGGGAAAGAGACCGGGTGGTCATGGAGAGGGCATCTGGATACCCATCTGTGGCTTCCGAGGTTGAATGGTCTGTCTCCTCCTCGGCTCATCCCAGACACGCGCGCCCGCAGCGGAATTCACGGAGAACAGACGCGTCGGACAGGCAGGGCGGCAGTGGGTTTGACTTGTTCACCTATGGATGTCAAGGAGGCGGTTGATGATGCATGATCCCAGGGATCCAATGCAATAAAGCATCCACACGCAAGACGTCGGGCTCAAGCGAGAATCACAGCGTTGAATGCGCAATTTATCTTTTCGTGTTTGGCTTGTGTTTCGTTCTGCCATCGCGAGATCCCGCGGGGCCTTCTCTCAGAGAGATATGTATATATCCGACGACGTGGGCAGATCAGTGCTGCGCAAGCGTCCAAGGCTGATAAAGAGCGGAAGAATGGGGCCTCATTTCCCTCGTGTCCGCCCTGCCATGGTATGCAGGAAACCGACGCGAGCCCTGACGAATGCCGTCTCGCTCGATCGCTCGGAGCGAATTCATCTGACACCATGATCACATCCTCTTTCCACAACGGCTTGCCCCTAGGACCAGGACCTGGCTTCACGTCCATCAGCCGACCAACCCAATGCCCGTCACCCCAAGCTTCACCAGTTTCCCCGACCGTCCCCCCGACCGTCCCCCCAAGCCGCCAGTCCGAGATCCAGCATGGCATCAAGGCGGCCTCGATGCGTCGACGTCGTCGTCCGCGGCACCGGCGGTCGTACCGGTCTTTGCATCGTTTCCTGAACGGGGGACGACAAAGAGTCGAGAAGGGAAGCAGAGGAACGAGGGGCATGATCGTGATGGGCAAAAGGCGGATAGGAGGCAGAGAAGCCGTGAGCGCGAGCGTAAGAGAGACAGGGATGACGAGAAGAGTCGGAAGCGGCATCAGAGGGATAGAATGGAGAACGAGGGCAAGGAACGCTCAAGGCGGTGGGAAGAGGAGAAGGAAGAGGAGCGTAAACGGCCGAGGCGGAGGCGTGACGACGAGTCAGAGGCCACGAGGCCGATCGAGGTGCGCATGGGCGGTCTTTTGGGATATGGTCATGCATGCTAAACGATGGAGCCGGCGTGTGCAAAAAGCCCGCCGAGACAAAGCAAGATAGACTGTTCTACGTTGATCGGACAGGAGACGAGGGAAACATTCGCTACGGCGGGATCGAGCCCGGCAAGATCCCGAGATATGCTAGCAAAGGATGTACGTCCGGTGTCTCAGCGTCTCCCAAATCCGGCGTCACTGACCAACAGGATCAGTCGGAAGGGTCGTTGGTCTGCCGGAGCAATACCACGTCACGCGGATCGGGAAATGGAAACATGGGGACGAAAAGGGAATTGTCGTCACCAACAAGGCCCTCCAGATCGTGGGTCATTGGAGGAACCGGTTGGCCGAGAGAAATGGCTGACCAAAAAAGGCGGGCAGGGCGATCATGAGCCTACGCTACTGCGGCATCTGCCAGACCAGACGTACAGACTCGCGAGCCGGAATCAAAGGACGGAGAATCGGGCAATTGCGGATCAACATGAATTTGTCGCTATTGCGAGCAGAGCAGGCCCATCGAGCGCCAAACATCCACCTGCGCCTGAATATATACTCGGCCATGGTCCGGCCGAAACAGCACAAGACGATGACGCCGAGGATGCCGGAGAATCAGAAGCATCCGACGACCTCGACGAACAAGAGACGCTCGAGCAGATCCGACGGCGCCGGATCCTCGAATTTGAACGACACCTTGAAACGCACCCGGACGACGTTGACCAATGGATCGCTTTTTCCTCCTTGCACCTTGAAGACTATGCCCGCGGCAAGACCAAAGGCGCACTCGGGATGTTGGCCGATGCTGCCGCCCTCGAGGATCCGACGGCTCGAGGGGGTAAAACAGCCGCATACGAAGTGGCCCTCGCGACGCTGGAACGTGCCCTCAAGGTCTCCCCGCGGAACGCGTCTTCGCCCAGGCTTCAATCCGCTTTTTTTGCACTCGCGCAGCAGGTCTGGCCGCCGGGCAAGGTGACAGAGGCGTGGCAGGATGTCTTGCGGCGGCTGCAGGATAGCGCCGAGAGGATGAACGAGAAAGAGTTGATGGATCTTTGGCTGGGATATATCTCGTGGAGGGAAGGGCGCGGGCTCGGTGCCGCTGGCGCGAGGGGGAAACAAGGTGGAGGGATCGACGATGTGGTGGCCATTTACGCGCAGTGCATTGATATGATGAGGACTAAAAAGTATCCTTTGTCTGAGAGTGAGTCTGCTCTGACCGAGCGTTCAAAACGCGGGCTGATCCGAGGCGTAGAGCGAACGATAGCGGAAGAAAACATGGTATATCTCCTCCTTCGATGCATACTCCTCCTCCGTCACGCTGGTGAGCCCTCAGGAGCGGCCATATCGCCCTCGACTTGCTAATCTCGTTGTATTCAGGTTTCCATGAACGAGGAACAGCTATTTGTCAAGCGATGCTAGAACTGTAAGTGACACTGATACAATTTTTCACCAGTGACATTCACGGATAATTCCTTAGCACGTTTCATAAACCATATGCCCTTCGGACCGACAAGCCGGAAGCCATGGACAGTCAATGGGAGCATCGCTTGATGGAATCACTCGAGGAGTTTTGGGAGTCTGAAGTACCTCGAATCGGGGAGAACGGATCGCAAGGCTGGAATCAATGGCAGAGACAAGCGGAGCCGGACGAATCGACAGAACAGCTGCAGCACTCTGAAGTCTCAACCAGTGACGACCCTTACATCCGATGGTACGAGGATGAAACGGCGGCGGATCGTTGCATCAGGCCGGGCAAGGCTTCCGCTCTCGCCATGGCGGATGATGGAGAAGACGACCCCTTCAGAATCATCTTGTTCGACGATATCAGGCCGTTCCTGTTTGTGATTCGGAATCCCGAAGTCAAGCTCCAACTCGTCTACGCCGTGTTGAACTACCTTGGCTTGCCGTTTGGTGTTCCCGATCTCGGCACCAATACAGAGTTCTCGCGAGATCCGCATCTTCAATGGGCGCTCTCTGTGAATCCGAAAGCTCGGACAGGATTGTGGCCAGAGAGACCAGTCGAGCGGAACCGCCTGGGCTGGAGCGAGTTGCAAGAGAGTGCCGCGCTGCCTCCGGTTGACTTTCTCTCGTGTCCCGTGCGGATGTGGTTTCTGACAGAGGAGACTGCGTTTGAGGATATCTTGGCTTGGTTCAGCGTCAATCAACTAGGGATTCGAGACTCGGTCGATGCGGACTTTCTGAGGTATGTCGCTGCCCTGGGTCCATATTGGCGCTTCTGACGGCACTGTGTGCAGTAACTTGCTTGAAGCTCTGACACGTGTCGTGCGCAATCAATCGTTCCAATGGCTGCGAATAGCCTTCGAGGCATCATTGAATAAAAAGAGGTGGGCGCAGGATCCTGGTGACCCGCGAGGAGCGCTAAGCTTCCCTTTAGCACCGCCAAGCTGTGCAAACAAATGCTATCGCAGGATCGCAATAATCTTTCGCTTTGGTGCACCTATGCTAGAGTCTTGCGTAGCCAACGCAAAGCCGAAGAAGCTAGACAGGTCTATCGCCTCTGCTCCTCGTCCTTGAATGTCGAGATCCATACCTCTCGAGATATCGAACACTTGTTTGCCGAATGGGCAGAATTGGAATGGCTTGCAGGCCGTAACGATGACTTGCTTAATATCCTGGTCGCCACCGTGACTTCCAATTATCAAGTCCCAGCAGGTATTGCTCGACCTTTTGCTGCAACTGAAATGCCGACTGACCATTCTCTGAACTAGGCAAACCCTCACCTGTCATGTTTCTTAAGGCAAAGCAGGTATGTCATTCGGTACTGATGCCAGGTCTTGCTGTTCATGTATACCCCTAGCACTACTACCGATCTCCAGATCAAGCCAGCCGGGCTAGCGTAGTTCTACACTATATGTTCCTATACGTCTCCATGGACTGTGAAAAGGTCTTTCAAGCCATTCAAGTTCACGCGTCATCGCTGCCGTCGGGTTCTGCGGAGCAGGAGGAGGTCCTGCAACTAGGTGCCAAGATCTTGTTTCGACATTCGCAAAGTCATATCGTCAAGGCTGAGACGCAGCGCGGATATCTCGAGTATGCGATAGCCTTGTTCCCAAGCAACACCATTTTCCTGTCGCTCTTCTTCTCCAATGAATACGGGACGAGGGTTTATGGCAGGCTGCAGCGGCTCTTGTACGAGACTGTACTTCTCGACAAGGATGAGAGTGCGGAGACATATCTCTGGGCTATTTGGGCGGAATCCATGTCTGCAAGAAGAACGTTTTGGGAAAGTGGTGGACATGGAGCTGAGCGTGTCCGAGCGATGTATGAGAAGGCCATTACCAGTACAACGTGAGTAACAGCCGGCAGACAGGATTGATCGTCTTCAGTCATGCTGACTCGCTTTGACCAGCGGCAAGGCCTCGATTCCTTTATGGATGTCTTACATCGAATTTCTGAGCGTGCAGGGCAGAACAGATGCCGCAAAACGGCTCTGCTATCGAGCCATCACGCATCTGGGCGGATGTAAAGCCCTGTACATGATGCCTTTCTCGCCTCTGCTACGGCCACGGTTTACGGACAAAGAGCTTCGGGATTGGGCAGAACTAATGACGGAAAAGGGACTCCGCATACGCAAACCGTTCGAAAACTATTGGCAACCGGAAGAGGAAGTCGATGTCATCGGCGGAGATGATGGGGGAGACCCGATGGCAGTAGACGAAGCATATGCAGCTTTCGAGGACAGGAAGAGATTATTGCCCTACTGAAGGGAAGCAACCATAATGCTGTTTGTTACACAATGCTGTACAACCTGATCATCTATATGAACTCAAACGCGTAATCTTACAATGCTGTCGTACTCGGTTTTGGACAATCTCCATGCTATACCGGAACTGCTGTAAAAGTCTTCCGGATCCTCGTCCTGACAGGTCAATTCGATCAACGTGTGGACGGCACACGTTACCCATAGAGACTCACCGAATCGAGGTTCAATATTGTTGCAATTTGCTGCAACCTGATGAATTTACTCCGAGCCCCGCCAAAGTTGGTTTGACCGGAAAGGTGATTCACAACGGCCCGGACGTCCTTGTCGAATCGGATAGCTCCGAGCTACAGCAGCCATAATCAGATACCACGGACAAACGCTAAGGGACAAACAGCAGCGAATCCTACCTCAGTGAACCGCATCCCCTGAACCATTTTCTCCCACGGACGGACGAGGGTCTCGACCGTCATGTCAAAGAAGCTTTGATAATTGATCTCTGTCAATGTATCCTAGTATCCGTTTCGGTATGAGTGTGGATCCACCATGCTTATATCCTTCACTCACCTTGTAGCCATCCACCAAGGGCGCCCAGCTCGCAACGAAGCGTTTCCGGACCAAATCCTCCTCCTCTGCTTCAGCATAGCCGTCGTCATCCAACATGTACGATACGCCTCTATACACATCCTCCAAAAGGGAGCGCAACCCCGGCCGCGTGAGCTGGTTGAATAATTGATCGAGGCCGCTCTGATGGATTTGCCAAATCAGGCAAGCGCGATTGCGCGAATAACTGATAGCCTACCTTGGCCGCCACCCGCATCCGCCCAGCCAAATCTCCCAGATCGCGCATCTGCTCTTCCACTTCGGACAGCTCCGTCTCGAGAAACGTCTGGCTCGCTGATTCAGATCCGATTAGGTCGTCTATCAAGCGGTCCATATATTGCGCCGAAATGTCGAGATCGTTCAAGAGGACCTGCAGTCGGGCTAATTAGAAGCTCCTCGATCGAGCCTCAGACCTGCGACGTACGCCGTAACTCGTTCTCAAATCTCGCTCTCGTCGTTCCCTCTCGCCTTCCTTGCTCTGTCCCGTCAGTCCCGCAAGCGAGCTACTTACGCCCGTTCCAAAGCCTAGCCCTACCCCTGCACCGGAATACACAGCGTCCATCTTTTTCTGCAGCACGCCCAGATAGTCTCGCTCGATGATGGAGGAAATCTTTTCGCGCATAGACGTCAATGTAGCGAGATTGCCGGTGCTGATGAGTCTGTTGAGGACGAGCTTGAGCAGGTAGAAAGTGTCGTCCACGGTGGAAGAGATGTGCGGCTGAGATGACAAGTCGGGAGTATCCATTTTGTGAGCCTAGCGACGATGGCATGTCAGCTGGTTCACAATACTTGGGTCGCCACTCCTAACCTTTTCGATACTTGAACGAAGAAACCAAGCCTCCAAAGGTTCATAATACGTTTTCAGCATGTTCTCGATGATTCGGCGGCTTTCCGACCCATCGAGAATATCCGTGGTCTCGGCCTGCCTTGATCTTTGCAGCGCAACCGATTCCTGCGGCGGTGCTTCGTCAATCTGTTCTTCTTCAGGCTGCGCCTCTCATCAGTAGAAGAAAAGAATGGAATTGCCAGCGCCTGACAGCCCGCTTACCAACATCCGGTCAAACACAAACCGCCGATACAGAGCCCATCGGCTGCTGAGCGCCGTACATTCCCCTAATATCCGTTCCACATCTCGCGGATCCGGCCCTTGCTGCTCGGCCAAACTCGCTGTCGAGGCCGCAAGATCTTCCTCTTGGGCGTTGTTGCGCTTCTGCGATGTGCCGGCGTATGTGGCCAGAAGCGATGTCGCTGCGCTTGGCAGATGATTGGCGAGATTATGCTGGGCCGACGAGAGGGCGGCGAGGGAGCTCGTGACGGCGCCTGAGGGTGCAGATCCCGAGGATTGGCCTGTGCCTTGGTTGGTGGATTGTACCGAGAGGTACTGAATCGGGTTGGACAGATACGAGAACGAGGATTGCTTCGTTTCCGAAATCTGTGCGATGGTGTCAGAAACATTCCGCATGCTCAAAGGGAACAACTCACCAATCGACCGACTCGGCGTTCCTCTTCCCACCCCTCCACCAGACTCTTCACTCCCTTGTTGCCCTCTGCCTGTAGCCGAATGACAACAACGCGCATCTTGCCCTCGCCATAGTATTTTTCCACGACAGGCTGGTGCTGATCAATGATGAGCGCAATCGACTCGAGCAGCGTCGTCAGATTGGTGATATAGTAGAGCGGCGACGATGCTATCGGAGGTGCGTGAATCAGCGGGCCATCCCACTACCAGACGTCACCATCTGCCTCACCTCTCGTCGCATCTCCGGCGGCACCCGTAAACGCCCCACGCGTCTTGACGAGCGTGACCACGAAATCCGCATACACGCCCAGCCCGCGCTCCTCGGCTCCAATCAGGGGGAAGAGCCGGAAGAAGCGACTTGTCCCTTGCTCGTCGCGCGCCTCGGCGGCGGCGCGGAATTCTGTCGAAAATGTGTCGAGGAGGCGCGTGCGGAGAGCATCGAGTTGTACTGGGGGAGGTGATGGGTCTGCCGGTGTTGGCTTGAGCAAGATCGCATTTAGCGAGGATGGGACGGCGGTAGTAGAGACCTTACGATGACACGCGCGGCAAAGGCCCCGCCAATGACGACGCTAGGGATGTCCATGGCGCGCTTGCACGCCCTCGTGGCGGTCTCCCAATCTTCCTTGGGGATTGCTTCGCGCATGGCTTGCAGGGCGTTCTGTAGCGGAGAATCGGGTCAACAAGGGCGTTCCGCATTGCAGAACCGTTTCGCATGCGGTATGACTACCGGACGCGTTTGCCCGATCTCACCTACCTTGAACTCGACAACCTCTCCAAGTCGATCCACGGCTTCCCTGACTCGCTCCACCCTGCCATCCAGCCTCCGCACCTTGCCGCCCACCCTCTCACTCGTCTCCCACACGCGTGCCACCCTCCCGACAACCCCCTCCCTCGTCCTCCGCCTCGCATCCTCCTCCGCCTCCTCATCCTCCTCATCTCCATACCCAAACTTGCCCAGGCCTCCGCCCTTCATCTGGTACGGCGTCTCCACCCCATCTACCAGTCCCCGCACGCTCCGCACATCCGTCACGAGCGCACGTAACCTTGCCAGGGCATCGTCGATCTGTGCGCGATCTGTCAAGGCGGCGTTGAGCGCGATGGAGAGCTCGTTTGAGCGTGTGGAGAGGGCGTCTGCGTGTGTGGCGAGTGCTGAGGGGTGTATGATGGTGCGGGACATTGCTGGCAGGGGGGGGAGCGCAGGAGTGCCAGGATTTGGATGGTGTTGGGTGCATCACGCTGCTCTCGTATTCGTGGCATGCACGGCCCGGATGCTATTTACGCCGAAAAGTGCGCGGTTTATCGCTTCAAATGTTGCCAAAGTGAACCTAATTTCCCCCCAATCCCCCCTGTTTCCAAATGAAATCACTCCAAAAATGTCCACAAACTGCGCCCTCTCCGATCGTCCTTGCATTCATTCACCTTGCTTGAACGAAAAAGAGAGAGAGTCTCTCTCGACAATTCATTCAACAAGCAGCAGCACTCGGCCACACCATGAACGCCCTCCCACGCATCACATCAGCAACCCGCTCCCTCCGCTCCACTCGGCGCTACGCATCGGCAGCCACAACGCCGGCACGTATATACACCGACCGCAAAGCGATCCTGTACCAATCCTACACCCACATCCTCGACCACACGCCGGCCATCCTCTTGTTCCAGCCCAACAACCTCACCAGCGCTGAACTCGCTGCCATTCGACGTGCAATTGCCGAAATCTCATCGTCGACGTCTCAAGCCTCATCACCCATCGGCAATGACTCGACAGCAGCAACGCTCCTGACCGTCCGCACCGGTATCCTCTCCGCCGTGATCAATGCCCGCAACGATCACTCCCGCGCGCAATCAACCGCGCTTCAGTCCCTCCTTTCCGGCCCTCTTGCACTCGTCACCCTCCCCCAATTTTCCCCCGCTCACATCACCAAGGTCCTCACCGCCATCAACAAGGCCCTCAACCTGCGTCCCGCCCCAGCCACACGCGCCGGCACCGCTTTACCCGTCAACGCCCGGATGATGCTCCTCGGTGGGATATTCGACGGTCAGCACATTGCCTCGGCACCCGAGATTGTTCAGCATGTCTCGCGTCTGCCGGAACTGGACACGCTCAGGGCGCAGCTCGTCGGGTTGTTGGGTGCCGCGCCGGCGCAGTTGGTTGGCGCGTTGCAGAGTGCCGGCGGAGGGGGGCTCGTCAGGACGCTCAAGGGGCTGGAGAATAATCTCAAGGGAGACGAGGTGACGGACCGGGCGTAGAGCGATCTCGGGGGTCAGTGCATTGGACATTGAATTGAATGCGAGACTGATCGTTGGAATTCACTCGTGTTAGGTCCCATATCACGTAGATTCTGTAACGATGTGTGATGAACATTGTGCTCTACGCGACGTATCTACAGGTTTCTGGAGAGAACAGACTAGTAACGGCTCGTGTTGCGTCCTTCTGGCCGAGGTATCCCACCAAAGCGAGATCCTGATCGCCACGATTTGAGCCAGTGCGGTGACAATGCCCAACATGTCTTTGACGCGCACCTCTTATCCGCTTTCCTGATTCCGGCTGGCGTCATTCTCCAACATGATATCGTAAAGATTTCTACGGGAATACAGTCCATGCGGCCCCCAGCCCCGAGCCCTACTTTCTCATCGTCGCCAGCTCAATCTTTGTCAAGAGATTCTTGAGATTCTTGCCGCCCTTGTTACAGTTCTCTTCCAGCCACACCTCGAATTCGCCCCGTACGCTCGCGAGCTCGTCGTTCACCGGCAGCGCGCCGTCCGGACGGGCCAGTCGTGGGTTGAGGAGTAGGTCAAATAGCGAGTGCCAGAGGTCGGTTTGCCAGTACTTGAAAAACGGTATAAGCGGATGCCGAGTATTAGCTCATCACGTCCTTACTCACTCGTTTGAATGCTCCCTGCGGTCTGTACCGCTTCCTGTCGCCGTCTTCCGGCAACGACGGCGCGAGTTCGACCGTCATATACTTGCCAAACAGCATGCAGTAGCAGATACTTGCCAGGCCATGATAGTCGGCTTGGTAACTCCACGGCTGACCCTCTCGCATCTCGACACAATCTTTCTCGTCCGTCTTCCAATCGGCGATAAACGTCTGCTCGGCTCGCGCCGGCCACATCTGGAAATCAATCGCGCGGCCAAAGTCGATGAGGCGGATGCCCTTTTCGCTCCATCCGTGGGCGCCCGTCATGTCGTATTGACTCTTCCAGCCGGAATTGGATTCGCTCAGCCGGATGAGGCAATTGTCGATCTTGAGGTCGCCATGTATAAAGTCGGCCCGGTGCAGCGCCTCGACTGCCTTCATCAGCTCGATCGCGAAAAAGATGGCCAGTATGTCGTCCATGCCGGGACACGAGGTCGCACCGATACCCCATGATGCGGCATTGTTGACAGCATTCAGCAGAGTTCCCTGAGAGTAAAAGTCCAAGACGAGCATGCTTTCGTCTGCAAACAGGTGCAAGCCTCGCGCATTGACGATGGACGCGTGATGCTCCTGCGCAAGCCGCTCCCGCACCCTGTTCAGGATCACGGCTTCCCACATGTTGGCCGGCTGCTCGACCTTGACGGCGACAGTATATGCTGCTTCCGCAGCCATCTCGTCCTCTTCATCGTCACTCGCTTCATCCGCAATGTCCCGCGCTTCGAGGTCGATGGCGCGGAATACAGCGCCAAAACCGCCTTCGCCAATCTTGTCCTGTACTTCGTACTGCTTACTTGAGATTTGCAAGAGGTAAGAAACGTCTAAGGTCGAAGCGCGTTTGCTAGAGCTAGATCGTCGAAGTGCACTCTTAAATGTCTTTTGCAATTCGCCCAGCTGTCCACTGACGCGACCTCGAAGATCGTTGAAGCCCCGCATCTCTGATAACGGCGTCTCGAGAGCAGCAACTAATTGGTTGATGATGTCGGTGTCTGTCGGACAGCATGGGTTGGGAGGCGCAAAGCTGGAGCCGACATCTGTCCCGGGTGTCGCAGAGGCCAAAATTTTAGGCGAGGCTGGCATCAGTCTGCGAGAGGAAGTACGGGCGGACGTTTGCGCCGGCGCTGCGTCAACAACTTCGCTATTAATGATGGTCGGATTGGCTTCATTGGCTATCGTATGACCGGGAGATAGCTGAAACAATGATTGGCCTGTATGCTCGCTGGAGAACCGCGCACTTTGCGAGCTGGAATCCGGTTGCGGACTCGGCGGCTGGGAAATGGTGCGACTCGGGTCTTCCGTTTTGCCGGTTCGCTCGCTGTCTTCCGTGACAGTCTCTAGGCGTTGGATCATTGGCGGCTGTACTTCGGCCAGGGGATCTTCCTCATCGTCGGATTCGAGGGCTTTACCTAGCGCACTAGAGGTCGAGGAGCGGAGCGTGAAACCCTGCGTACTCTGCGTGTATTGTTCGGTCCTTTCCGTGATAGGAGTCATCGTATTGAAGGCGGCACCGCAGCTGAAAACTCTTCTGCCGTTGTATCCATCATAGCCTTCTTCTGGTTCCTCCTCTTCTTGGATCGCTTCCGGGAAATTGCTGAAAACCTGTTCTTGAGGGTATGTTTGCTGAGCATCGACCGTGGATGAGTCATCATTATCAAACACCTTCATGCGGCGCAGTGGTCCCTCGCTTCTCGGAGTTGTATATTGCGATACATCTGCAGACGGCCGCATCGGCGTGGCCCCGGAGGCATCTATCGACTTTACGCCCAGCGGCGTAGATTTTGCGGCCAAAGGGGTTTTCGCTGGCGTGGCGAGCCCATTACTGAGCGGTTTCTTGGCCGATCGTGGAACTGCATTCTCGTCTTGAAAGACGGGCAACCGCTGTGCCTGTGCATTCTCATCCGCGAAGACTGGCGGGAATGCGTTTTCATCTCGGAACACAGCCATTTTACCGGCGGAAGGAGGCGGCTGTGATGGTTCCTCGGCAAACACCTGCAGAGGGCCTGTTGCAAGCTTTCTGCCGGAGAGATGGCCCTGAGCTGGTGTTGGAGTGGGCGGGACCATCGGTCCCGGTGTGGAAAGCCCCATTCTCATCATTCCACCCATGACCGGTGCTGGGAGTGGAGTGGGTGGAACTTGACTCTCAGTGACGCCTTCGCCGTCATCAGACTCGCTGTCATCGTCGCTTGAGCTGTCGTCGTCTTCGTCACTTTCACGAGAAATTGCTCCGGCGTTGACTGTCTGATTGAACAGCTCGTATACATCGGCCATGGCCGCTTTTGTATTGACAGTCGGCGACGGCGGACCCCTCTTTTGTATCGGCTTTGGAGATGTCGCTATGTTGGAAGTTTTTCAGCGAACAGAATCATCAGCCTTGATGACGAGCGGACTGACCTCCTGGAGCGTGCCATTGCAATTCCCAGTCGCGTAGCTCCTTGCCGGCGCTGCCCAGAAGACCCGCTCTCCTTGCCCTGATCTCCTCAAAGCTCCATTCTTCGCCACCTCGAAACACTTCTTCCCACTCGATCATTCGGCGTTCAATCTTGCCGTTCTTCCCTGGCACATCTCGGCCTTCATTCGGCACGGACCAAGCGGTCCCCAAGGCTGTCGATTTGCTTTGGACTGCGCTGATACCGGATCCTGCCTTCGATGACGTCGGCATTCCACCCGACGCATTACTCTGGCCGAAATTTCTCAGCGGATTCGACCGAAGAGCCTCTGCATCGGACTGCGACGACCCATTCTCTGGGAAAAGGGCCCCGCTCGGTTTAGCGTGCTCAGAAGCACTCTATCAGGCCGGCCGTCAGCAGATCGCAGCAGCAGGATCGCTTTCACCACTCACGGTATCTCTGAAGACCTCCATTTTAGGCGTTCGTGGAGCGATCCTAGCCACAGCTTTTGCGCTCTGCGGCAAGACTTCTCCCTTCCACGTCGAAGCTTCTTTCACATTCTCTCTCCTATTCTGCTCGCGCGTTCCAAAGTCGGCCCATTCGCCGTCCTTCTCATCGAGCCTTCTGCGATTGTCGGATCCATCCGTGAAGACGTCAAGACGCGCTCCATTGTCGGGCAAAGCCGCATTGGAGGGACCCTGCTGTATTGCAAGGCCTCTGGTCCCAGAGGATCGGTCTCCGAGGACTCTGCGCTGGGCTGACGGGGGCGCAACGGATGACGGCGTAGCTGTCGTAATCACGCCGGAAGGATTGGCGTCCCTGGTTTGAAAGGCCTGATACGAAGTTTGGAGTCGTCTAAGTGGCTGCGCCTTTCGGTGTATTCCCATTTGGAAGACTTCTTGAGCCTTTTCGCGGCTGCGCGAGGGGCCATGTGTTAACGGAAAGAGGTCGACTAGAGCTCAGCAGAACTTACCGATTTCGTGCCTCACAGCACTGAGCCCATTCTTCATACATCAATGCATGATTTGTCCCTATCTCTCTTGAATTGAGAAACGTCCAAATATCCTCGCTTCTTTCCACAAGCTTTGCATATTGAACCCAGAGCTTGAGATACCGTAGATCCTGGAAGAAACGTGAATCATCGACGAATTTACGGGTAGTCGACTCCAGAACAGGTAGAAGATGCGTTGCTGAAGAAGGGTGATGCTGGTTGATGAATGCGACATACCTAAAGACGACAATTAAAGACTTCTAGGGGCAATCATTTCGCACTTGACTCACTTGACATATGGATCCAGTACATCCATAATGCCATCCTCCATCTCCTCGCCCTCTGCCTCTCTTTGATTCGCCGTTTCGATAGCTCTCTGATGAGATTCGTGACCCATCTGCACAACCCTCTCTGCTTCTGCCCGCTCCTTTGAAAAGATGTTGGACAACGTCGATGCGGAACGACCCGTCGACAAGGGCCGGATGTTCTCCTTCTGAGCCTCCAACATTGCGAAATCGGTGACGGGTGTCGCGGGGATCTGCATCTCGGTGCGAAAGGCTGGCCCGGGCGTAGATTCCACGCTCATCTTGCTCGTCGACTTTGCCGGTGTCCCGTAGAGTTCCTTGAGAAGCTGGACAGGCTGTTGGCTATATGGGCGGAGTGACAACTGCTGTTGAGTCAAGTTCTATCTTCAAGCATCGTTATTGCATTGTTTACAATGAGATAAAAAGACCAAAAATCTTTCTTTCCGGCATTTACGGCAGACTTGGGGCGGTCATTTCCAGCCGGGCCCCCAGCCACGAGGCGTTATATACCTTGGCTCTCAGCTCCTGGTCATCCCTGTTTCGAACTCGGCTCTGCGTATTCGCATAGCGTTCGCGCCGATAGAGGGAAGACTGTGCTTGACACGAGAATGCGATAACCACCACACCTGCAGAAAGTTGATGTTCGGCCACGACTTGCAGCATAACACAAACCAACGTCAACATGATCCGCCAACACCTCTTCGCCTTCGGCAGCAACCCTTTCGGCAAATGCTGTCCCGGGACTTCTAATATCATCGTCAGGACTCCAGTCGATATCTTGCCCTCGCTGCTCCAAGGGCATGATTGCATGATTGATGAGGTGGAAGTGGTGAGCGGTACATGGGATAGGACGTTGATCAGGCTACGAGAGAGTGAGCTTATCAGGTTTTAGCTTGTATGCGATGATATTCAAGCATGCATGCCAGAGTCTACGGGTAGCAGCCGGTACTATGCTATGGGCTTTCAGGAAGATGCTCCTGAAAGGTTGAACGCTCGTCCAGTTCAAGCAGACGAGATCGATAATTTCTTCGATCTGGAGGGCATTCATTCAGATATCGACGCACACGCACTCCCTACGGCATCTCAGCTCACACTCCTGGAGTCGGGCAGTGTCGTCGGCACAACTACATGCCCGAAGGGTTCATCTGGCATACCGGGTTGCATATACGCTGAAACGAGTAACCACCTGCAGCGAGACCCGGCATCATGCTTGCACCCTCTGCCTGGCCGTCCTGGCACGGCATATCAAGTTGCTACAGGGCTATCACACGCTATTCTACTCTTCCAATCGCCCAACCCAAGCTTCAATACAATGCTAGGAATAGGCGATAATAGGCACAGAGCTGCCTTGCCGTCAACAGAGGACTGCAGGCAGCCAATGAATAATCTGCTGCGACCCGCAATGATTGAAGCTCTGTGCGGCGTTGAGATACTTGGGATTAGTGCGGGAGGCTATAGAAGCGCAGCATGGACGAAAGATGGAGAGGGTTGGATCTGGGGCAAAGGTATAGAAGGCCTTTCAAGCCTGGAATTGCCAGATCCCGAAGAACTCGAAGACAATGAGGATGAAGGCAAGCGAATCGCTCAGGTTGCCGTTGGCGACGATTACGAGTTCGTGCTCTCATCGGACGGTGTCTTGTGGGCAAGAGGGGAAAGTCAGTAACCTTGTCGATGGAAGACGCATCTACTGCTCACTGATCAGCTTCTAATTCCAGACAACCTTGGGCAACTGGGCATCTCAAGCGACACAGAGCCAAGCGACTTTGTGGCCCACCCCTTCTTTGCGGCGCCAGAGGGTGGATGTCTTGGTCCAACTTATCGCGTACGATCTGTCGCCTGCAAGAGATCATCGACCTTTGTATTTTGTGATTCCTTTGATCCATAACTGTGTCTATAACAATATGCTCCACTCTACTTTCCTATGAAGAAGTGCGCTTACACGCCACCTCATAAATCCTCTCTAAACCCTTGGCAACCATCTCTTGCATTCCTCGACTGCCTTCAGCAGGTGTGAACACCTCGGCAACCTTGTCATCTTCCTTTCCTGCCTCCGCGTGGCGCCCCATTACTCGACGATACCAGTCCGACGCAAGCTCTCCCTTTTCAACATCTTGATTTGTGAACAGCTTCCTATGCGCGTCAACGTATGCCGGGTAAACTATATTGTCAAAGTAATGCGGAGGATCCTGCCAAACGTCGCCAGCTTTTGCGAGAGAAGGATCTCCCAAGAAGGGACGGGGAATGTCTCAGAGATTGTGTCTTGTGGCAATGATACGCAGGCCGGAACTCACTCTGTGTCACATACTGCGCTCTTTCTTCCCGCCGTTGTTTCAGGGTCGCATATGGGACACGCAGGAAGAATAAGGCATCGTAATATCGCGTACAGTCCTGAAGTAAACACGACATTAAAAAGCACAACAGATGAATACGAACAGTACTTACTGGATCGTAGTATAACAAGAAGCCATCAACGAGAACGAATATCAACTCAATTCCCTTGGCCCGTTCTCTGTCCTCGAGTTCCTGGAATTTCGTTCGCCATTCCGTGAGGATTGCATCATCAATTGGTACTTCAACTTGCTTGTTCAAGTGGTCGTGACTCCGTAGCTCTGGCAGATGTTCGCCTTCCTTCTTTGCGTATTCCAGTTCCCTGCGGAAGTAGGGCCAATCGATTGCAGTGTCCGCTCGATCCCAATCCTGGATATCGGGAAAGTTGGGGTGATACGGTATCTTATCCCATGACTGGAAACGTACCGTCAACTCGTCAGCAATTTAAAGATGATAGGATGCGCTTACAGGTGCAAAATCGTCCTGGTGTATGATAAAGTTGTTGGGCAACGCTTTCTGTAGCTTTTTGGCTAGAGTTGTCTTTCCTGAGCATGTAGCCCCGCCGACGGCGATCAGGATGGCTTTCTTCTGCATGTTGATCGTGCGCGATGGTCAGTGTCGCCTTGTCGACGGGCAAGCTGGGAAGATCGACTTGAATCACGGAATGAACGACCCGGAGATGGGCCTGGATAGGAAGCAACCTCCACCTGAGACACTCGAATTCGGAAGCTTCGACGGAGATGATGCGAATATGAAGAACATGCCGAGAGTCTGATGATGGTGAGTCGTATCGATGTACTGCAAAGCTTTCAGGCGATAGACGACAATCTGGCTGACAGAAACCCACGTCATCCAGGAACAAGCATTGTTTCCTGTCCATTCCGTAAGCTAGATTGCGCCAACCAAGCACGTCAAGCTGAACGCTCAATGTTGCCCATCTTGGGTGTTTCTCCTAAGTCGGGCGTGCTGATGTTTACCGCCGAAAAGAATTTGTGTGAAGATCACCCACGGAGAAAGCTTTCGGGAAAGCCTTACATGCGATGTCCAGTATCAAGGACTCGCCCTATAGCCCCGGCTATGCGCCAGATCTAGGTGGGGAACGCTGAGCTCTCTCGATTATATAAGAACAAGGTAGCAGTAGCCAAGACCCGCTCCGGAAGCGATGTAATGAACGAAGACTTATTCCGACCTTTGAGATTTGATCTGGACTGCATCTCGTGAACATGAGCTTGTATTATATAGCCAGCGTCCCCTGTGGTCTCTTGGCGGAATCGCTATACCTATTGCCACGTAGTACAGTTGCGATCATAATTGTTGTCGGAACAGCGATGCGAGGTCCAAGCTCTGGTCACTTTCACTTGTCGTGAATGGGCTGCTTGTCTATGGGTGGGTTTGCTGCTTAGGGACATCGCGGAAGCATGATGACCGAAGTATGCGGGAATCGTGAATGTCGAGGCGTAATGTAAGTAAGCGAAAACGAAAAATTGATCGATCCATGTTGCGTGCGACAGGCAGTCCCATGTTTCATAAGTTTCCGATGACTTTGCGCCAAAGGTTCTGGTCGACGGGAGTGTTGATGATTTCCTTCTTCACCATTTCACCGGAAGATACCACTTCACCGAGCAAGGTGCCTCGCAGATTCGACTCGCCCCCAAGGCAATCGTATGCTTGTCTAACCATTGACTGGATCAGTGGAACGGAAGTCATCGGAGCCTGTGGCAGTATACTGGTCTGAAAGATAAGGTGGGTAACGGATATGGCAAGCTGCGTTCTGAATAGAGGCAACGAACTACAGGTTCGGGGACGTTAGTACAGAAATATCAGTGTCTGACATTGTACCTACTATTGCAAAGTGCGTCTGATCTCCGGCTACCAAGGAGGGACGCGTTAGCACGACCTATCAAAGATATGACGATCAGCCTCACCAAGCAGATCGCGCGGATGACCTCTACTGCAGCATCTCTTGCACGGGTAAGTAGCGTGTACCCAGTAGTGTCCGCGATCATATGCTGCCAGACATTGGGGTCATTCTTGAGTAAAGGAGATGCAGTGAGTAGGATGGCGAATTGGTGATACAGGGCCAGAATACTATGCGCAAATATGCTTTAGCCGAAGTTTCAGAATACATGGCTCGAAACTTACGGATCTGCGTATGATGACGATTGAGATTGACATGAAGAAGTCGCGAAAATTAACAGCCGCATCTTTCGGTAATGCCCAATGACTTACCACCACTCGCCTCCCACTGGTTTCGCCATGAATCCCATTGTGCGAGAAAGTCGCGCCGTTTCTCGAAATTATAGCGCGGTTTTTCTTCCTCTGAAGTTGTCTGCTCCGTGATACTAGCGAGACTTGGCGACGTAATCTTGCTTCCAGAGGTCGGGGGCCGGGCTTCCGGTGACTCCAAGTCGAATGTCTGATCTTTCATGGCAGCTTGTACTGTCATAAAGCCCGGTGAGTGGTAATCGCTCGGCATGGCGTCCCGGGGGAACCTACAATGGCTGAACGTCTCGGCGTACTCGGCCCAAAGCAGAAGCTTCTGATCCTGATCTCTTTCGATTGGAGAAGATGGACTGGTCGAACGCATCTTATTTCGCCAGTTCTGTGCCAGAGAAGGATACGTCGTGGTTTGAATCGCCTCGGGGACGTTCAGCACCGCCATCCTTTAGAGAGGCATATCAGCCATGAGTATACAGCGGGAACGAGCGGACTCACATCAATTCCATTACTGCCAACTCCACCATATACCTCGCCTCTGAATGAGAGACCTTGTCAAACATGGACCAACGAATGGCTAATTTCGCTTGCGCTGAAGCCGTGGAGATGAGGGCACTTTGGCCTTCCCAAGTGGCAAAGACGCTAGCAGCCAGAATGTCTTCTTCGCGCCAATTCTGTCCGGACACCACCAGACGCGAGAGCTCTTCCCGGAACATGTCGCCACGAACGACCGGGCTCTGTTCGGGATCATGCTGTATCCGGCTCCCAAGACATGCTATCACCTCTCCTGACAAGCCGTTGGGTGACGATAATGTGGGAAGCCAAGGAGCCAGAGAAGTAATATAAGCGTGGTAGGCATCCCAAATTCGTTCAGAAATAGGAATTCGATGGCCGGGACTGCCGATGTCTTGCATTGCGGGTTGCGACGCAGTCGTCTGCGCTTGACTTCGTATTGAAACTAAATCATTCGTCAACTGGCGAACTTGAATCTCGAGATAGCTGACGGTGGCTTGGAGCCCGTGAAATTCCGATCGCATCCGCTCGAAGGCATCCATGCTCGCTTCGAGTTGACGAAGACGTGACTCATAGCCGGGCGACATCCGCCTTGGCGAAGGCGAGACTGTGCGCTGAGCTTTTGGTGACATTGCTTGATTACTGAAAGCCGCGTTAGGAGGGGCCGGAGGACCAGAGATGACGGCATACGCCGCTGGGCTTCTTGTTGTCGCAAACGAGGTAGCAGTAGTAGGACGAGCCACAGAGATGGATGATTTCATTGGCGTCTGCTGACTGTTTTGGCGGCCTCTTTCGGAAGCTGGTATCTGATTGCTGGGAGGTCGCATGGCAGTCAATTCTCTGGGTCCAGCAAATGGTGGTGAAGATGGGGCGCTCGGATGTAGCTGATGTGGTACACCAGGCAATGTGAACGGATCCAGACTCCTGGAAGCCTGGTGACTTGAGAGATGAACCGGTGGCATATCGTTGACTCCGCTGACAATAGCGGGAAGAGGTTGCGGCGGTCCCGGGCCTAATGTGGAGATGGATTTGGGCCGAGTAGACCGCGTGCGGGTCTCAAAGACGCAGATGACGTTGGCGCTCCGACAGCCGCGACAAGGAGCCGCCGCTGGTCCGTCGCATTTCATCTTTTGCTTTCTGCAGCGAACGCCTGGCAAAATTGTCAGCATGACGATCTCTCGAGACAACGCCGGGAAAGCTTACAGGCCATCATGCTCCGTGGTGCGCGTTCTCGGCCCAGATCTCGCGCGGCAACAATGCTTCCCTCACTGGATTCCGTGAATTCGGCGCTGAAATCTTTTGAACCCCTGCGTGGATCTCGAGTAACCATTGGCGAGGTGGGAATTGCGTGCGTTGCCGCTTGTGAGGTCCAGCCCATCGCTGTCGAGAACGATGGCAGTGGTTGGTGCTGAGGGTGATACACCGGATTGATGACAGATGGCGCGCCCGGTATGTGTCCCGCTGGATATGATGAATGCCCATGGGCTTGAGTGGATTGCAGCGGCGGAGGTGGATGGGGAAATTCTCTGATGGAAGACATGGCGGTGGGTGGCGGCCATAGTCCCCCGCCACCCACGGATGGCGGACGTCCTAGATTGATAGTCGCTGACGGAGACGTGGAGGACATTGACAGAGACGAACGATGCCTTCCGCTATCCCTCACTCTCGCTGGACCTGTTCCCCCGTAGCGTTCCGGAGATCTTGAGCGTCTCGGCGACATCTCAGATCGATGGCGCGCATGTGTCTGGTAAGGATGCGTTGAAGCAGACGCGGCTGCCGCTGCTCCAGCCTGACCTGCTCGAGGTGACATTGAGGCTTCCGAACGCCGATGCCTCCGTGATGTCGGAGTTTGACTCATATCAGAGCGTTGCCGCTCCGACATCTGATGACCAACAGGAAAATGCGCAAAATCTCTCGATATCACGATTGAGCGAGATTGTACTGCGCGTGTCTCGATCGGTGTGCTTCGCGAGGACGAGCGCGAGGCAGAAGAGCTTGCTGAGATGACTGGTACTTGTGCAGTTTGCATACATGAAGCTTGGCCGACTTGTGAGCGCGCTTGATGAGCTACTTGTCCGAAAGATTGCTGCTGACGAAATGGCGCGGTCTTGCTATGGTCCAGCGATTCGCCAGGCTGAACGCTTGGTGCGTGTACCAGACGATGAGGAGTCGCTGTCCTTGTCGACAAGACCTCGCGCGTCAGTTTGCCAATGTTGATTTTGAAGAGTGGAAGCCGCGAAAATGTTTGCAAAGACACCTGTTTGCCCAATCTGAATTCCGCGCTCTCCGTGTTTCACGTTGTACTGGGGTCGATCAAGGGCGTTTCAAGTGAAAAAGAAGGCACACTGGGACAAATAGGAGTCAGCGTACCATCCCCCATCGTTCGGATGCCTTTCGAGGGTTTTCCGCTGTGCGCTGCACACTTACCTCGGGGGGAAAAGAATTGAAGAGGCGCGCAGGGCTGAGGCTGAAGCTGTCACGGCAGGAGATGATTAGGCGATGTTGAGACGTCGATCAAGGAGCGTGGGATGGTATCATGAACATGTGCTGTGCAACGCAAGGCGACTGTTACGACGATGTTGCTGTTGCTTGCTAGCGATTTCGGCCATCCGTTGGCATGTCATCCCACACAAGTTCGCCATCAGCAATCTTCAACACGCTTTCTCAGTTCTCACGAGATGACCGCGAATATCGTAAAAAGGAGTAATCCACAGGTAGTCTCCTTGCATCAGCAGATACATCAGCAGGCCAAAAGGTGAGACATGGGAGACGAACCAGAATGAGCTACCCAATGTCATGGCATATCTCCCGCGCATTCGCTGGCTTGTACGAGATCCCGCAGACAGTTCCGCAGGCCTTAGCCCCGTCCTGGCGATGTACCTTGCCGTGTACCTCCCATTCAAAAAATGCAGTTCCGAAAGCCCAGACCAGATCTCCGAAGCGCGATAAGCTGCTGTAGAAGCTGCCCGACGGCGGGAGCGCCTGCGCGGAAGCTGGTGTGTGTCACTCACGTCGGACGTGAGCATATGACGAGCAACTTTCGACGAAGCGTCTCGACCACTGAAGGGGACGCTGAGGGTCTTCTATCGGACTGGCCGATAATCCCCATGGTCATCTCTATCTTGTTTACATAGCTTTGACAACAAGCTTGGGGCGTGACCACGTGAACGAGCTCGTGAGCCGCTGCGTGAATCAAACGCTTCGCGTTCAACGTATCACTCGAGGCGTTAGAAGACGCGTCGGTTCAGCTCGCTAATAGCTGGCTCCCGATTCCTGAAGCCGTAATGTGCTACAGCTAATCAATGCCGCCTTCTTTACTGGTTCTTTCGCCTCCACTTACTATCCCTGGCGTTCCCCGTCCGGCACTGTACGGCGGCTCGTGCGGAGACAAATTCCTATCCGTGATACGGATGCTGATGCTGTCGATGACTCTCTGATCTGCGGCTGACCAGCTGACTGACCCAGTTGTCGAATCTTTGCAGAAAAAAGGTGCTTTGCTCACGATATCATGATGGAGACATAGAAGCCCGAAGGAACAACGTCCTGAACGCTCCAGGAAGAGGCTGACTAGCGTATATTCGCGAAGAAGCCTTGTTCGAGACTTGAGACCCATCTCTCGACGACCCTTTTTCTTACTACCGTTTCAAGAAAGCTCGACACTGACATGCATGCGTAGATCTCTCGTCTGCGGACAGATGATCCGCGCTACCTAGAGGCTTAGATGCAAATCTCGATGTATGGCGTCCTTGGCTTGATACAGGACGTCAATATCGCTATCGTCGAAGAGCTCGTCCAGTGCACATGCAAGGAGTTTTCTATGGGCCAAGGGGTGGTTCTCACTGCCTGATACTCTGCCAGCAAAGCATGACGGGCGGTCAAGTAGAATACCGGAATCGCAGGGCTTGCCGGACTGCTTCGACCGGGTATCGCGACCTCTCACACGTCCCATTTGCCTGTAGTCTCCGACACTTCACGTAACATCAAGTTGCAATGGCATCGCTGCTTTTTGGGGACAGCTCATAGCGACCTCGGCTTTTCAAGCTGCCCTTCAGCTAGCTCGGCAACTTGCCAACTTTTGCCTCGTTTTAGGGGGTCTTCCATTCCCCCTTTGACTTCGGAGACTCCCGTAAGCCTTCCGTAGTGGTCCCCGCAGTCAGTTCCGTAGAGCAGCCGCAAGCCTGAACCGACTACTGTGGCTAGCTCTGTGCGCTTGCAGAGCTGTTGAAGGACCTTTTGCATTGAGCGGCACCGTTCTATCTAATGCACGATGCATGTAGCCCACAGCGCTCGTCGAGCGAATTGACAGTAGTGGTTTCTGGAAGGAACGGCCGGGATTGATCCCAGCTGCCGACACTGCGAGACACGCCAGCTTGCCATGCACGCGCTGATTGCAAGAATCATTTGACAAGAACGTCTCCCAGACCTTTCATCTTGACGTCACGCAAGCGAGCTTGTTCGCCTCGATCTCGGTACGTAAGCAGTATATGAAGAACATGGGCGCGGACAAGGCTGTCTCGGCTGGCGGGTGACCGGGAGTCTGTTTCTGCTTCTTCCGACATGAAACTGAGACAAAGATCGGCAGTGCCCCCGAAAAACAAGAGGTAGCTGGAAGAGCTATTTTGGAGAGAGGCCGAAAGCTCATGATGTCGCCAACCGTGAGCAAGAAGAGCTTTTAGGAGGCCGAATATTCTGGCGCGGAGTCTGAATCAATCGTCACCAAGCAGACCGGAAACCATTTCATGAGATACAACAGTTGAATTGGCGGGATGCGTTGGAGCTCAATGTCGACGGCGAGTTTCAGTTTGCCATGATATCGCACTGCTCCAATAACGCAACTGAGAACTGCTAGAGTGAGTTCGAGGAAAGACTATTTCTCGGCCCAGGAGTCCAGTATAAAGTGAGTCTCAGCGCATCTGTCGAAGGGGATCATGCACGTAGCTAGCTACGTAGCTGAATGGGACCTTGTTGGGATCGCGATTGCCGCCCTGACAAAGATAAGAATCCACTCATCTCGCTCAGCAGGATTGCCACGTCTGACGGTCGCAATTGCCTTGGACTTGGGAGGTTCTTTAACGCAAAGCTGCCCCCCAAATTATAACTCAGAGCGGTCCCGCATTTGCGCTTGATGGAAAGATAACAACCGTTTTACTTCGGGTCTCTCAAAATCGTCAGCCAACCATTCGTAGCAGTCGCGCATATACTCAGGCGATCCCGGCATATCGAGGCCAAGGGTCAGGAGAGACATGAAGTGATCGAAAGCAAGAGCCCGTTAGACAGATTGTCGAAGTGGTAATCTCGCCGCCTTGAGGTATGCCGTCTCAGCAGGGCAAAAAAGGTGCTCGCTCTACCATTAGCGGTGATGTCCAGGAGGCAGAAGGTGCGTCGTGCTGACATGCTCGGAGAGGTTGTCGGTGTCGCTTACCGAGCGGTAACTCGTGTCCTCTAACGCTTCATCCAGCTCTTTTCCGCATATCCTCCAGCGCACAGGTGGTCGCGACGCGGTGAGGAAAGGCATCGACTTTACCCAAGATGGTCCGGCATGCACCGAATTCTGCCACAATAACGAGGGAAGCCAAGAGAAGATCGCGAATGCCTTAGGAGGAAATGCTATTAGATATCTAGAATGAATGCCGGTTCGTTGGTGATTGGTACGACTGAAAGACGCATTGCCGACACTTGACCTGAGAATCAAAAGTAGCTCGATGGTCACACAAGTCGATGTGAAGCAGCGAAGGGATTGACCGTATCCGCAGCGGAGTCTGCATCGAGGGACCGACCTTACAAGAAGAAAGAACGCTGCGCTCCGTCTTCTGACGTTGAGATATCATAGCATACCTCTCGACGAGGTGCGACGCTGTAGCTCCGTAATGGTATGCATGATGTTGTAATGTCGTACAAAGTGGGGTGATCTTGCGAGCAGTTATCAGACGTATCGAGAATTCCCTTCTTCCTTACATTTCCTCCCATCGGGTCAAATCCATGGGCTTGGCCAAAAGCGGAATCACGTAAGGGTCGAAAGTTTTCCAATACGGGTTGTTTAAGTGATATTGCTGAGAGGACTCCTGCTCGTAACGTTCAACGATCGCGAACTTGGTATCGTCCTGCGCGGATGACGCAGATGTTAACGGATTTGACAATCTTCCTGCATCGGACGAAGTCACCTTGGGGTCCTGCATGACATGCCAGTCCAAAGTCTCCTTATCTTTACGGTACACAGCAGCGGCCTCGACCAACTTGTCCTTCAGCTTCTGCACGCAGTCCTATATTGACAGGAAGCAAGGGGTCAGCGGGATTTGCTTCGCAGACCGAGAGACCCCGGGACTCACCGGCTTGCTTTGGAGGTGGACGATGATAGTGTAGACCATGGTGTGGCTGTGTCGAGATCGGACAAATGATTCTAATGACACACGTGGACGAGTGCAATGGAGTGTGACACAAAAACACAAGAGAATAATTATACTACGCTCGTGGGCAATCTTCTGCTTCTCAGCTGACTCTTTCCGATCGTCCAAGCGAAAACCAGCCGAGCACTTGCCGCCGGCAGCGACTTTGCTCCGATTGGTAGTAACTCGCCGACGCCATGCGGAAGCTATTGAATCATCGCGCTGCGAAACCGGCGGCAACTTGTTACAGCGCGTCGCGTCTCGTGGCGCTTCCCTTTGTCTCTAAACCTGACCTGTTAGAGAATAGTATCCAGCTTGGTATGCCCGTCCAACAAGAACCAGTGTAAGCACGATGAATTATCAGAAGAGATCGTACAAACAATAAAGCGCGATACTCTCTTTATACCGATACAATCATTCCCTTGGGGCAGACGCAGAACCAGAAGGCCCGCGAGAAGAACAGTCGCACATATGTCTAGTATTAGTGACGCAACAGCAACAGCATCCGCGATTGACGACCTATTGTTCATCTCTCCTGCCGCGGTACGAAGAATCGTTCCCTCGAGCACTGCTCTCGTTGTCCTGGGGTCTCGCTGACATCATTGGTGAGATCACCGGTGGATACAAATGTGAGCAAGGGGGTCCCATGGGATGGCCGAAGCTGCCTAGTGTCATCGAGTGCGCCATATTTCTCGAGACGAATTCCTGATTCCAGTGTACAGGCTCGTACCAGGAAGGACCCGACAGAGCCCAAGGACACTGCTCAGTGTGACCATATGTTTGAGGGGGCGTAAACTGTTGACTCAACGGAAAGCCGAAAGATGCCGGATGAGCTGCACTCATATTGGTATGCCTGCTGCCCTGAGGAGCACTGTCTCGAGGCTGGTGTTCCTCCTCAGCGCCGATACTGCTAGTATATTGCGCTCTACCAACTGCCTGGATCATCGGGTTCCGAGCGGAATACTGGGAGGGGCGATCTTGAGCCGGAAAGGTATCTCTCGTGTCGACGACATCATGGCGTGGTCGCTGTTGTGGGACTATGCTCAGTCTCCTGGATGCGCGGGACCAGTCCTGGCTCACCTCATCGACCGATCTGACTAACCATACCGTAAGTATCTGCATGACGGACGGGTCTTTGGCAGTGCGGCTGATCACGGGACTGACTGCGCATCTCGTAAAGTCTGGACTCTGGTGGTTGATGTAGTTCAGCTCAAAGTCATGAACAACCACGATACCGTTACTGACGAAGTGACCAAAGACCCAGTGTTTCAAGTTCGAGACACACCAGAAGAAGCAGTAATTGGCATAGCACTCGTCGTAGATCTGGGTCTGCAGAAGATTGGCTTGTCCTTCTCGAGTCTCCAGGTATGCTGGTGAGCTCGGTGTCCATTTCGGCTTCAGATTAGGGAGCAACGTGGGTTAGTTGCAGTCCTGACTATTGTTTCACGCATGCGTACTGCAGCTTTGACGAAATCTTTCAACTCGTCAGTTCCGATTAACCATGGGGGACGTATCAAAAAAACGAGAGATCGGTCTGACGGCGTCCTATTATTGACAAAGACCAAACTCCCGCAACCATCCGGTAACTCTGTCGGAACCCGCACGGACCGCCCTCCACGTTCGAAATGGTGATGACCTTGCTCTCCTGTCGTTCTTCGTTGCGCAATCGATGTGGGGATGACGTGAAAGCTAAAGTCCTGAGCGTTGTATCTCAGCATATGCAGTGCAGACACTGCAGTTTGCAGGATCTGCGAGGGCCGTCGATGTCGATGCCGGACGGAGCAAGTGATTTTGAGAGCGTTCAATACAGTGGCCGCAGGAGAAAGAACATGAACGAGAGTCCCATTCGTGAGCAAGCACCATCCTGGACTTTGTTAATCACTTACAGAACCCGTAAGCCAGCCTAAAAGACCTGCATCCTCTGCCCTCTCGGCAGCCTCGTCGTGAAATGCGACAGTATCGAAACCGTCTGCTTTGAGGGCAAATATTCTAAAATGATGGCGCAAGGAGACATCAGCAACTTATCCAGTCTCTTCGCCTATCGGCGCGCTTTGGCGAGCCGAGTTAAAAGATTGCCTCAATGAAGGGTCAATCTTTCGAGTATGCATCAATGAGCGGGCAGTTCAGGGAGCATCTGTTCGGACTTCGCCTTCGGCTTGACTGTCCGGATCGAGACGCACCAGCCAACTCCCTTGCCAGAAAGACAAGGATCACTCACTGTTTTCCCCAGCGATCCGCGTGCGGTATCGATCTGTGGGGCAAATTCTTCTCGTAGACTGTCCGTGGGAGAGAAAGAAAGATGTCAGTGCAAGGTTATAAGTAACTGCTGAAGGGACAATGCAATGTAGACCGCCCAGTGACGCTCGGATTGGGATGGAAAGTACATTCCAAACATCATCCGTGGAAGAACGAAGCTGAAACGGAAACCTACAGTTTTCAATCGCGTCAAGAAATCGACGACGAGCTTCCCATGACTCAAGGTATCGTCCATAACGACCCCTAAAACTTCCATGGGGATTGCCTTGGTTGTTTGACTGATTACCGGGAGGCAATTTCCGATCCTCATACTGCATTACGCTGTGAACCAGCCTGTCAATCGTTCGCTTACGACCAGAGATGCGCTCTTCATCCTTAGGTCCTGCATTCATCGCCAAGTAGCCGTCTCCGAGGGAAGATGGATTGCTAGTCCCGAGTCCGCGCTGTCGAACACTTCTGGCGCGACCCGAGCCCCAGTTTGGCCGATTGTACCACCTACTCGTCGTTTCCGCGTCAGGGTCAATCCACTTCTCCCATTTTGGCAATGTCGCGAGCTTCAAGTAGAGACTTAGATTGTCTGCAGGATGCAGCAACCCTTGATCATCTTGCTGTCGTCCGCTAGAAGGGAGAGATCGTTCCAGAAGCGGGATGGCAACCGATACTTGTGTATGGCCCGCCGGCGGACCAGTCTGGGTATACCGCATCTCACGCTCTTGCGCGTCCGAACGCCATACTTGTGGGGAAGGCAGGCGTACTTGATTCACAGATGCGTCCGGAGCCTGAAAGGCTTCCGACGACTGACGAGCCGAAAGTGGACCCCGCTGTAATGCTGATGTTGAGGCATGACGATCCCTGGCTGAATTCTTGACCCTCACGGACTTGATAACGTTGATTCCTGGCAAACTTTGTCGTATTCCATACAACGAGAACCCCTGCCTTCGGATCTCCGGTCGGATTACTGATCGCTCGCGGTTCGGTTGAGGCAATGTCGGAGCGGAGGGACTTCCGTCGTGGGGTTCAAGCCTGCTTGCTGGTGGTTGTGGAAGAGGTTTTGTTCTGTTTGTGAGGTGAGAGTCACGTCTAGACATTACCTCTAGACTCTCTGTCCCTTCCGAGATGTTTCTGCTCGTCAATTTCATAGCCGAAGGGAGCTTTTCCCCGGGCAATTCTCGATGAAGTGGTTGTCTGCGTTGCCTCCTCGATCCGGAAGACAAGGTCGGAATTACTGTGGCATTGTCGAGCTGTCGCTGCTTCTCTCTTTCGCTCGAATCCGTTACATATCCTGCAATATCCGCTCGAGATCCAAGTGATGCCAGAGATGACCTTCGACTTGCTATAGCCCCGGCTGAAGGACCGGTCTGCGATCGAGCTCTACTACTTTCACGTCCATCCACCGACCGATGTCCCGGATTCAGGTTCCGCAAGGTCTGCAAAGCCGCTTTTAAGACAAACGGATCCGGATATGAGTACTCGTCACTCGTGGAACTGACCAGAGGTGCAAATACTGGGGAATCAAAGCACCCACCCTTTGTAAGCGACTTTCGTACCACTGTCCTGTCCTCTAAGAATATGGTTTTGCCCTTTTGCTCGGGGGGTGAAAGAGAGACGGTGACAGCGATTCCTGAATTGCTCGGTGGCGGTCCCGCTGATTCAGAGAGATGATGGTGAACCAAGTCTCGTCCTATGCTGACGCTTTCGTCCTCATCTGGCGGAAGACCCTTGTCACGAGGAAACGGAGTGTGCGGTCTTCTATCGGTGAAGGGAGGTAGAGCACCAGAAGTCGCGTCTTTCGAAACTTTGGTTGGCGGCATCTTCCTGTGTGCTGGCGGTAAAACAACCTCAAGCGGACGAGATAACCCCGACGGGGACTTTCGAAGCAGCTAGTCGGAAGCGCACGTGGCTAGACTCTCTTCCAAATTCTTGCTGATCACTGATGATTTTCGTATCCAGCCTCAGGGGCGTAATATCCGCCGTGATAAGCCTCTGTGTCGTATCGCTCTTTCCGACGCGAATGTCTTCTATCTCGCTTCTCGTGACGGCGATGACGATGCGGATCAGGCGTGTCGTATCCGTTGCCGTCTTGGTACTGGTCCTGGTACGAGTCTCCGCGTTTAGAGTGGTGGCGATCACCTCTGTGATGGCGAGACTGGGGCTGTGCAAAGGTCGCTAAGCTGACCCCTGAGGAAGGACGGATCAGTGGCTCCCTGTAGCCCCCAATGATTGCTGGGGGGTAGTGATGAGCTGCAGGCTCGGGGACTGTCGGAAAATACGGGTTCTGTGGTGCAGGCGGCAGCGGACGCTGCGAGTAATCGCTGCTCGCCAGTGCGGGAGCTCCTATCGGCAAAGGAGCTGAGTAGCCGTAATTTGTCGGTGCTAATCCACCAAGGCCGTATGGCGAGGGGTATGGCTGTGATCGATAAAGAGTCCCCGGTACTGAGCCTGGTGGCGTGATGACGATCTGATCTACGGTAAAAAAATGGGTGGAAGATTTATGTGATTTGCTATGCACCCGCACAACAAACTCACTGTCCAACGCAGCCAACCGATCTCCCCTGTTGATCCAACCTAGACCTCTTCCCCAGCTACCGAACGCAGGATATCCGCCACTGGGATGCTGATGATGGCCAAACTGATAACCAGGATGAAGACCGACCGCTCTGTTGCGGTAATAGGGGTCACCGAGGCAGCAGCAGCCGTAAATGTCTCGTCCGAAACAATCGAGGCAGCACTGGTCGGAGAAGCAGACGCCCATCCGCGGTATCCGAAGAGGCGGCGTTTGACGGGAAGGGAAGACAGTTCTATAGTCCAATATTCTTAAATGAAGCTCGATGTTACTGAGGTATATATATACCTATCATCTACATGTTATACATGTAAACACAGCCTCGACGATACACATCAACAAAACCTCGAGACAATGGACTGGAGTCTTCCAGACTGGCCCATTATCGCTCATTTCGCATGCTGCACTGATGGAAGCCCAAAAGAATGATCCCGTCAGGGGCTCCCCTGAAACGCGAATCAACCCATGGCCAGTTGGGATTAGCGCAGGGTCAGCTCCCAAAGGCGCGCGCTTGACGGTGGCCCACTTTTTCAATCGACCCCCGACGTCGGGATATAAGCGGACAGTATCGCATTGCTATCTTGGGTTGTATAGGGCAATCAACCAAACGTATATTGTGAGTATTCCTTCTTCTCCACCATCATGCCATCCCCGCCTGCGAAGTCCTACAAGATGACCACTAGATGACGAGACTGCATCGCACGCCATCCCTCCGCAACTCGTTGCTCCCGCTTCTCGCGTCCTAGCTCTGCGTGTCTGCTCGTCTTGAGTTGGACATGGAGGGTGCTCACCTGATCTTTCTGAAAAGGTGGGGAAGCGGCTGCGAGGGTGACGAGAGGTATATGAGGGATACAGTGCATGACGATCTTTATTTCTATTATTTGGCGATAATTTCTGGCTGAAATGGACAACGCTCGAGGCGATGGGGCTGCGTGATGGCTGTGCCGTGGTCGTTTCTTCTACACAGTTGTTGATTACCATTTCTCCTAGATCACAACATGACAGACGGATACGATTCAGATTCAGGATACTCTGACGCTTCGTCGGTCACACGGACCAATGTCATGCTCGCCAGCATTGAACCGAAACTCAAGGTCGACACCTCGACGCATACATCTTCATTCGCTGGAGGTTATCCCGCCTTCCCTTCGCTCCCTTCTTCTGCGGTATCTTCAATTCCCACAACGACGGGTATCACATGTGGTCACTGTCAAGCCGCTATGCCTCTGTTGAGTCAGATATACTGTCCAATGGAGCAAGGTGAGAATGATCGTACACTATATGTGTGGGCATGTCCCAAGGCCGACTGTCAGAGGAAATCAGGAAGGTGCGTCCTGTCCACCTCTTCTTTAGCGTTGTATCCATCTTCGTTGTATACGCCATCTTCATTTTATAAACATGAGCTCATTCTATATGTGCCTTTCATGCATGTCCCGCTTCGATTCCGCATTGCTCGCTATACAGTGTACGAGCATTCAGAGCCTCAGCCCGTAATGAAGTCTATGCAGCAGACGCCGCGGAAAAGCGAGCCAAGGCAGAAGCAGAGGCGAGAAGACTAGCGGAAGAGGAAGAGAAGAAACGAGAGGCGGCTAAGGTTAATCCGTTCTCAGTGAGTATGGGAAGGTATGTCCTATTGTACTTGGACTGACATATGAGCTTGTTCGAAAGCTTGGAAGTGCTGCCCCGACTGGTAATGCAGGACTGGGCAATGCCTTATTCGGCAACGCCGGCTCGTTTGGAACAACAAACTTGACCGCGTCCAACCCATTCAGTACCGCAACCGCAGCCGTCACGGATGCTTTCTCGACCCTGAACGTTACCCCTTCGTCCGAGTCGCAAGCTGCTCCGAAAGCCGGTAAAGCCGGTCCTGCAATTCCGGCAGAAATCTTCTCGCCTCCCTTGCCCGCGTACATCCCGGCCCAAGCGATCGACTCGTACCCAGAGGATATTCCCAAGGAGACAGAGGCGGACAAGAACGCTGCGACGAGAAAAGGGTTGGCAGAGGATGCCGATGATGGGGATGACGATGAAGACGAGCGCAAGCCGGGCGCAAAGTCTGGCGGATCGAGTGTGGCTGAACAGTGGGAGAGGGTATTGCCCCGCGGGATGGATGAGGTGTTTGAGCGGTTCGTGAACAGGTTGAATGCTGCGATAGATGGTAATGAGCAGGTATTGAGGTGGGTGCATTAGCGACCGCTAGGCGTTTTGCAGACTCATCAACCGATTTCATTGACAGATATGACCTCGGTGGAATTCCTCTGCCATACTCTGAAAAGTCGGACCTCTACAAGCAACTCTTCCCACCAAAGTCGCTGGTCGGTCGACATGTCCCCGTGATACAGAACAAATCACAACGGGCCGACGGAGAAGACGAAGACGAGGATGACGAGAATTCGTACCAGAAACGATACGCGCCGTACCCTACGGTTCCAACCTGCCCGCGCTGCAAGTCTCGACGAGTCTTTGAACTGCAGCTAGTCTCCAGTATGATCTCGTACCTCTCCCCTGAGCGACTCAGCACGACTGGAAAGGCACCTTCCAAGAGGAAGCAAAAGTCGGCCGCTAGTCTGGAAGAGCGGAGAAAGGAAGTGGAAGCGCTCTTGCGAGGCAAAAATGTCGGTGCTCAGGGAGAAGAGGTGGATCATGCGCAGCAAGGTGTTGGTATGGGCATGGAATGGGGAAGTGTAGTCGTCTTTGGGTGTGAGGGGGACTGCGAGGGTTTCACGGAAGAATGGGTAGGCGTGGAATGGGAGGACGATCAATAGAGGGCTTGTCCACTGTTCACAATTGCATGTACATGCATATGAAATGGACAAGCATTTTCAAGACGATCCGTTAGGCCCTCCTACAATTTGCTCCTGATTTTCTCGACCAGAACCTTCGCATCATCGTCATCCAGGAAGTCTCGATTTGCCATCTCTCCGCGAAGCATAAACTTGTGCGTGGGAGCCTCGGCTTCCTTCTTGCCACTGTGCTTCTTGTTTGGCGAAGATTTCGACAACTTATTTGCAACGGACAAGGTCGAGCCGTCATCGAAGATCGGCGCCGGGACAAGATGCCAGTGAACCTACACCATTACACATGAGCTGTTATGCGTGACTGATCTCCGGAGAAGCTCCCTCTTACATGATGCACAGCTTGAGCGTAGCCTGCCAACGAAAGTGCTGATTAGTTCGTGCATCTTCGGAGGGGAATTTGACAAGTCACCTTGATTGCACACAACGTTCAGATCCGGGTTTCCCGTTGCTAATACAGCGGCAATTAGCCATCACCTTCTCGATATTCAGACGATGGGACACACCTTCATTGATGGCCTTTGTGATGCGCGGCAAAGCTCTTCCCATTGCTTCGCCCAATTCTGGAGGCAAATCTGCCAGTCTTGCATAATGCTGCTTCGGTATCAAGAGACAATGCCCGCGTCGCAGAGGATAGATGTCTGTTCGCGCGTAATGCTGAGCATGATGCCTCCTCTTTTACGACTGGTTGACTTACCGAGAAAAGCCATGCATTGATCATCCTCGTAAACAACAAATGCTTCGCTCTTGTCTGCAATGATTCGACAAAAGGTGCAACTCTTGTCTATGGGCGGATACGACGATGGTCGGTCTTGCACGGATCGCAGAATGAAGGAAGTCATTCTTGAGCTGAGGCTGGCGAGATCGGCTCTGGATCAAGGCGAGCGCAGGAATGCCTTTGAGATTCGCCGTTTATTATAACTGAGGTCCAGATGATGCCGAATGAGCGATGGTGATGAGAAAGGAACACAGGCTGTCAATCCTTTGACCTGAGCGCGTCTGTTTCATCGGGAATCACATCGAGACAGATGACGCAAGCAAGAATTGGGTGCCCGGCTTAATCTTCTCCGGCAATATTAATGTCTGTAGGTCGCAGACCTACAGACAGTCTCGTACCCCTGGCCCCGACTGAGGAGCCACTAGTGGCAAGGGGCACACACACACCCGGTCTTCTGAAAGGCGAGGAGGCTCTGGAGGCGGAGAAGACTCCCTTCACCGAAGCCGGATAGCTGGCGCTGATTGTCATTGAATTCTCGTACCGATAAACTTTCTGCGCCATAAGTGGTGAGCTCTCCCGGCAAGATGCCACGAGGGCTTTGAGCCCGAAGGCTAGCAGTAAGATATGACATCGTATCATTGATGTCGTTTCCGCATCTTATGCATTGATAACCTCTATCTTCACTGTCGTGCCCATCTATAGGTCTCTCTTTTCCTCGACGGCTGCCGATGGTACGACACCGCCGTGGCTCTCGATAAGTCTGTGCTCTACCTTGTCAAAGAAGTAATCCACGGCGGTCTCGACGGGGTGGTCGAACAAGTAAGGAAGGAATGGCACAATCTGAGACAGTCACCAGAAAGCTTGATCAGGAAGGGGACAGTGCTTCTTGGTTCTGACGCAGGACTTACAGCCAATCCGGTGACAGTCGGACCCCATGCCTTGACTCGCGGCGACTTGGCGGTTCTGAATGCCTTTGTTGCTTGCTTCACGGCTGTATGGATAGTGAAGGCCGGCAATGCCATTGATGCCACAGCTTGGAAGCTGATACGTTGCGCGATCAGCATTCGCCTCTAGTGAAGCTCCATTCCCTATACTTACATGCTCCGCTTGACAAAGACCATACCCAGACGAGAATTTTCTGACAAGCCGGTAGCGAGGTCTGTTGTCGAAGGGCCCTGAATTTTGGCCTTGTAAGTCTCATACGAGACATCTCCCAAAAGATACAGCCACGAGACACCGTATGCACTGGTGACAACCCATGGAGCGACGACCGGTCGGAAAGCTTCTCCGATATCAGAGGTGTATGCGGTATATCGAGACGCCGCTCTCACGGCGGTACGGAGTCGGTTGGCATATGCCACTGAAAAACGAAGGAGAGAAATCAGTTTCGCGAGTTGCGGATTCAAAAAGGCCAGGAGAAGCTCACTGTAACGAACGTTGGAATCAGTGGTATCGGCTGAGGGAGCACAAAGTCAAAATCATCGTTAAGGAATCATGATGAAGAGGAGCAAGGCTCGAAGCACACACCATCTTCCCTAGCCAACTCCTTGATTTCCTGCTCTGCCTGCTTCTCCAAGTTGGTGACCTGCGTTGTGGCTGTGGACATGATGGGGTATAATGTAAAGAACGGATTCGCGATCTGCGGCGATATATGCAGCCCTGACCGAGTGTACCAGAGTAATGCCTGACAGCCAATCTCAAGGACCGAACTTGAGAGGAGGCCCGGCCATGCTGTCTCGTGAATGGCAGAGGAGAGACTGTACGTCATACGGGAATGGTCAACACGGACAGGCGCCCTTCGCATGCCGCTCGCCATGTTGTTGCCCCGCACTCTATGGCGTTCCTGACAGCTCTCCCACCCACTCTGATAAGGCATCTTGATGCGGCAGGCGTTCCTGGCGAGGAAGATTGGAAAGGAGCGAATATAAGAGAACCATTGACCGTCGTCATCATATATCCGGACTTCCTCAGCGAAGAGCGCAACTTTTTTGACCAATTCAGACATATATATTGTCCCTGCCGCCCACAGTCCGACCGGCAGAACGATTTTGACATTGCAAATAGGAATATCGACTTTCCCACATAGCCGTACACCATGGCTTATGCTGTACAGATACCGGACCATCCGCTGGACGCAATTGTCCTTGGTGCAGGAGGTGAGCTCCATTGCGAGATCCCGCAACCTTACCACTCTGACTTGACGGACTTGCAGTCATTGGGTTGTCCGTTGCCCTTGAACTGGAAAGCAAAGGCATTCGAGTCGGCATCGTAGCAAAAGACTTTCCTACAGACATCCACTCTGTAGGCTTCGCAAGTCCATGGGCCGTAAGTTCACCTCTCGAACGCACATTTGCAGCACTGACAGCCTCCAGATCACAGGGATGCAACTGGTATTCCTTTGCAGGGGATAAGCCAGTAGAGCAAGATTATGACCGTGTCACATTCGGACGACTAGCAAAGATCGCTAAAGAGCACCCGGACCTTGTGGAAGAGATCCCCTTTTTCGATGTATGGGAAGACAAGGATGGCGGTGAAACCCCGTGGTTCAAGGATCTTGTTCCCGGATTCACGGTTCTTCACGACAAGAAGAGCAATCCCAAAAATATACCGATACCCGGAAACTTTAGCAAGGGGATTGCTTTCCGGTCCTTCATCACCAACGCGCCAAATTACCTTGCATGGCTCTCGCAAGAATGCAAGAAGCGGGGAATCCCCATGGTGCGGCATCGTCTATCGGCTCTGGATCAGGCATACGATCTTCACGGCTTGGGGTTGAGCAGAGAAAAGGGCAAAACAGTTGATTTGGTTGTCAATTGCTCCGCACTGGGATCTCGCAGCTTGATAGGTGTCGAGGACGAGAGTATGTTCTCGTCACTTCCCTTCCGCGGTCCAGCCTGACTCTCTGTACTCACAGCGGTCTATCCTGTCAAGGGTCAAACGGTTCTCGTCAAAGCTCCTGGCGTCAAGACCTGCTACATGCATTCTGAATCCAAGCCGAATGCTAAAACAGGTAGGACTTTGAGAAGTGCTCATCCCTCAGCGCTCATTTCGTCAATCCGACAGCCAAACCTAAACCGCCGTCATACATCATTCCCCGCCCCGGACCCGGCGATCAAGTCATTCTGGGCGGCACATACCTGGTCAACGATTACTCCACCCAGCCGGACTCGCACAGAGCCCGCGAGATCTTGCAGGAATGCTATCGACTATGTCCAGCCCTCGCTGGACCAGCGGGAAAGTCGTGGCAGGATATCGCAGTAATCAGTCATAATGTGGGTCTTCGGCCGGGAAGGGCCGACGGTCCCAGAGTCGAACTGGAGACCCGAAAAATGGATGGAAGCAGCAAGCTGCTCCACCCAAAGGGCGGGGCGATTTGGGGCAAGGATGCCAGTGTCGGTGTGATACATGCCTACGGAGTCGGAGGCGCTGGGTAAGTGCTGCAGCGCCTGCTCCTTGCTCAGTGCTGACAGGCTTCGCAAAACCCAGATATCAAAGTTCATGGGGTATCGCTGAGAAAGCGGCGTCCATGGCCACCCAGTACCTGCAGAGTAAGAATATTACTGCCAAGCTTTAAATCTAGTGCCATACTATATCAAGTACCGATTACATTGTACGAGGGTTACTCGAGGCCGATCAGGATCAGGAGATTGCGCGATCTCACGTAGATGAGGAATGCCATCAATGTCTGCCGAGTGTGAGAACCGTCCCTGGTGTCTCCGCAAAGACATAAGCGACGTAGTGAAGAGCGAGGGTTGTTAGAGCTGAAGATCACAGAAACATGCGCGGTGGACGTACGTAGAGGGCACATCCATGCAGCTCAGGGCATGAAATTATCATACTATAGGGACCATAGCGGCGGCCGCCCTGAATCCGTATAATTTGATTCCGCATCGGTGTCGTCCAAAATTATGGGTGATCGGCAGGTTCATTCACTTTCCTGCTGTCTGACGAAGTCAAGTCAGCGCTCGAAGCGGTCGTTGATCAGTACACTCGTCGCTGATCCATTGTACATCATGGTCGCTGCGAGCACCTCACAGCAGCCATACCTGGCGTCAGCCACGAGCCTCATAAAGGCTCTCAAATCAGCTCGCGATCCGCCTCAGCCCGACTGGCCATCCAAGATCGAAATTGCAACGCAAGCGTGGCAGCGGAAAGATCAGATAGGGCAAGGCCTCGGCGGAAGGATAGGCGACGTCATTAGGGAATGGCTGCTCGAATGTTGGCTGAAAAGCAAGAGCGCGAAAGGGTGAGTGCGAGCTATAACGTGTGCGAGTTTCAGTCTAAAATCATATGCCATACACAGAGCCAAAAACGACCTGCTTCATGCTGCATATCATGATCTGCTCAGATCAATCATCTCAGAGAACCGAACCCCAGTCGTCAATGGTGTATCTACCACACAGTCGCAACAGTTCCTCACCGCATTCATTCATGCTCTGCGGTTATCGCCGGAGCTGGCAACGGAGGAGCTACTGCTTTCTGCATCGAAGCTATTCAAAACCCTTTTCGGTCACTCTGCCAGCGATCTACATCATGAAGGAGAATCGACAAACGGTGTTTTGGTCAAAGCCGAGAATTGGCTGGAAACTTTGGGAGGACTGATCGCGCTGTGCTCGTATGCTGTTGATCAGAGCTCCTCCGGCGTAGAGGGTGGAAGCGCGAAATCGACATTGAATTTCGATGCGACAACGTCGGAAGGGCTTCGAGGTCTAGCGGAATTGGTCGTGGTGGAAATGAACGCAAGTCTGGTTATAAGTCAGAATCGTCGCAAGGCAAGTCGAGCCGTTCCCCTTGGCTCTGCGAACAGGTAATAATCAAATTCTTCAGATTACACTCAACTCGATCAAACCCATTATACCGGCATACCTCAAAGTTCTCCGCGCCTTGCCACTCGTGCAGAAGCCACTCTACACACTCGTCGGACCGTTGTTCTGGCCTCTTGCTGTTCTTCAACCACAAACCCAGAGTAGTCAAGCATCATCGTCAGAGAGTCTGCGGGATCCGGCAGAAACCGTTCTCAGCGAACTTGTCTTCCCCATCATTGGAAACCAATCTTCGAGCTGGCCTACATCAGACACGCTTTCATTGCTGTCATTTCTTCCCAAACTGTCAGAGGACTACGTCGCGGCTCTACAAGCGAATCGATACACCATTTTCCCGCCTCCATCGTCATCGTCGGCTGCTTCTAGAGCGCGGAATGGCAGCAGCATTCCCCCTGACGTCTATGTAGGAGACAAGGTCCGAGAAGGTGTCCAGAAATACGTGCGCCTTATTACCCAATTCCTGGAGAAAATCGAACTCGGTCTGGAGGCAACTTCGACAGAACAGCGCAGTACCAAAGCGGATATCGTGACATCGGTGTCAAATCACAAGAACATCCGCCTCGAAATCTGGAAGACGCGACAGATGGTCTGGAGTGTAGTCAAGCGTTGGGGAGGATACTTCGAAGGCGATGAAGACTGGCGCCTCCTTGTCTCGGATACCGTGGCAGGTGCATCTCGATGGCTGTTAACATCCGGGCTGCTACACACGTACTTAGATACTTCTGTGTCAACGCCGGCCTCATCAAAGGAGACTGCGGATCACGTGGAGTACGAGACGTATGTGTGCATAGAGCGGCTGTTCTACACGCTGCTCGACCTTGATTACGGCGCCTGTAACGTCGATGTGGATACCGAGGGCAAAAGCCTTTTTGCCGCGTCGCTATTAGTGAGTCGAAGGAGCCTTCTTGCTAGTCTCAAATCGACTGATGAGGTCCCAATGCCCACGCAGAATGGCACGGATACATCTTCATCCCCAATCCATGCGATATTGCGTTATCATGCCCTGACGCAATCTGTACCCGATTTTGCCAGTCTGCTCATCTCCGCTGTCCAGTTCTCTTTCTCTTCATCATCAACGTCGATCGTGGCTCAGCGAGACATCTACAAACGCCTCGCTTCCGGTCCTTTGATCACTACCGAGTTCAGGCGCGAGTTCGAGAAGGCTTTGGCGGGGACGTTTCTTGGAGGAATCAGCGAGGAGAGAGGCTGGGGACGTGTTGTCACGCGATTCGGTGCTGCCTTGCGTGATAGCGCTCGCCTTCTAGAGGAGACGGGGCAGACGCAAGTGCCACCGACAGACGCGCCGTCGAAACGGAGAAGGAAGAATAATGGTCAAGCTGCCCCGGTCGCCTCCTCTTCGAGTAGTCTGCCGCCGGGAGCGGGAGCGTTCGCCGTCTTCTCACGCCTTATGGGTCTCACACTCCAGACGGCATACGGCAGGGGACAAGGTTATGAGAAGCTTGGGAAAGCCGAAGACATCTTACGTATAATGGACCTCGTTAGCCAGCCATGGCGAAACCACCTGCCTACGTCGGTCGGCGAGGAAGTCATTGCCGGTGTGTTGCGCCTGCGGAAAGCTGAGGAATTGCTCCGACGAGAAGCCCTCCCTTCAATGTCCTTCAGCGTGACGAATGCCGACGAGGCATTCTTCGAACAGGTCCGTTGTCCGTTTCATTTGGGTACTTTGTCAGCTGACCAATTCGTCGCGCGTTACAGGCCGGCCTACAATTACAATCTTACAGCATCTCAGAGACATCGAGCATTCAGCCCCTCTCAGAAATTGTCGCTGGCCTCGCGACTCCAAAAACACCCTCGGCGTGGTCTGGTGCGGTTGTCGACGTCAATCCCACCAACAGTCATGTCGCCTTGTGGTATCTCGTTGCTCAACGTGGCCTCACCGTCTTCGAGTTAGTGAGCAGTCCATCGCCGTAAACACAATACTGACATGCGCCTTTTTGACAGAGAAAATGCCACGGAACAAGAGCTCCAGAACTTCTGTCAATGTCTATTGACAAGTGCTTCTCGTACACCTATCATCGCCACAGATTCCCATATCGAAAAGGAACTACACGCGACTCAGGCGATCGACCGGGTGATCAACTCCGCTGAATTCTGGGAGATGGGTCGCATACGGTGTGAGTCTCCTGGGACATCGCCGTTCCTGTCATTCTGATGTTTTCCCTTTAGCTGCAATCTTGAGTATCGTGCAACAGGCTATTGACGACGAGACATCGACTAGTATCATCTCCATCTTATCACTTCTCCTCCGAGCGCCACTTGATTTCTTGACCAAGACCGTGCGGAATGCAGTGACAAGAAGCGTGTACGAAATCGATGCTAGTGGAGTGTTACCAGGATCGACACGCAAACTGGCGGGCTCGGAGCAGGAGCTTCTGAGAAATTTCATGGTCAAGGTGATCAAGGATACTGAACAGCTTGGACCGCTGGTAAGCGTCGACAGCGATGATGTCCTTCATACGCGAAAGTTTACCAGAGTTTGTATAGTCGGAGCTACAGGTATTGATGCGTCTGACTGAGGAGGACACTACATCCTCCGAAGGGGTCGAACTTGCTACCCGGGATTTGATCTCGATCGCCATCAGGTAAGTCGTTCCTTTGCGCAGGATACCTATCTCTCATACTGGTCGCATAGTACTCTGCTCAGGGACGATAGCAAAGCGATAACGCAGAATACTCTGACAGAGCTGATCCGGATGGCTTACACGAGACTCAATTCAAATGTCCCGCGTTTACAGGGTCACTGGTACACGGTCATTCGACAGCTATTCCAGAGCGCAATCGAAAACACTGCGGGCCTGTCCTCTGAAGGTTCGAGAAGCTTGACGCAACTGAGCCAGGTCGCGCTTGAAACTTTCACGGCGCAACTCCGGACAGAAGACGACGCTTTGTTTACGACTCGATTGCTGGATATGGTTCAGCAAGTCGGCGTACTCTGCGCTGTCACCCGGTTTCGCGCCCAGTCCTCTTCGCAAGCAAGTCATCGAGACCTCGCCGAATCCTTGTGCCTCCGTGCGATGACCGTGTGGAACCGTACACAGGCAGACTCGCCTGAAGAAATTCAAAGAGAAGAGGCTGCTTGCAGTATTCTCCAATTGGCGGCCAGTCAGAGTAATCCGTGCGAAGACATCGGCGATATGAGGGCATACTTCAGCCTTTGGTCAGCCTTCGCGGCATTGCTTGGTAAGTCGACTTCTGAATCGCCAAATGAGAGAACAGCTTGCTGATGCTGAGGCTCAATCCTTCCCAGGCAGATATAAGCGTCTCGAGACTCAATTACGCGATGTCTTCGCTTCGTGCTCGGGTGCCGTCTTTGAGGCTCTGCTTGATATATTGGCGACTGTGATGGAGCGCGAAGTGGATGACCGCAGAGGAGTTCTCGTTCCGTCGCTTCGAGCTCTTTCGGTAACATCGTCTTTAACAATTCCTCGTGAGTGTAGGAATACGCTTTCTAGTCTTCATTCTCCCATACTGATCGATTCATAGATACCGGCCGATTGTACAGAGCAGCTCTTGGGCGCATTCTCAATGGTCTCAGGCGGCTCCAACAGCGACGCGACGACGCCGAGGTTCAGTTGCAATGCCTGCGTTTGCTGCAGACCATTAGTTCTGAAAAGGTCAGTGCCCAGCCCTTGATGAGTTCACTTCAGCTGACTCAGACATCAATCGCAGACGGTCATCCTCGTTCATCAGGATGTCAGTGACATGTTCACTATCTGCTACAGCTCGATTCTGCCTCGAATGCCGACTTCGACGAGGCATTCTACTTCGATCGACAACAAGGACCCGAACAGGCATCTGGCTGCCATCTTGGCTACTGTCGGTTCACTGGTTCGACATAGGCGAGATCTTGTCATCAACGTTCTACCACAACTCATGAAGCTGTACGCACGCATCCTTGAGCTGTTTGGCAACCCGCGAAGTCGCAGTACAATAGGCGGTTCCAAAGACCGAGTCAGACGGCTCCTTCAACGTCAATGGCCAATATGGCTCTCGGGCGGCTTCAATGAGGAGGACGGCCGATCCTTCGCTCGCGCATTGGAAACACTGACGAGTCGGACCACGATTCGATCCACGACGGCTAATAGCAACTCTGCAGCGGGCACCATGATTGGCCAACTTTCGAAGCACGCTCCAGTGCTGTTGATTGCCTACGTACGTGCTGTCGCTCATCCGCTGTCAACGATTCCGGCTTCAGTTCGTCATCAACTCGTTCCGGGCATAGAAGCAATGTGCGAGGCGGTCGTGGCAGGCGGAAAGGCCATGCTTGGCGGTGCGGGCTCGGTGGGCGGAGGCGGTGGAGCGAGCGACAACAGGACTGCCGAAAGCATCGGTGAGGCTTTCGGACTCGGAGAAGGTCCTGGGGGCGAGGGCGAGCTCATCGTCTGGGGTGAAATGTGGAGGGCATGGCGACGCTCGAGATATGTTGGTCAGGGATAGTTGTATTGGCTATACGAGTATCAATTGCAGATAAATGCAAATTGTAATGGCAAAGGTCTGTCAGCTGGTCTGTCATACGAGCAGCGGCGCTACGGATGAAAGATACGATGATATATCTATATGGGTGTGGGGTTTGAAATCCCTATTTTGGGTGCAATACATGCAATACAGAATTTACACTAAGATCAAGCTTTGACCTTTGTGCCCAATCCCGTCTCAAATCTTCCACGTGCTTGGCCTCTACCCCGGTAGCCGCCTGCGAAAGGCTTTAGCACGTCGTATAGCGGGCATTGCGAATCACTTACCTCTACCCCTTCGCTCTCCGCGGCCTCGACCGCCTTCGCCTGCCCCTCTATCACGTCCACCATCTGCTCGTTCCGGTCCAGAGCCAAGCTTGATGTCCAGAGTCTTTTCGTTTTGCTCCACCAATGCCTCGGCCTATAGTGAACGAATGAGCAACTACACACAAGGACCAAGTCCATCGAACGCACCTTGTCGGCCAATTCCTGAGCGAGCTGTTGTACGCGTGTCTGTTCGGTGCGATGGAAGACGATGACGCCGTCAATCTGATCCAATGACGCTGGCAGCTCGTCCGACCAGATCATCTTGGACGCAATGGCGATCACAGACCGTCTCGGCAGAGCAAACGTCTGGGCAAGCAGGTCAAACGAGAGGCTGTCGTAGTAGGGTGCGTAGGTGAAAAGGTAGGTTCGCAAACTCTGTTCCTGTATTTGCCTGGCAATACGTCAGCGGATGTGTCGATGGGCAAGGATAAACAACCTACTTTGCAAGTCGCTCTGTAATGGTCTTGCTGTCATCGAGCAAGCTCCACAACTTCATTGACAGAATCAAATCCCTGGCCTTTTCCCAATCACCGGTCCTCATGGCCTTGCTGGCCTGCATGATGTGATCCCGTGCGCTTTCGGGTGAACCCATGAACGTCTGCCTGTCAGCTTGTTCGAGCAGACGCCTGAATGGCCTGCTGATGGCTTTCCGCTTCTCCTCGTCGGTCGAGAGCGAAGCCAACAGCGGCAATTCGATGAGCATGCATGAGACGAGATAGACGGTCTCGAGCAAGTCGACGTTGACGTGCATGTGGAACGGCAAAAGTCGGCGCTTTTCGAGAGCCTCCTGTTCAGGCGAGGTCTGCGAGTAACGCTGGGTGCCCTGGGCGAGAAGCTCCTTTGGTCGCTGCGACGAGAAGATTTCGTTGAGGGTGGATTGACATTCCTGAATGTAGCCCCGCTTGAAGGCGGCCAAACCAAGTTGAACGACGGTACGGTTGTACAAGATTTGCGTCGAAATGTCAGCGTGCTGGATGTTGTCCTGCAAATGCGACATCAAGAGCATGTCCCGGGCCTCGTGGTATCGGCCAATCATGGCGTTGTGGAAGATGTGCGTCAGCATCGCCCGCGTCCTCAGCAGAGCCGGGGCGGATCGGTACAGGTAGACGGCCAAGTCGTAGACAAGATCCGAGGCGGGCTGTGCGGCGGTAATGTCGGAGATCTGAGACGACTCGCCCGACAGGGACTTGACGGCACTGCGTTCGAGCACATCGACGACGACGGCCGGCTTGGAGTAGATATGCTCGAGTCGCCTCATGACGGCCCGGCAAGTAGGATCCTCCCAGCCTTCCCGCTCAAACAAGATCTGCGCCTTGACGATCGTCACGTAGAGCGGCTTCTCCTCGCGCAAGCGCTCGACGTATTCACTGCCGTGCTGATCCGTGTTCTGGAGCGTCTTTGTGAATTCTGAATCGACGCTCTCGAGCAGGTTGATCAAGCTGCCGCGGACTTTGACCCGGCTGTTCTCCTTCTCCTCACCCTGTCCTGGCGTTCGCTCAATCATGTCATCATACTCTCCGGCATCCTCGGTGACGACATAGTCCTTGTTGGGACCGAGAAGCATGGTGATGAGCTGGTTGAATTCCGTCAAGGCCGAACACCATGAATCGTGCGGGATGGATGCCAGGTTGGTCGAGTAGTCGAGACGAGCCGAGACGAGCGCAAGCAAGACTCGGATCTTTTGATACGGCGAAGCGGCGACTTCCAACAGCTTGGACAAGATCTTGATCGTTTCCGCCCTGTCCGTGTTCTTCCTTCCGCGGCTCTCCATGATACCCTTGAGGGTCTTGAAGACACCTTCACTCGTCAAATTGAGCGCGCGACCGCCCCGACCAACCGTCATGAAATCCTCCGGTGCGGCTTCCCCCTCGGCGGCAGTATCAGCGGCGGCCTTCTTGGTTGCGCGAGCGGCAGCAGCGGTATCCTTGGCGGAAACAACGGTCGTAGCATCCGTGTACGCCTGCTCGAACGCATCCTGATCCGTATTGTAAGCCTGCACTGCAGCATCATAGTCACGCAGGACCTTTTTGATCTTTTGCTTCATGCCGTTCAAGCCCTTTGCGTTGGCGGCATTCATCTTCTTCTTGGCCTCCTTTTCCTTTTTCGCGGCGCCTGTGATGAGCGCGTCGAGGTCGATGAGCTCCTTGATGAACATGGGCGGGTTCTGGGCGGCCGGTGAGAGGGTGCTCGTGAGGGTCTGATGCCGCTGGATGAGTCGGATGAGCTTGTCAAACTCTGTTGAGAGCGTCAGCAACCCACACACACACACACAAAACACACACAAGTTGACGATCAGAGAAAGTACGTACCATTGCTAATGGTCACCCAATCGTTAATCTTTGCGGCGTTGTCAATGTTCTTGATCGTCGCCTCGACCTCGTCCAATCGCTTGTCCTTGGCCGACTTGACGACCTTACGCTCGTCGTCATCCGAATCCGACTCCTCGTCCGAGGACGCGGCGCCCTTCAAGAATGCATTGGCTCGTGCAGACTGAGCAGAGAAGTCAGCTTTCAGCAGTCTTGCACGCGCCTCGGTACAAGACGACCAGTGGACGTACGGGCTTGACGGGACCCTCCCGATCGCTATCGTCGCTGTCCTCGTCACTGTCCTCATCACTGCTGCTGTCATCACTGCTGCCGGCGCCCTTCAAAAAGCTCTGGCGCAGCTTTTCCTGCTTGCTGTCCAAGCCCGTCTTTTGCTTTGGTTCGTCATCGGACGAAATGAGGGATTCCTCATCGGACGAGTCGTCGTCGTCAGAGGAAGACTGATTTCCACGGGTGAAGAATCCGGACATGATTGGGGAATGCACAAGCCAGAAGAGTGGTGCGCGAGCGGGACCGACACGGCTGAAATCACACGCGACCTGTGTGACCTGCCCCCCGCCGACCTCGTTCAAGCTCGCCCGCCCAACTTCTTTTCTTTTGCAAGCGCGCACCCTCAGCAGGAGAAAGCGCGGAAACAAAACCCGCCCCCCTTCCCCCTCCCGCCCAGCGTGAGAAGCCACCCGGGGGACGGTGCGCCCGCAGCCCCAACGGCTAGCCTCGTCGACCGCGTTTCAGGCCGGCAAAAGTGCTTGATTCGTGCGCAACGACACACCGCAGCGCGCGTGCTGCACCGTTCCACACGACATCCGCACACCACTCATCATCCCGAAGATGGCTTCCATGACACGATCGTTGTTGGCCCGAGGCTACGCTACCGCCGCCGCGGTCAAGGTACGTCCACCCGGAGAGGCGCACGACGACCATTTCCCGGTAGAGAAAAAAAAGAAGCTCACAACCTCCCGGTCTTCCCTTGTTTGCTTGCGAACCGCCAGCCCCCCGTGCAGCTCACCTCGCTTTCGGGAACCTACGCCACCTCGACCTACCTCGCCGCCGCTAAGAAGTCGAGCAAGGAGTTGGACGGCGTTGCCAAGGATCTGCAGGCTTTGGAGAAGAAGTTGAAAGAGGATGCAAAGACGGCGGATTTCTTGAGTGAGTAGCGGGAAGTGAGGACTGGAGGCGAAAGGCGGAACGGGCGCAAAAGAGAGGAGGATGGGAAGGGATATGTCAAGCGGAGGCAGAACGCGATTGGGGTGAGACTTGCGGGTCGCAGGAAGACGGACGTGTTATCGATCACTTAAGGTCGGCGTCGGTCCCTGGGAAGGCTGTCGCTTTCTCCCATCGCATGGTCTACGGATGCTGTGAGCGGTCCGTACGGTGCGAGCACTCATGCAGTGCGTGATCATCTCCGCCGACATTTGGATCTCGGAAGCGTTGTTCGGGGTTCCTGGAAACGGCTTTGCGGCCTCGGTTGGGCCTGATATGTGGAAGACACATGCTGGCCGCGTCCCATCCGCACGATGCCGCTTCCTCCTCTCGACAGCCTTAAAGACTTCCGCATGACACTGATCCCTTCATCGCAGAGAACCCCACCCTTTCCGATGCTGAGCGAAAGAAGATCATCAGCACCCTCACCTCGGGCTCCGCCTCCCCGATCCTCTCCAACCTCCTCCAAGTCCTCGCCGCCAACGGCCGTCTCTCCCTCTTCCCCTCCATCATCTCCGACTTCTCCACCCTCATGTCCGCCCACCGAGGCGAACTCGTCGTCACCGTCACCTCGGCCGAGCCCCTCGGCAGCAGCGAGATGAAGCGACTCGAAAAGGCCCTCAAGGGTAGCCAGGTCGCACAGGGCAAGGAGTTGAAGGTCGTCAACAAGGTCAACGAGGGTATCTTGGGTGGCTTGCAGGTTGATTTCGGAGACAAGACGATCGATTTGAGCGCGTCGTCGCGAGTTACCAAGTTTGGTGCTGCGCTTGCTGGTGAGTCATAGGGTGCGTTGAATGACAAGGACGATGCGCTGACTCTTTCCTACGCAGAATCCATCTAGATGTCGTCATACCATGGGCCAATGGCGTAGCATGAGTTGTATACGTCGCGGATCCCCAGTGCGCGATCTTGGTGAAATAGAAAAATATGAAAACGGAATTGGCAGGAACATATGTTTGGGATGACATTCCGAACGAGCCTTGTTCGGACTGTCGAAATGAAGCGACAAAATAGGCAGACGGACTCGTCATTGAGCCAAACCTTGAGAATGCAGAGCTTTAAGCCTTGTTCGTTAGACATTTATGCGGCATTGCTCTGGCGAGCGTCTACCCATATCTTGGACTGTACTCTCCAAGAATAATTCTCGGCTATCGGTACGGCAGTCTACATGCGCCGTGCGCTGTCGGAGCCCGTTACACTGTCGGACCAGTCTCGTGCGTCAACTCTGTTTCCCTCGATCGCTCGCAACCTGAAACGCGAGCCTTCGTCAGGTGAAACAGGGACTGATATCTGCTTCGCTTGTTCATGATCATGACAGACTTTTATCCCTTACAGCTCTCACCCCGACATCCAACCCGATCATGCCCGACGATGCACTCTCACTCGAAGAATACAAGCGGTATGGCCGACAAATGATCCTTGAAGGATTCGGTCTGACGGGTGCGTCCTCTTGGGTTGCAAAACTTTTACTTGCTCATCGTTCGCCAGGTCAGCTTAAACTCAAATCTGCACGCGTAGCCGTGATTGGGGCAGGTGGGCTCGGCTGTCCGGCACTACAGTATTTGGTCGGAGCCGGCGTTGGTAAGTGCCTCATGGCGACGTCTGTGAACGATGCTGATGCCTCTGCAGGTCATGTGGGCATCTTCGACTTTGATACCGTAGAGAGCAGCAATTTACATCGGCAAGTGCTGCACAATACCGAAAGAGTCGGATGGTTCAAGGCGGAAAGTGCAAAGATAGGATTGCAAGCGTGCGTGTAGCCTATCTTGGAGAAACTTCACGCTGACCATGACTTAGCCTAAATCCGCATGTCGAGATCCTCGCCCACACTGAACCGATTCTCCCATCCACGGCGCTTTCCCTCCTCGAGTCATACTCGCTCATACTCGACTGTACAGATCGCCCAACCACGCGTTACCTCATGTCAGATGTCGCCGTCCGCCTCGGAATAGTCCTCGTCAGCGGAGCAGCCATCAGCATGGGCGGACAATGGAGCGTATATGGAGGGTATCATCGGGGCGGACTACCAAAACCTCGCACGGAGCGTCGGCCAGAGGATGGCTCGCAACCAGTAAAGGGCAAGCGAAGACCGTGTTATCGGTGCATTTGGCCGAAACCCCTGCCCTCGACGGGATCAGGTGCAGGGACGTGTGAAGAGGAAGGCGTTTTTGGACCCATCGTGGGCATTGTGGGGGTGCAGATGGCGGCCGAGGCAATGAAGGTCATCCTCGCCCTGGATGGTAAGCGATCTCATACGCTCGTGAATCTCGATCTGACAGCTTGCAGACGAGGATCCGAAACTAAACCTCCTCTCGCTATCTCCGTCCGCCACGCCATACCGCAGCGTCAAAACCCGAGGACCATCCATCAAATGTATCACCTGTGGTCCCAACGCGACAATCACAGACGACCTGGAAAACGTGCCGTATGACGCTTTCTGCGGAGTAGAACAGCCTGTCGGCGAGGAGACAAGAGGCGACGGCCAGGTCGAGAGGGTGCGCGTCGGAGAGTTGCGCAGAGCACTAGATGAGGGCAAGCCTTTGGTAATCGATACGAGGCAGGAAGTGGAATATGGAATTTGCGCGCTGCCAAACTCCAAGAGTGAGTCCCGCCCTGCGATATCGCGCTCGTCGCTGATATGTTTCCAGATATCCCAATGGACAAATTCGTCAAAGATCCCGTCGCCCAGGTTGAAGCTCTTGTCAACGCCCAGCCGTCGGCCGACGTATACTTTCTCTGTCGTCGTGGGAACGACAGTCTCGTTTCTGCGCTCGCCTTGCGCAATGCTCTGCTGCAGGTGGATCCCCAGAACGAGCGTGCATGGCGGATACGAGATGTAATCGGCGGAGTGAGGGCGTGGAGTAAAGAGGTTGATCCGCTTTTCCCTGTGTACTGAATATGTAATGCAGGTCTCAATAGCTGTCTCCGGGCAAGGCGAAGAGCACAAAGTGGCATTACGACAGCGAGGTCAGCTAGCTGATCAGCTGTGGGTTCTCAGCATTGAGATTGAGAACCGCATATCCGCTTGAAGCCTTGACAAGCTCCTTGGATCCCCTTCGCGGCAGGAAACATTTCATGCCAAGGGTGGCCAAGTTTCAGCCAGCCGAGATGGCTTTAAGTAGTCGCCTTCGCAAATGACTTTTCGGTGTTCAGCCAATTGCTATTGAATAGTGTCATATTGAGCGTTTTTTGCCTTCGCAGTTCAGGCCGGGACTTCCTGGATGACCCGTCAATGGACGTTGCGCAAGCTACTCCGCGCTACCACCATTCAGCGACTTTGCGATCCGATCGACCCGGAGAGGGTACTTGAAAGGCATAGGGTTGTGATCGCTATGCTTGGCGCCGTATGCCATTGCCATTTGCGCGCCCACTCATCTAGAGTGGCCAATCATAAGCATGGTAGCAGTTCTCTACGAAGGAAAAGTGTATATAGGTCGGGGGAAATCGGCGGAAATACATTCTCCCATTTTGTCAGGATCTGTTCTTTGGCTTAATCATTGGAACCTGACTCTGTTCGATCAGCTGTTCGACTGATATGAGCAAGTTTGAAGTCCATTGACGGTCCAGCCAGCTGTCCAGCCAGCCAAACGAAGCATGCAGTATACTGGGGGAGCACATACAGCCTCCACCTTCGGACCGGCTCTAGCTCCGCAAGCTTCTCCGCCCTCCTTCGAAGGCAGCCCGAAACAAACCTAGTAAATACAAGCAGAGTTAAATTTAGCTGTAGCCATACAAGCCTCAATCAGGTGGACATTTGCCAAGGACGCGTGACTTGCTCGCAGGGAATTCGAAAAGCTTTGACGCTTCCATTTGACTTTCGGCAAAGTTTCTGCCGCACTCTTCATCGGCATCACCGTCTTTTCCATGAAGACACCTACTGCAGAAACAATAGGCCAGGGTGGCTGAAGAGTAGTCTAGGTCGACGTATATCTACCGATGTCGATAGGTCGAATGGTCATTATGCTGGTCAACGTAGTGCAGAAGCATCGTAGAGATAGCTTTACAACCCCGGAGGAGGAATAGCTGGAGAATCTGAGGCAAGAATACGATATCTTGTGATGCGTCGATGCGGCCGTTCCAAGTATCTTTTGTACTGTACGTGTGTAGAGCCATTTGGAATCTCATGTCGGAACTCAGGACCGACGCTCTCGCGCTACTGATTGATGTATCTGCTTTGGCGGGCTCTATGAGTTGCTGTATGAGCTGCTGTGTGGCGACTTCCTCGCTTTCCGGCGGCTACTACGGTGCAAAATCTTTTTCGCTGATTACTAGCTCCAGGGGTACCCCATCGAGGCTTTGGTGGTCTCTCCACTATCGCTCCGGGGGACCTTCCGGGGGTCCCGAAATATTACACGGCTCCTCGAGGGGCACGCGGGGCTGAAGCAGGGACTGAGCAGCAACTCTTTGCCAACCGAGAAGTGGACTCGCGTATGTTCTCTCCCCCATAGCGCACTGCTGCAGTGTACACTCGTGTCGTTTGGCCCAGCAGGAATCGCTACGTCCTCAAGGTCTTTCACTGTTTGCTGACCTTTGATACCGTTCAGGCGAAATTGAGGCCGAGCACATGTCCGAGGAACCGATGCATATATAAACTTCGCCTCTCACTGACTTTCCCTAACCTCGACAATGCCCCTGCACCACAGCAAGAACCCTTTTGACGCGCGCTCCCTCGCCAGTCACCATGGAGAAAGAATACAAGGCTGCTGATGTCCTCCACGACGAGGCCGTGAACATTCCACAACACCTTGATGACGAGACCGGCGTCTCCTCCGTGCGAAGAGCTCAAGTGGAAAAGAGGCTCAAACTCAAGCTTGATTTGCGATTCAGTATCTTGATTGTCATTTATATCTTGAATTACATGTGAGTGGCTTTGCTCATCTCTACAGGCATCTCGCTGATAAGCCCGTCTTCCTTCAGCGATCGAAACAATGCGGGACAGGCTCGTCTAAGAGGCTTCGAGGCGGACTTGAAGCTCAAGGGTCAGGAGTTCGCCACGCTGCTATCGATTCTCTATGTCGTAAGTCAAATTGAGGCATTCAAAGTAGAGGTCACGCTGAGGATCTTTACGGAAATGCAGGGATACATCCTGATGCAGGCAAGTCGGTAATGAAATGACAAAGGACGTGCGTTAATCATTTCAAGCAGATTCCAAGCAATATGATCATTCAAAAGATTACCCGTCCGTCTTGGTACATCGCAGGAGCTATGATGGTGTGGGGCGCCATCTCGTAAGTCATAAGGTATATCTGCAGGCCAAAGAAGCTGACGATGTGCAATTTTCGAATAGTGTCTTGACCGGTATCACTCACAACTTTGTCGGCGCACTCCTCACCCGATTCTTCCTTGGATTTATCGAGGCGGCCTTCCTCCCGGGAGCTCTTTACTTGCTTTCATGCTGGTACACAAAGCGTGAGATCGCCCTCCGCTACACCATCCTCTACTCTGTATGCTCCCATATGGGTTTCTTCTTCGCGGCGCTGACCAGAGTACACAGGGTAATTTGATTTCCAACGCCTTCGGATCCTTGATCGCGGCTGGCGTTTTGAACAACATGCAAGGTGTTGCTGGTCACGCGGCATGGCGATGGTTGTTCTTCATCGAGGGTGCACTCACTATGGGTGTTGCTGTCATCGCTGCCTTCATGCTGCCGGATACCCTTGAAAATTCTCGAGGTTTCTCCAAGGAGGAACTTGCTGTCGCGCGACTTCGTATGCTGGAAGACACGGGAGAAGTTGATGCCGACGGAAAGGATCAGCCTTGGTACGAAGGATTGCGACTGTGTTTGACCGATTACAAGATATATCTACTCATGATCTCCTTGATCGCCGTGGTAACGGGCCTAGTGAGTTCCACGGCATTTTCGAAGGCTTCGCACTTTGCTGATCGTTTGCGACTTAGTCTTTCAACGCGTATTTGTGAGCATCGAACGAAGTGCAGTCAATCCTCGCCTCTGACAGTGACTTTCAGCCCGACCCTGACTGCCTCCTTGGGATACGACCGGTAAGTTCGGTGAGGGCGGCGTTCCTGGCAAGTTCTGATGGATAGTGACTTTCAGTACCAAGACTTTGCTCCTCTGCGCGCCGCCTTGGGTCTTCTCCGTTATCGTTTCCCTGATCAATTCATGGCACGCTGATAAGACTCAGGAGAAGTTCTGGCATTCGGCATGGCCACTCATGATGGGTGTCGTTGGCTTTGTTCTTTCCATGGCGACTATGAACACCGCCGTGCGATATGTCGCTCTCTTCTTGCAGTACGTCAGAAAGGGATGATCTATGACCATTCTGTGCTAATCCTCTACTCATCAGAGCCGGGAGCTACGCAGGATATATCATCATGTACTCATGGATGGGTAAGCAAAGTCGCACGCCCAACCGCGGTTCCGCTGAATGTCATCCCCTACAGCCTCTTCTTTCCCCCGACCAGCGGCTAAGCGAGCGGTGTAGGTGCTTCCCGTCTTCTGTGAGCGGACACCATCGCTTACACTTGTTTTTCAGTGCCATCGCCTTGCTCAACGCCGTCTCCCAGTTGGGTAACATCGCCGGAAGGTAAATTTCTACCATACCAGCCAAGGCATTTGACTGACTTCGAACGTTGCAGTTACGTTTGGGACAAGAAATTCGGCGAGTCTTACCGCGTCAGCTACGGCATTGTTTTGGCCTGCTTCGTTATTGGAATCGTTCTCAACTTCGCTTTCCGACAAATCCTCATTGGCCTTAACAAAAAGTTGGAGGCTGGTGAACAAGCATGGGCTCAGGACAACGACAGGCTGGAGGCGACCGCTCAAGCAGAGGGCATCACGGTCGAGGAAGCCCTAGAGATGAAGAAGGGATTCAGATACTTGTACTAGGTTGTAATACATAGATATGCAGTGGCTGACTTCAGGCAATCGCCTGGTAAGGTGCACATTCATAGCATTCCCTTGCGTCGTCATCATTACGACAGTTTTAGCGGCGTTTGATGGTGGCAATGACTCAATCTGTCAGACTTGAGACGATCGCCAATCCGCAGCTTGATCCGTTGATCCAGCGGGCTTGTTTCCGCGTACAGTCACTGGCGTTAGCGCGAAACCGAAAGATAAACAAATCGAGAGGCTGAAGAAGCTTCCACTTTCCTTGTGTCGGGCATCATGACGTTCACATGACCTACGCATCGTCTATTTCCACAAGTCTTCCCTTCTCATCATCTCGACAGCCCAAAGCAAACCTGGCTCAGTGCTGCGTGGGGCGGGCTCGACCCTACATCCGGCTCATCTCCAGTCGCCTCAGCACGCGTGGAACACCTACACAGCGACTTCGAATATTTCTGCGACATTTTACTGGCGGGACTTCCCTAGACAGGTCGGGTCGCAGAACTTGCTCATGAACCCTTGACGATCCTGTGAAATACTTCGAAATCCGTCTAGACATCATCTCAACACGCGCTCACACTGCAATATCAGCTTGTTAAGTCATAAACGAGCCCATCAACCTTGTTGGACGTAGGTATGATACCTGCCTGATCTTCTTTCTTGCTGACGCCCTAGGAATATTCAGGCTTAGATCGAAGTGGGGCTGCAGACTTAAACGTGGAGCATCGCTTTTAGCACCAGATTCAAGAAGATACATCAACTTTCTAGCTGGCCTGGATAATCGCTTTTGTGCGCCACAACACTCGTTAATCACCCAACTGCCAACGCTCTTTCGCAACATATTACTGGTATCATTCTACAACGCAACTCAAACATGTCATATCAGACGCAGGGACCCGAAACACGAGCCAGATCTCGATACAATGCTGAACATCCACTCCCCGACGAGATCTCGACAAAGCACGTGCGACCAGCGATGAGCAGAAAATCGATCAGTGCGCAAAAGACCCGGGAAAGAACGCCGACACAACACGGCGATCCCATCGCTTTGATGGGTCGGATGAGATCACCAGAAAAGGATCGCGACGTCACGACCGAGGACGAAGAGGAAGATCTTATTATGGTGTCTGTCTCTCCCGTTCGTGGCAAAGCAACTAGTCGATTGGGAGTGGAGAGCGACAACGTGGGCGGAGGGAACCTCTTCGGTGCCCGGCAAAAGGTCATACCTCGGAGGCCAATCAAGAATCAACGCAATCTGTCGCATTCCAGAAATACATCCAGTGAACAGGAGAGAGACACAGCCGCCTCGCCGGAACTCAATACTAATATGACGTGTGGTATGGCCCAAGCCGCCGAGAGACTGAGTCTTATGGAGACGGATGGCACCGATGACCCTTTGGCTCTTGGTCCAGGCGTGACCAACGGTACAGTCGATCCGTTCGCCATGAATTCGCCTATTCGACACGTACCAGGTCATTCGCGCAGCCTCGGCAAGGCATTGCTTAGTCGCACGAGATCTGGTGTTGAGGACGACGGCGGAAGCAGTCCGGATTCCGTCAGACGAAAGGGGGGAAGTTGGATCAAGCGCTCCAAAGCCACCACATTCAGTTCCGCCATGTTGAATCCTGCTGCGAAACGCCTGGAAACGACCGACACATCGATATCCTCAATGGACAGCATCTACGCTGACATGAACGCTTCGACTCAAGGATCACCCGAGGGCAGTCATAGAAGAAATACCAGTGAAGAAGATAGCCTGATGATGTCTAGCTCACCTCCGGCGCCCGATACACCAATCCACGTCAGAAACGCATCAATATCCTCTAATAATCGACCTGGTCCTTTGCGTCCGGGCGTACCACAACCCCGATTTCCCCCTGCTTCGACCATCAAGACTCATGCTTGGCGAGTGGCTTCTATGGACGGAGATTACCAGGCTTCCCCGTTCTTATCACCAAAGCCGCAAATACCGACGACATCACAGAGGAATACGGCGCAAGAGCCTATTGATATCGGCGATGAGAAGGAGGAAGCTGTGTATACCATGTCTCTGAATAATGTTGCAGAGGTGCCGGCGTATAGACGCCCGTCTCTGCCACACGCCGATAGTCTTTTTGGTGGTACAGGCCTCGTCTCAAGCAAGAAGACTGCGTCAATGGGAGAACTACAGCACGTCGGGCTTGGAAAGGAGAATCACGCAAAACGACCCTCGTTGGGAAATTCGCCCGCACGTACCGGATCGCTGTATGGGCAGGGCCCAAATCGAAGTCGGAAATCGGTTTCTGGGACCAGTCTCCACGATCAGACGCAATTGCCACGCGCCAATCTCCCTCGCTCGCGCGCCGGCAGCCTCAGTGCATGGAACAACCCCCATCGACGTACTACCAGTGGCGAATCGTCTATTCCTGCCGTCCCGTCCAGCTTGGCGAATATGAGCAACCCGATGTCCCGATCTCATGGTTTAAAATCCGGCTTGTCCGATTCCTTTCACGCAAAATCAGCAAGCTTGAATCACGCTAAAACTGGAAGCACCTCTTCGAGGACGTCTCGGTCAAATCTTGGCATCGGACCCTGTCTCAACGACGATCCGGTCCCGCGGGCATTTGAAGAAGTCAAACCTTTGCAGACTGCATTTGAAGCTCATGAAGGCCAACTGGTGACACGGAAATACAAAACAAGAGATTCCGGGATCGGAATTCAGCAAGACAAGCCTGGCGGTGGACTTCACAGCGGGACATCGAAAAGCAATGGTCCTGGCATTCTCATACCTCCGTCCATAAAACCCGTTCGGCCGGGAATCTTGAAACGCGCATCTTCTTGTGGTGATGAGCGATCGTCATCATCCCAACCACCCGAGAGAACACCTTTGGAAGAACCCAATCCTAGCAGTATGTGGCCAACCGCCTTTGGATTCGACTTTAGCAGAGCCAGTCTAGGCAGCACAGCCGAAGAGAAGCCTAGTATGCCGGACACGCCCATCAAGAAGGGATCTTTCGGAGCTGGAGCGGAGGCTGGAGCGAAGGCTGCCAGGGTCGGACATTCCATCTCTCAGCCCCTCCTTCCTACGGCGTCGCTATTCTCGGTGATGCGCCCAAGTGTCAAATCCAAGTCCAGAGCTTCTGCCCTTCCCCCTCAACCGACTTTCACAACTACCGATCCCGCGGGTCAGACCTCTTCCATTGTGGCCGTTGCCGCTAGCCCTGTTTGGACGTCGATGGTCGGCAATTCATCTTCTCCGATCTCACCTTCAGACCCGTACGGAGCACCGTGCTCGTCTCCAACGGTCCGAGTATCCCTTAAAGGAGCAGGAACTGTCGGTACAGTTGAGCGCACGGCTTCAGCCATAGCAACTTCATCTGGAAGCGTTAGGATGGGGGTTCTAAGACGCCTCAGCAGCGGTGGCGCCAGCGGCAGCGAAATGAGCGAGGACGAGGGAACTCCGACCAAGACCAGTGGTATGGAGACGTCAATGTTAGCACCAAGCGGTATGTCTGTTCGGCTTTGATCGCTCGGCGCGGGTGGGAGCTGATCTCTTGCAAATTTTAGCAGCGCGACCCGCAACCCCGACACCAGCAAGCAAGGCGGCGGATGCCACGGACGTACCCGGCAATTCGTTCACACCAATGCAAATGACCAACATGCGGAAGCCCCACCACTTGCCACCCGATCCGTCTCCCTTGGCGCCACGTCATTCTTTACCTCAATTCGTTCTGAACAAGGGTCACAAGAGCCAAGCGCGCCGATCTACGCCGGGCACCGTCGTCTCGCAAGGCCAAGACATCTTCGAAACCAACTTCGTCGTACTCGAAGTCATGGGCAAAGGAGCATTCAGTCAAGTGGTCAAGGTCAAAGACAGGGGAAACGATGCGGTGTACGCTATCAAGAAGGCTCGAGGAGTATTCGAAGGGGTCAAGGACAGGTCAGCTTTCATTTTGGAGATAAACTTGGGGATCGAAGCTGAACTTTTGGCCTGGCAGAGTGCGACATCTTGAGGAAGTCGATATCCTGAGGCATCTCTCGAGCCGGCCGCACGAGAACGTCATTCACTACGTCGATGCTTGGGAACAGGTACGCTCTCGCAATACGTTTCGAGCAATCGCTAACGATCCTGTCAGAATCGGCAACTCTTCATACAAATGGAGCTATATCTTGGCACTCTTGGCTTCTTCCTCGAGGAATTCGGTCGTCATTTCGAACGACTCGATGAAGCTCGGTCCTGGAAGATTGCGAGAGAGTTGGCAGATGTAAGTGACAAAGCATGCGTCCAGCTCTTTGCTGATTCCGAATCGCAGGGCTTGGAGCATATTCATGCGATGGGAGTGATTCACTTTGACATCAAGCCGGCCAACATCATGATTGACGCCAAGGGCACCCTAAAGATCGGTGATTTTGGACTTGCTACCCGGTGGCCGAGACTGCCGGCCGAAGCGATTTTGGAAGGATCCGGACTGGCAGGAGATGCGGGCAATGTCACTGGTTTCTTGCGGCTTTCTGACCGAGAGGGAGACAGAGTCTACATGGCTCCAGAGATGCTTCACGGGCAATACTCGATGGCCGCAGACATCTTCAGGTAGGTGGCAGTGATTAGATTCAGGTTCGCAAGCTGATGGTTTGACAGCTTTGGATTGGTTATTCTGGAAGCGTCGACCAACATCTGTGTACCGGATGGCGGAGGTAAGTCCCTCTATTTTCGCAGAACATGTCCCAGCGCTGACTTCAGGGTTCCAGCACCTTGGCATGCACTTCGAGAGAACGACTTCTCCGTAGTGGACTTTTCTTCGCTTTCGCCGGCACTGATCGACTTGATCACCCGATGCATGTCTGCCGATTCGACTGAGCGACCGACATCTGCAGATATCGCCAGGCACCCAATTCTTCAACGAGCTTGTATTATGGGCCAGGCAGCCCTGACCCCGGAACCGCAAGGGTGGCTCGAGCGGCTACTCGACCAATCCCAAGCCTCGATGCGCTCATGCATGGATATTTCCGCTGATGTGGAAATGATGTAGCCAGCCACCCACTTCGACATTTTGTAACGCATTAACAAACATACAAAAGTTGTATATTCTCCGGCATTCGTTTTCGATTGTATCAACCCTTGCATACCTGCAACTTGTTCACGGAAAGCGAAGAGCTTGGAATAGCTTGAGATTCAAGTTCAGCTGTATTGGCTGGACGATGACTCAAGGATAACGGTTTGGGGTTGTGCAAACTTTCGACAGAAACTTGGACTGGAATCCTTTTTTGTTCAAGATGTAGTTTTCCACATATCGTTTGATAGGTTTCAAGCTCGAATGGATCTACATCGCCTCGTTTGAATGTGCTATTCGCGAGAGATTGGCTGCAGGTGTGGTTGCATATGACTTGCCTAATTGAAGCAGGGGTGGTGATTTCACCTGTGATTTGTCTGGAGCATCTCGTTTAGCCATGCGGCAAATTGCATGACGTCTCAGGGTCTCAGGGCTGGAGCGGCATACGCATGATAGGGTTTAGCCATGGCTATCTCAGTATTAAATCCTGCTTCTGCTCCTTCAGCGAAATTTCCTGGCCTGTTGCAAAAGAAAACTGGCCATGATCGCCTAGGTATCCCTCTGAACAGGCGCGAAACCTGTTTCAGGTGCTCCCGAAGGCCAATTGTTTCAATTAGACAGGCAATACCTTTAAACCTTTTCACTTCCCATACTACCTCAGTTCTGATCGTACGGAGACGCCGATGGGCACTGAGGACAGACCGGTGAGAGGGCTTTCCAAAAGCTGTGTTCAAAAAGGATGATCAGAGTGGGATTCGAACCCACGCCCCGGAGGACCAGTGAGATGGATTTAAGAACGAATCTCTCGACCTTAAACTGGCGGATTAGACCACTTTCCTATCTGACCTTGGATGACCCCTTTGAAAACAAAGGTTATCGGATGACGGGACTTACGGCTGCCTGCTCAACAGCGTAACCGTAGTACGGTTCCCCAATGATTTTCAGTCTCGTATACTCCGTATACCCTCGGCCGTCGATGCTCTATATTCATTTCTAAAAGCCGCGCGGCTCGAGCTCGGTGACCTGGATCTGAGTGATTTTCTACAGTATATGCCACCAGTCAAGGCGTCCTTCGGTCTTCATGTCGTTGCACGCTATGTCGGATACCGTAATCTGATAGGCCAGGCAACAAAATCTAGGTCTTACCACGATCTGCGGCGTATGCTCATGCTACTTGAGATAAATCAACGCATTCGATTCGTAACGAATGCCATTCTTCGCCAGAATGCGCGTTGAAAGGCTTCGAACGCTCGCATGCGTCACATGCGCTTCTGAGCGTGAGGATATTCAGAGCTGCTGGCGAGAAACGACAGCCGGCAGGCTGATCACCTTTGCAACAAGGGGCATCGAGAAGTTCAATAAGTTCGTTGTCGACATCTACCTTCTGTTTGTAATCAATCTCGGATAAGGTTTGAAATCAACCGCTGCTCTCAGGCACACGTGGGTCCGCCACATTTATTTCGGGTTACGACTAAATCAATGTCGACCATCTGCCACGTCCCATTTAGGCTGGAAGGGTTTCGCGTCGCGATATATGTGCATGACGAGCCTCCAGAATTCATACGGCACGAGACATGAGGCGCTTCCTTATGCGCCTCTCTAGGATCTCAGGAGCTCGTGATCAAAACACTCAATCAGCAAAGTCGGTCGTTCTTTCGGGGCGAGGATCAGCACAGGTTCCCGGCGACATTCCTGTGTAGCGGACATCGCTCGTACAGACAGTTGAAGTGACATGGATCTCGATATGCTTGCAGATGCTACATACACAAATTTTCGCATCCGAATGTTCGAGCGAACAGACGCCTGGTCTTGACATGCAACGAGTCCGATGATGTCGATAGGGCATCTATGTCACGATCAGTGACTCGGCTCGGCCCAGAGCACCAGATACATGACGGAGAGCTGAAGAGAACCTCACGCTGATCTCGTTGGTCCGTACCTGCGCCGCTTGCGAGCTGAGCTGGCCGCCACAACGCATTTTTGATGCTATCAGCATAGGGGACGGGCAAACAGCCCTCAGAAACAAGTCTTCAAGCACAGAGGTAAATACTTACCGCGACAGGGCAGGCGGCTAGTTTGATATCGTTGCCTTTGTTCTGCTCCAGGCAGTTGGTCTGCAGTCAGGGAATGTGTCAGTAAGCTCTGTTCTAAACGGACCGAGATAACCTACAAAATCACTCCCGCAATGCGCCACCTGATCGCCTTTTCCGCCAGTTTGAGGGGCCAGACTGCCGGTGTCTTGTGGAGGCGGTGGAATTGCTGTTTCCGCTTGCCCTTGCACCTGTGGCACAGCAGCCCCCACCTGTGGCACAGCTGCCCCCGTGATCGGCTTGGGGACGAAATCTTTGGCGTTCTTGATAACCGAGTCGGAGCCTCTCCAGATCTTGACGCCAGGCAGCGCGAACTTTTCGGGGAGGTCTTGATTGATATTAAATGTACTCGCATCGTTGCGCATTTTGGTGTACATATCCGGAATTTTACTAGAACATGTTAAACACGATCATCGGGCTGGGTACGTGGAACACTCACCCAATTTCGTTGCTCTCGAACTTGGGCATCATTTGAACACTGCTCGCAGCCAATTTGACTCGCCACGCAGTCGGGTAATATTGAGGTGCAGCAGCGCTATGGAGCGCCAAGAGGGTGCAACTGAGCAAGTATTCGCCACCGGGGAGACTCGTGGGCAAGGTGAAGCTTCGAGCTATTCCCCAACCCGGCCCGGGAATCACAAGAGGCCACTGCTTGGTACTCGGGTCGTAATTGTCTTCCGAAATTTTGAACCACGACAAGTCTTCGGGCGTCTTCCCCTCGCAAGAGCCGTCACAGCTTGCCATCATGTTCCAGCTCCCTCCCATGTGTCCAGTCTGGGCAGCCGGGATGTAGGTCAATCTTTCCACCAAGATCTACAAGAGTAGATCAGACGTACTGGCCAATTCTCCATCCAGACCTGCATTCCGATGACAGATGTCAATTGACCGATGACTTCGCCGTTTCTTCATTGTTCAAGACTTACCGTCACGGTATCGCCGCCTTTGGCGGTAGCGGAGATGCTCTTGATATCCCTGCCACGGGTATCGTTCGTGCCATCCCCTCCAATGGCCAGCGCTGCTGTCAATAATCCCGGAGGCTGATTTGTCGGACCTGATGATTGGTTTAATGTAAGGGGAGTACGGGCCACCTTTGTGGCAGAAGCACGACTCACCTTGCGAGGGGTTGTGAGCAGGTAATTGAGGGGTACCGATCTCCATAATGTTCCCGATACCCTGGATGTTGAGAAGAGATGGACCATTCCTGATACCAGCCTAGATACCCCTGAATAACGTTTGGCAGAATATGAGCGCATTGTCCACAGCGGAGCGTACGGTATAGTGTAGAGAAAGGGCGCGCACTTTATCGTTAATGTAAAACTGACTGATGTACCCATGAGCATTGACGAACGATGCCGAAAGTGTCGCAGACAAGATGGCTTCGAAAAACGTTTGAAATCGCTTCATAGTCTCTCAGATCCTTGCGATTCAAAGTCCAATGGCAAGAAGAGCTACGTTCAAAACTCGGCGCCGGCGGTACACACTAGCACGGAAAGGGGAATCTACGCAGGGTCCCCGTATATGTAACTCTGAACTCCGGACACCAAGGCAACTTCCAGATTTCCCCAACTTGGTTACAGCGGGGGTTCCCCCATTGTCAATCACCCCGTAATTGTAATCCCTTGGTCAACCTTTTTGGGCCAAAACTTCCATTGGGATGTCAGGAGCAAGTGACTAGAAGGACAGAAGCTTCCTTTGCCAAATGGGGCAATCAGGCGGAAATCATGCTCAAAGGAGGCCATGGGATCTTGCCTACATAAGGATGACAGCGGCAGGCATGCGTTCCATTCGCAGGCCCAAAGGTGCTCACAGCTATTTCATTCGCGAACCCTGGGAGTGGATTTTCCTTTGATCCATTACTTCGTTAGACTATCATTCGAGCACGAAAGGCGCAGCTTGTTCTTGTGAACGGCGGTCGTTTGTCGTCGCCATTCGTCTGGGTAAAACCCAGGCTGAAGGGGCCAGCCATGCAATGCCACCTCAACGTGCGGGGCACGGGTCACCAGGGCTTCTTTCGCCACCCAATGCGCCACTGACGGTTTACCTGACTCTGCGCAGAGGACTTGCGACAGGATATACATTGTGAATCAGCTCGCACCTTCACTATCGAGGAAGTTATCGGATGGGACCTTGAAGGCCTGGTCGCCCCTCCCCGGCCACTCCTTCCCTTCATTGCGTAGAAGTTCCCATTCTCGCAACTTGCCTTCATTCCACTCTTTTCCTAACCTTGCCGCATACTCTTGTTCCGTTTGCAACAGACTTGCACGTCCGAATGTTGAATGCTCCGCCAATGTCGCTGGTATGTATTCCTAGATTGAAGAGTGCTTCAGTCCCGGCGTTACCTCAGCACAGTCAAGGCCGGAACTGAAGCTCACGTTGTGGACCGGATGTGCGAATCCTGGATTATATGCATAGTCCTTCCCGTAGCCAAGCTTTTTCAGCAAGGGCGTTGGGGCATTCCTCATTCCCAACGGTGGACCCGGCAGCGGCGCTTCATTGGCCAGAGCGACGGCCTGCCCCGAGTGCAAGTCAGAATGGGTATCATCCAGGCAACCAGACCTACCTTTTTATACGCTTCGTAGGCCCTGGTCGACTTCCTCGCTTCGCTCAGATAGGAGACACAATGCTTGAAAGATGCAGGTACATCAGGCTGGCGAAATCGAGATTCCAAGTAGGACTCACTGCGAGATTGATGCGACATTCCGGCAGACCAATGACTTGGCAAGCTTGATAACACGACATAGCCTGTCTTCCATCAGCGATCGAGACGGGCTCTGAAGTGGCATTGGACCGACCAATGGAAGCCCATGAGGATCCGCCAAGCCAACATCTTCACTGGCAACCACAACAAGCCTGCGGGCAACATACAGCGGATCCTCGCCCCCTTCGAGCATCCTGCAAGTCGGTGTATCAGTTGGGTAGTACGTCTTATAATATTGCCAACACACCTTGCCAACCAATACAAAGCAGCAGAACCGTCACTTCCTCGTATGGACTTGTGCATCGCACTGATCAAGTCATAGCGATCTTCTCCTGAGCGGTCATATCCCTTTCGCAACCCTCTCTTGATCGCTTCCATGAGGTCCCGATCGGCAGCTGATTCGCTCACAGACCCGTCTGATGCGCTTGAGACAGGCTCCACTGAATTTTTGTCGAACTTGTTCTCTCCTTCACGTCTCTTGCACACCGACAACGCCAGCTCCAGGGAGTTGAGTGCCTGCCGAGCGTCTCCATCCGACACTTCGGCCAAGAATGGTATCAACGTCGACGGAACGCGTGGATTTGGCTCTGAAAGAGACGCTAGTGCGTTTTGCATGATTTTCTCCAACTCGAAGGGATTATGTTTAGCCAGGGTAAAGACCCTAGAGCTGCTGTCAGCGATGCATGATACCGCTTGAGACTTGCAAGCTCACCGACACCGACTTAGAAGAGCGCTATTGACTGCGGTTGCTACTCATCAGACAAGTGTTCAAGCATTGCATTCGAATGGAAACTTGCCTTTGAAGCTTGGGTTCTCCGTTGTCGCACCGATGAGCGTCACCCAGCCGTTCTCAACGAATGGAAGAAAGAGGTCTTGCTGGGGTTTGGTGAAGCGGTGAATCTCGTCGATAAACAAGATTGTACGCCTAGATTCTTGCGAAGACCAGAACTGTACTCAGCGGAATGCTCGACCGACTACGTCTCAAATCTCACCTTCCGGTCAACCGTAGCTGGTTCTTAGCCTGCTCAAAGACTTTCCGCACATCAGCAGCGCCGGAACTGGCAGGCCAAACATGTCAGCTATTATACGCAGCACCTCGTCTTCGAAAGGTATACCTGGTCGCACTGAGCTCGTTAAAGTCCGCTTCAATTCTCCCAGCTATCAACCTAGCCAAAGTGGTCTTCCCGCTGCCTGGTGGTCCCCAGAAAATCATACTACCAAGCGACGCAGAAGCTTCGGTGGTCATCTTTGAGCCAGAAGGTTCGCCCTTCTCCGTGGGAGGAACTAAAGAATCGAGATCTTCCAACATACTGCCCAGCAAGGAGCCTGGCCCTACGATATCACTCTGACCAACGAATTCGGAGAGGGTCGCGGGACGCATACGTTCCGCCAATCTTCGGAAAGACGAAGGGTTAGAAGCGGAATCGCCGGGAAACATCCTTGTTTGCTCACGGTCGGACGGCCTTCATGGGATCACTGCGCACCCTACTCGGCTCTGAAGCTTGTCCACCGCTCTTCCACTTGGGTTCCTTGTGCTTCTCTGCTCGAATAGAGTCCCGATTGATGAGCTCGTCTACGGAGCTTCGTTTCCTCTTAAGGTTTGCGCTCCCCTGGGCCACGGTTGATGCAGTCATCTGCGAGAAAACGGGTGCCAAGTGGGTCTCAGGCGGACTGGGAGACCTCCGTGCTTTAAATGTCCCTCTCGAAGGCACCGACTTCTTGTCAGGACTGTCCAGTATCTCGATAACATCATCCGACAAGTCTTGATGCGATTCCGAATCCGGTTGCTTGGGGTCATCTCCGCTTGATGGCTGCATATTATGCTGAGAGCCTTGGAGAGATTGGGAAGCGTTTCCTAAGCTTGACGGTAACGCGCAAAGTATAGATGCTGCGATGCTCTACGCGTGACACAAAAACGCAAAGTCCAAGTGGGATCGCGTCGGGCTCTCTCCGAGCGTGACGTCAGCAACAACCGAGATATGGCTTGGAATTCCTGTGGGAACAGGCCAGATCGCATTGCAGCTGGGTTTGTGATATTGACTCCAATCTCTATCGCATCGCGGAGCGGTTTTCAGAATCTTCACTCGAACTCAGAGGGAACACTTCCTCAGACGCACTTCACGAGGAAACGCTCGCCAACAGCCAACCCCGCATTAGCACCTTCAGAAACTCCTGTTGCGAACCCAGAGACGCAATGCCTCCTGTCAAAGGGAGCTACCGTTCTCAGAGAAACCAAACCGTACCAAGCAATGTATCCGAGACGATGAGTGAGATGAGGGATGGTCTGAACGTCTTGTTCGAGGATAGCGTGAGACGGGTCAGGGGAACGGCGAATACGTGAGTGGAAGCTCTTACCCGTCTTGCCCTGCTTTTCATACATAATACGCTGAGCTCGCTTACTTTGGCGTGTGTAGGATTGAGAATGACTGCGTGATACCTGTCGTTCAGGCAGCTACAAGATTTGCAACAGCAAACCCTGTCATTTTCGCAAGTCTCCGTCGTTCGCTATCGTCTACGGGTGCTAATCCCTGCCGCAGACGTTCCTGGCCTTCTTTGGCTTCTTCAGCGCGATTCCATTCCTTATAGCCATGTGGGATCACGGAAGTGCTGCAACTGAGGTTATGATGGGACTGATCTCTGTCTCATCGTTCCACAGAGCGATCTCCACCTTCGCTACAACCATCTTGATAGCAGTCTTGCTAGGTATCTTCGCGTTCTTCACAACCGGTATGCTGTTGATCACCGGTATGTACACAGGAGTGTCCAGCCGAGACCGACACTCAGGTCATTCGCCCTTCATAGGTGTCATTTTGACGCCAATCCTGGCCTTCACGGCATTCATCTCGTTCCTCGCCACCTCCTTCCTCATCGGCTCATTCCTTGCCACTCGACTGTATCTCTGCATCAGCAAACGAGGATTCTCCGACATTCCGGGAGGTATCATGGAATGGATAGGAGAGATGCGCCTCCGTGTACTCCTCGCATTTGGACTCGCATCTTCGAATGAGGACGCCTTTTTCGAGACGCCTGAGATCGCGGAGGAAGAAGAGACAGTGATCATTACTCAAATTGCCGTACCTCCTACCGCGGAGTCCGAGACGGATGTGCGAGACGAAGACAAAAAAACCGAACTCGAAGACCGTGAGTCGTCGGAGCGCGTGAAGCTCGAAATCATCGACTTCGTACCTGTGACTACGGCTTTGGACCAAAAAGAAGAGCTCAAGACAGGCCACAAGCATTCCTCCAAGGCCGCGACTCAGAGCCCCCACAAAGCCATCCCCAAAGCGAAACGGGAGGAAAGTCCAGCGGAAGCGCGGTCCAACCTCGCTCACAAGGACAAGGAGACCACTGTGGCGCAAGAAGCTGGATTGTGAGATCAGACGGCATAGAGAAACGTTCCGCGTAGATAGACAATATGTATTTCCATAGATGGTTACATGATCAGAGTCCATATGCCGTTCGAAGCCCCACTCCGTTCCTCATCGTCCATCTTGCCTCATGTGGATTCCGCTGACAAGAAATTATCAAGGCCTTAAGCACATCTCTTTCCAGACCTCCTAAGCCGACGCGCTTCGATCCATGACAGCCAGACTGTTTTAGATTTTGAACCCGCCTTTGCTCATTGCGAGCTCGCTCGGGAGGGGGGGGAGGGGGGGAGGGTCCCGCATGGGGGCCACACGGGATAGCGACGCAGGCATGAATGTATGGCCCTTCGCTTGTTTCCAGATGGCCCACGATAAAACCCGACCTTGACGGAGCGCAGACTGACAAGTCCATGTCCCAGCGATGCTCCTGGCGGCGTCTTATGGTACTGACGGTGTTGAACAGGAAACTTCGCAGTCGCCAACCAGCCGGTCGCAGCAGAATGACTGCCGACGCCGAAAACAGCTCAGAACGCGCCTATTTCCGTCGTTGACTTTTGTCTTTCACCTGCGGAGGCTATATTGGTTAGTCACGCTCACGCGAGCGGGATGATCAGATTAGAGTGCCGATGTCGATCGCCGCTTCGGAAATTCCACTTTTGTTTTGTGGTACGCGTCTTGGTACAGGCCGTTGATATACGGCCTTGCAGTCAATCATCCAGACAGCGGCGAGCGACACTCGATCACAATCTCGCCGAAGTTGGATCGACAACCTTCGGGCAGTAATCTCATCGATTTGCTCTTATCGGCCAAGCATCTTGCACGTCGAATACGCACAAGATGAGAGCCTCCCGGGCTTCCTCGCGGAGGTTTATGCATAGACTCAACCCTCTCAACGTAGCAATTCTGGCTTTGCTACCCTCCACCGTGAATGCAGTGACAGTATACAATGTGCAGGCGACATCGGCGGCAGGATATGATGCAACACAGGTAACGGGTCTCGTGAGTTGTGCGATTTGCAAGAAGATTCAATCGATAACTAAACGTATCTCAGCCAAATTTCGATGACACAGTGCTCACAGCACCTGCTCCACCATCGCCGCCTATCACGCAGATGGCATTGTCTGTACCGGCTACTGAAGACGCATTGACAGCTCAAGGGTATGAGCTGGGAGTCAAGCAGAGAGGCAATTTTCTGGGATTGAGCATCGAGTTGTCCGTGGCGGATCAGATCAGTAAGGCTTTCGTGAATTTGGCATGCTGTGATGAAGTCTCATCACGCCTATCAACTATGTTAGTGGGTAAGAACCCGGTCAACCTCAAGGTGCCGTTCCTCAACTATCTTGGCAACATTCGGAATCGAGCTGGAATGGGTCCTTTGGTCCGAGTCGGTGGCAACTCGCAAGAAGCATCAACGCTTTACCCTGATGGCTTCGATAACCATATGATCATCGAAAAAGTCAAGGTGGACGGCGTAAGTGAATGGATTGCTGAATCAACGTACACGACATTAACCTCGACGTGCCGCGGTTGCAGACTGTCACGCCAACAATCAACTATTCGCCCGACATCTTCTACATGATGGCCAACGTGTCCAATATCGTTGACGCACATTGGTTTTTCGGCCTCTCATTCAATGAGTCTGCTGTAGAGACTATGAGCACGAATGTTCCCCTCGTTGCCCAAACGGCACAGGAAATGCTTGGGTACCACCTACTCGGCTTACAGCTGAGTAACGAGCCCGATTTGTTAGTGCCGCTTCTGGGTTTTCTGTTCTATACTGACGACTACTTCTTGCACAGATATGTCGATCATAACAAACGTCCGGAAGGCTGGACGGTTCAAAACTTCACTACGGAATTCGACGAGGTTAAGAATGAGATCTTGAGCGATGCGACGCTTGAAAACAAGCAGTTTCTTATTGGCCCATCCGTTTGCTGCGACAAGGTGGGCTTCGAATTGGACGATGTGCTGGCGACTGGATGGTTGGACCAGAACAAGGACAACCTGGCATATGTTGCGGTTCAGCAGTAAGTCTATAAGCCTGAACACACACAGGGGTTCGCTGAACGCCAGGTCACAGCTATCCGGAAGACAACTGCGGTGTCAATGGCAACTACTTGAACGCGCAGGACATCTTTTACGAATGGTTGAACCATACCTCGGCAACTAATCTGACCGTTCCCTACTTCGACGGTACTCGTCAAGCGCTGGCCGCTGGCAAGGAAATGATCATGTTTGAAACGAATACCGCCAGTTGCGGCGGGTTCGCCGGTCTCAGTGACAGTTTCGGTGCCACCTTGTGGTAAGTGACTCGAGAGTTAGTGCGTAGTTTTGCTTCATCTGTTTTCCTTAGGATGGCGGACTATGCCTTGCAGATGGCTTACAGGAATTTCACTGCGGCATTGGTCCATGTTGGAGGCCAGAGCACATACTATAATGTATTTTCTTACCCAATGTGCGTTTGCTTTGCAACAATGCTGATCAGGCCGTGCCATATTTGTAGCCATTCACCCCTCCGCCAAGCAACATGACTTCCACCTGGAAATGGACCACGGGCTCGATTTATTACAGCATGCTTGCCGTGCCTGAGGCTTTGGGGCCGTCCAACGTTTCACAAGTTGTCGATCTCAGCTCAGACAACATCTATGCGCCTGCTTATGCCATCTACGAGAATGGAGCTCCGGTTCGATTGGCCCTGTTCAATTACGTGAGCGACTCTTCCGGCGCAAGCGATTACACGGCGACCATTTCACTCGGCGGGGCGGATCTGCCAAGCGGGAACGTTTCAGTCCGGTAAGTCTGGCACAATTCTGGTACAATTCTGTGGACGACTCCATTCTAAATCTTCTCCAACATATGCTAGATACCTTCGAGCCTCATCCGTATCCGAGAAATACGCCATTACTTGGGCGAATCAGACTATGGGCGCGTCATACACTTCCGACGGACGTCTCTACAACGAGCAAGAAACTGTCTCGATTCAATGTGACATGTCAGCCAAAACTTGCGCCATCCCCGTCTACGCGCCATCGATGGCGCTGGTATTTTTGACGAACGGCGCTATGCAAGAGGCCACTGGAGAAGAACAGGCCACCGCCACCTTCGCAACAAGTGTCGTCAATGTGGGAAGCGCTACCGTAGATCCGGGAGCTCTCTCCACCGGGAATGGCGCCATGGGAAGTGGCGAAACAGGAGCGACGAGTCAAGGAAGCGCTCAATCAGGTGCTTCCACCATCATGACATTGTCCACGTTTTTGGCAACCTTGTTGACGGCAACGACAGCGATCGCTTTGCATGTGTTGAACTAAGGTCGCCTCATATGAAGCAAACGAGTACTGGTTGTATCGGAATATCAGCATCTAAATCATAGATCCACACATCGAGCGATACCCTTATTTGGAGTCCGCATGAGGAGAGGCTGCAGCTTTTCGGCATGATTGCACGCACTAACTGATGAGCGCGCCTGTCAATTCCGTACTCGAGGTGCCCCTATGAGAGGGTATTTGACTTTGATTGGCGTTGAGGAAGCGTCTCACCGTCTCCTGAGCGGGGCTGCAGGTCTTGATCGGTACCCCGAGGTCGAGCAGCGTATCGGGTGAGTAGCCAGTACCCAGTCCGAAGATCCGAACTTTCGATCGGAACGCGCCTGGAACACGAATGTTTCACTTCTTCGGAAAGGAAAATATGTCGAGGGGATGGGATGGCTGAAACGTGTATGTTTGAAGACCCGCTTCGTCGATACGCAAAGCCGAACGTCGCCCGCTCGAGCATCCATATCAAGCGATACCCATCTCATAATGCCCGGCAAACAGCTTATCGTCTTTGACTTCGACTGGTCGTTTGTCGACCAAGACACCGATCGATGGGTGTTCGAAGTCTTGTCCACCAAGTTGCGACGCAAGCTCCAAACTATCAAGAGCGGCGGTAGTCAATGCACTCCCGATGTCGTGTAAGCCAGAAGCTCGCAGCGGTTTGAAATCCCGCTGACATCAAGCTCCATGTAGAGCGGAGTGTATGGTTGACCTTGCCAAGGATGGCAAGACGCAAGAAGAGGTTCTGGATGCGTTGAGGATCCTGCCGCTGGTGAGTGCTTCTTGCGAAACACCCTGATCGATATGTTGATGCTCCTGCACGCAGCACCCCGCCATGAAGCGTGCGGTGACCTCTCTGCAGTCCCGACTCCCCGACACCACTTTCGTTTGCATTTCCAACTCGAACGAAATCTACATTGACACTATTTTGAAGGTAGATCTCCGTATACTGAAAAACCGCCAAAGCTTTCATCGCTGATCGCTCCTCGCACAGAAACATGACCTGACTTCACTGTTCCATACTATTATCACTAATCCGGCGCACTGGTCTGAGGAGAACAAGAACTGTCTCATGGTTGGTCGAAGAATCCCCGCCGACTCTCCGAATCAGCACACGTGTCAAGTTGGATGCTTGGTCAACATGTGCAAGGGCGATGAATTGGAGAATTGGCTGCAAAAGAACGGGAAAAAGATGGACGATTTCGAACAGATTGTCTACGTCGGCGACGGAGGCAATGACTTCTGCCCGCTGTTGAGGATGCGAGCGTGAGTTCATTTTTCCAGCCTCATACGGCACTTTGCTGATGTCGCGCGGACGGCCAAATAGACAAGACCTCTGTCTCGTTAGGAAAGGATTCGAATTAGACTTACGCATCAAGGAGGAAGGTGAATCAGCTGGGCTGAAGGCGGGTGTCAAATACTGGACCGGCGCATGGGAGATTGACGAGTACGTTCGGCTCCTATCGCCTTCTCTTCCCCCAATCTGATTTCCTTGACAGGATTTTTTCCGAGCTTTAAGCAAATGACTTGGATAATATGCTATCAGGGATATAAGAGGAATATAAGAAAGGTCGCTACACCATCGATTATCAAAAGAAAGACGGGTGAATTCTCCGATACATGCTATTCAGGAATCACGCTTTCTCAGGGGCGTCCTTCTTTATGCGATGTGCGCTGTAGGCCTTCTCCATCTGAGCCATTGCCTTCGCTGCCTTTTTCTGCTTCTTCGGCTTTGCGTGCGAGACTCCGGTCCACGGTCTGAACTTGTTGTGCGCGTATGGAGGATCTGGATCTGAGGGATCGTAGCTCTCCAGCAACTTCTTCAAGGGATTAGAATTTAGCCGGTGCTTTTGTATATAATGCCCATCGAGATGTAATATTGGCTGAAGATTGCGTGCGTCAGGGCCCTTATTCGTCGATAACGACGAGATAACTCACAATATCGTATTTATACAGCTCCTCTATCTGCTTCGCCTTTTCCGGATCGACTTCCTTTGGCGGCTCCCGTATGTTGAAGGTGTCCAGCTCGAAGGGATGTGTGAGGCGGACGACACTCAGGTCCTGTTTCATGATCTAGGCAGCCGAAAAAGCAGTATTCAGGGTAGTACTTTGGAGGAATTTTCGACGAGCCGCAGGACTCACCTCACAAAGACTGCACTCCGGTCCACCTGTATATAATGTCAATTTAGGCAATCGCTTAGTAGTCTGGATTGGCTGGCCCGCGTTCAAGAGGCGGAGGCTGGTGGAAAAGAAGCGACTTGACAGTATGCTGCGAAAAGCCGCCATCTTGCCAGATGCCGTCGGGGTGTAATTCGAATCTCTGCGCGATGCCGTTGCAAAAAGCCCTGATTTATGCTAAGCTGGTGGAGCGGCGTCGAGGCAGGCGTATGCGAGACGGCGTCACTGATTGAATGTGATACCCTTGATCAGCTCCTCTGTCTAACCGGGTTCGAGAAGCTATTCAAGAAAGACGCGCTTTACAGAATTCACGTGAATTCGTGTTACCCGCGAAATCGATCGCCGTCACCAAGCAGAAAGGGTCGCCAATATGCCGTTTCTTGGGTCGGTAACGCATTTATACTGTCATCATTCTAGATCCCTCGCTTGTTCTGCAGGGTACCTCTGATAGACATCTTGGAGTGGGGGAAGAACGGACAGGCCGAACTCTTGAGCTGAAGTCAGGTCTTTTTCGAAACAATATCTTTGGGAGTTGTGCTTGGGGATTTGCGCGTGAGTTCCGTTTTGCGGTCGAACAAGTCTCTGGACGTTCCATCTGACTGGAGCTGCACAAGTCACAGAAATCGTCACAGAGAGCGTTACGGCCATCGGATGGACGGATGAGATCAAGAACGCCAGCAGTACAGGATGTCGAATTTTCGCCGGAACGGTCCGAGCGCTGAATACCGCCCACGGGATGATGGGTGGAGCCAGCGGAGAGATCAATATCGGGAAAACCCGTCCAGAAACAACCCATCGTGGGATCCGCCATCCGGCGAGACATCACGGGAAGCAAGGCGAAACGACTATAGCCAGCCAGGAACTCGAAACCTCTCGGACTACCCTAGTAGCGGGCAATATGTTCCCATGTCCCGCCGCAACCAGCTCGACTCTGATCGACGGTCGAATCCCCGTCCTGCGTCTGACGGCAGATCGGACTCAACCTATCCTCCGGCTGCAGCGCGTAGACCGCCGTCGGGTCCGCGTGACCGGTACGCCGACTCGCGCGACGGCAAAGCCGATGTTGAACGTTCTAGATGGCGCGAATCGCGATATGATGTTGCTGGGACACTGAACGCTGAATTTGAGCGCTCCAGGTGAGATAATACCCGTCCACTTAGAAAGCACAGAAGCACCGTTTACTCAGATTACGATATCTCCGGTCTTCTGATAGGCATCGCGAAGATGGGTCCGAGAGTGTCAGACGTAATGGATCACCCAGGCTTCCAGCTGACAGCACAACTGATTCTGGATTGAATGGTGGCGGCAGAAGGGAGCGAGCAAATGATGGTCGAACGGATCTGGCCGAGCCCCCTCGAAAAAGGTCACGGCGCTCTCCATCATACGAGGCGCATGATCGGAAAGCTATTGATAGACGGAAACCCAAGTCATCCATTGGCGATAGGAATCTATCAAAAGACGCTGACTATGATCGCGCTCCGGTATCCGGTGGTCGAAGATCAAGCATTCGTGATGATAGGGTCGAAGAACCGTCTCGACATCGCGTCGAGGAACCACCAAGGGGATCGACTCATCGAAAGTATGACGACTCGACCGGAAGAGATCGAGTGGCAGGGTCAGACATTGTGAACCGTTCCCGGGCAGAAGGAACACACCGCACATCGTCGAGACAGGAGAATCAGAATCATCAGGGCAGGTCATCAGATACCACGCGGCGAGGACCGTATGGGAGGGCATCAAATAGGGATACAAGTCCATCGAGGTCACGCAATTGGGAGCGTGATCCATCTCCATCTCGGTCTCGCAAAGATCTGGAAGTGACAGCTGCGCACTCTGTGCGGAGCGAAGCTCAAGCGAGATTCTCAAGGTCTACCCATGATACTCGTCGGTCGCCAACTCATTCGAAAAGGGGGCGACAGCGAGGGCGATCCACTACCGTCTCCTCGTCAGACAGTGAACGGGAGCGATCCCGTCGCAGACGGAGATATTCCCGATCATCAAGCTCTTCTTCCGACGCGTATCGCAAACGCAGACGTGCGCGGTCTCTCTCATCTCCGGACTCAAGTCAAAGGGACGCTCGAAAACGCAGATATGCTCGCTCTCCCAGCAGCGATCATGCTCGTAGGTCGCCCCTAAGGCGAAGTAGATCCCCCATTCCGTCGAAGGGCGCAAATTCCGTGCCAGACGATCGAGCCAGCCATTCTTCTTCTGGAATCGCTTTTCATCATAATCAAGCGGTTGGTGGCCTTTCTAAGACGCGGACCGCGCCCATCAAAATAGCGCTTCCTCACGCTGAGGCAAAACAGATACCGACTGGCCCTGCTTCCACACGCTCTCGACCAGGATCTTCGCAGATGCCTCAGCGGAGCGGCCAGCCAGACTTGACGCCGGATCGTCGGCGCTTACGACAGGACACAGTCTCGGAAGCTTTCACGCTGTCAGCTACGGTCCCACAGGCTGCAGCTCATCCGGGTGGTGAATACGCGGAACTTGCGAATTCATTACAGTTGCAACACACGATCTATGCAGACTTGATGGCTTCCGCAGGCCCAGAAGTCAGGAATGTTTGGTCTGATCTGCTGCATGGTAAGACAGGGCTTACGGCCAACGTCGAACAGTTCTGGATCAGAACAATGAGGCAACAACCATCCCCGGATCAATTGCAAATGCTTCGGGTCCTGCAAGGGCAATGCATGGTGATTGCCGACCTTGAGAAGCAGATGGAGCGTTTGTCCGAAGTTGAGCCTAGCGCGGAAATCGAGCGGATCGAGCATCAGCAGGAGCAGCCTACCACTGGATGGCAAAGCGGATCGTCGAATCTAACGGGTAAACAACCTCGGGATGTCTTGGAAGACCATGGTCAAGGCAGGCATCACCTGACTGCCCAAGGACCCAAGAATAATTTACAAGGAACTCCTTTCTTCCGAGAAGTAGATCCAAGCCCGGCAGGCCCGGCAAGCCAATCATCTCTGGAACATCGCAGAACCGAAGATATTGCCAAAGCAGCGAAATCGAAACGTCGCGAAGCCAAGCCCGCTTTACCGTATGAGAAGATAGCTCAAGTGGGAGAGGGAACTTATGGAAAAGTATACAAGGCACGGAACAGCGAAGGTGTTGGTCTCGTCGCCTTGAAGAGGATTCGAATGGAAGGAGAGAAGGATGGCTTCCCCGTCACGGCTATGCGCGAGATCAAGCTCTTGCAAGGACTGGATCACGTCAACGTTGTCAAGTTGCATGAGATGATGATATCAAACGGTAGGTACCTCGACATAACCTTGTTCAGGACTGATCATAATTACCTCGTCTCGGCAGGATCCGTGCATATGGTTATGGAGTACATGGATCATGATCTCTCGGGCATATTATCTCAACCTCAAATCTCCCTGTCGGTTGCCAATCTCAAATCATTTTGCCAACAAATGCTTCGCGGACTCGCTTACCTCCATCGTCAGGCGATCTTGCATAGGGATATGAAGGGATCGAACATCTTGATTAACAGCAAAGGCGAACTGAAACTTGCCGACTTTGGCTTGGCTCGATACTATACCAAACAGAAGCAGAATGATTACACGAACCGAGTCGTCACTCTTTGGTACAGAAGTCCAGAACTGCTGCTCGGAGAGACGATGTACGATGTCTGTATTGACAATTGGAGCGCCGGGTAAGTCATGTCTGTCATGCCCAAAACGAAAGCTGATAGCGTACTGTTACACACAGGTGTATCATGCTCGAGTTATTTGTCCGGAAACCAGTCTTCCAAGGAAATGACGAGATTCATCAGCTAGAGGCCATCTATGAAATCATGGGCACTCCTACGGAAGAGGAATGGCCTGGTCTAGCCAGTATGCCATGGTACGAACTGGTCAAGCCCAAAGAGGTCCTGCCGTCCCGCTTTTACGAGTTTTTCGGCAAGTTAGTCCCGTTCCTGATTATTCCGGTTGAGCTATCTTTGACGAACCGTTTGCTTACAGACGACTCAACGCGGCCGGAGCGGAATTGGCAAAGGGTTTACTGCATTATGATCCCTCCAAGCGGTTGACCGCGGACCAGGCTCTCGATTCACCGTTCTTCAGCACTGAGGAGCCTGCCCCTGAGATACCTATACAGTAAGTTGGCTGCTCTCGCATCAGAAGGGGCTATTCTCAGCTCATATGCTTGACTCAGCATCGCCGACATCATTGGAGAATGGCACGAGATGGAGGCCAAAAACGAGCGCGCACGTCGGAAGCAGCGCGAGACGTGAGGGAAAGAAGCGTCCCAGATCAGATTCATCCTATATCCATGCATAGTAAATAGCACATCGTTGGTTGCTAACTATACCCATAGATCTTGATCTTTTTACTCACATTAACGAGATTTTCTGTTGTGTTACCAACGGCGAATAGAGGAGCGCCTGATGGCCCGGATGGGCTGCATGCTCAGGTTCTCGGATACCACACAGCGAACGGATGCAGTCCAGGATATTGAGGAGGGCTCAGGGAGGAAGCGAAATAGGGGCTCAGAACTTGATGGTAGAGGACCTATACAACAGCTTGTAGATCAGTAGAACGCTTCAATATCGCCGCTGTCCATGGAATAATGGCAATGATGATGGAACTTTCATTCGAGATGTGGATCCCCAGCTGGATGCCTGGATCACTCAAGCGGATCCAAATGTCGCCGGCTATTGCGGTCTTTGTTCCGGAGGGGTTTCAGCCAAGTGGTGTAAACGGCCGATGACTCATGAACGAACGCCGAGCATTGGCTGCAAACCCAAGCGTACATACCCGCTATCTAGCACATACCATCAGCCTGACTGAAAAGCATATCAATCACGGCGAACATTCCCTTGGACTTGACATCCGCACCGTTTTCCCCTCTGCTCAGACACCATGACGATCGCTTTAAACACCCTCAGCCGGGACAGCGCCCACGTTCCCTATACCAAGCCGACGCCGGCGAATGCTTCTTCGTACCAGCCTACTCATCCTGAGCTCCTCAAGGTTGTGCTGCAGCAAGGCAAGGGAAGCGATGGAGATGACACATACTCGAGCTACTTGATTGCGGAAAAGGTGAGTTACCCCTTCCTCGTTATCGTTGATCAAATATTCAAATTACTGCCGTTCCCCTAGGACTTCCCCGCCAACACGATCATTACCCAAGTAACCAATCTGACACCTGGAACTAAGGCCTACTCGAGTGTACAGCATGGGAATGGCGAACACGATCACTTTGAGCTGAACAGCGACCTGTTGTTCGGTAAGCCCAAGGCAAAGAGGCCCTCCTCGCGATATTGTGCTAATTAGCGCGCATTTTAACAGTCAATCACTCCTGCCGACCCAACGTGGCATTCGACCTCTCACATCCTCGATCGTCTGCCGATATCAAGGAAGAACGGTATCCAGCCGAATGGACTTTGCGGACACTGTCAAGGCCCATTGCAAAGGGAGAAACCCTGACCTTCTTCTATCCTTCAACGGAATGGGACATGGGGGCTCCCTTCACGTGTAATTGTGCCGAGTCGGTGCGTCTAACGTGATCCGTGTTTTTTTTGATCAAAGTAGCTAATCAAAATTGCGGTCGCAGAATTGCCTCGGACAGATCCAGGGCGCCAAGTACCTCAGCCTAGCCCAGCTTAAGCAGCAAGAATTCATCAACCCGCATATCATGCAGAAGAAAATGGAGGAGACGTCATAGGGTCTATCTGGAGGGCGTCGTGAGCGCAGGCGCGAAAACGAGGAAGACCCAAAACGAGTGAAATTTTCAGAAAGATCTTGTACATCATAGCATACTATCCAGCATTAGCGCATTTGACATCGTCCTGACTACCGCCAAAACGAACGATGCCGCGGGTAGTGTACTGGTGTCCACGCGTCCGTAGAATAGGTTGACTACATATATCCCTTGCAATAGTCACGCTCGACGCGACCAAGGGTCCATCGACGGATTGAGATGCGCCAAGGGTTACCGCTTGACTCTGAATGTCAAACTCGTCCTCTTCCACTCCTTGCCGGGTCGCGAAGCCATCCTGCCAGTACGTGATCTCACAATCTCATGCTGCCACTTGTACCTCGCATCTCCGCGCAAGACCGCCAAACTCCTCGGCGGCAACCAAACATCCACCCTTCTCCCCGTCCGCTTGGCTAGCCTACTCTTCCCGCTCCGCACAGAGCCATCGTGCGCCATCTCTAGCTCGTGGAAACGCATATGATCGCCGTCATGGAGTGTGAGGGAACAAACGGGTTCGCCAAAAGTAAAATTTTCGACATGCGCCGAGATCCCGTGGGCGGCCTTGTATTCGTTGACGATGCAGTATTGCGGAGGCCTGAGGGAATCGTAAATGCCTTGCTTGAAGAACAACTGCATGAGTGCGTCAAATTCCGGGGGGATTGGAGGCGCTGCGATTATTTCCGGCTTTTGTTGAGGCTCGGAGACTTCCTGCTTCGGGTCTGGCATGAGACAGTAGGTTCCCCCGAAATGCATTGTCCTTCTTGCCAGATCGGTTCGCCATGACTGATTCTCCAGGAAAACGAGGAGAAAGTCTTCCAGCCTCTTAGAGATGAAGTCAGAAATCACCGATAGACCAGAGATTTGGGCAGCTGCATCAACATGATGAGATGAACGTTTGCAGATGATCGGAGCTTGGCGAGGCTTGACAGAAATTGGTTTGCACTTTTCATATCGATCCGTCACTTTGGGGTTGGACGGCGAGGAGAAGAAATCCAGCAAGCTTGGCTGTACCATAAGTGTCGTTTTGAGTGATCATATTAGAAGGGAAAGACTTGAAATCATCGGCGCAGGTTTTATCCCAATTCTCATTCTCGCCACCATCGGATCTCACCGCCGACCAGTAGATTCGTCATTTCTCGCCACCCGTGTGTGGAGGCCCCGCACCTTCCCCGCGATCACGCGGCTCAGGCTGACACGGATGCACGGGCGATAGCAGAGATCAGCTGCCCTCCCCGCAGTGCGTTCCCAGTCAGCGCCATCGTCCTGCTCAAGCCATTCATCTTCTCTCGACATCCAATAGCAGCAATACAACACATAGCATATTTTGCGCCCCGGACCGCATCGCAGGATTCCCGTACGCCCCCGGACTTGTCGAACGTCAAGCCATAAGCCTATCTACTTCAATCCATCCGACCAGGTCTTGCACGTACGCCATCCAAGGGCACATCGTCAGGGATATCAGGGCGGACTCCGCCAATTAGGAGAAAGAATACCTTAGAGGCTATATCTCTACCCTTCCGAGAATGGTTCGGTGAGTACTATGCCCGGCCTCGGCGTCTATGGCGTCAGGAAATCTATAATCAGATTGCTTGACTGACTGATGCCTAACATGTACAGCACACCGGAACGAAGGCTTCGAGGCCACGCTTCGTTTGTACTGCCCCATACGGAATCCTCCTCGGCTACGTCAGGCGTCCACATATCAAGTCCCACGATACCGCAAAGCGCGGCCGACGCCCGAATCCGCAACTCCGAGTTGTCTGATCTCCATCTCGAGCCGACGTTTGTGGTTCCTGCGGCTATCACAGTTGTGCATCCGCAACTGCGAGACCTCATATCTTGCCCCAAAGAACGGGGGGTCCTGTATCACGTCAAAGGGACGAGTATCGTCGAGTTGACAGTAGATATACATAATGATGAAGGGGGCGACGATAATCGAAGCTGCGATGACAACAAGCGTTCCGGATCTGGAAGCAGATCACCGATGAGCAGAGAATGGTGGTGTCCTTCGGTAAGGCTTTTGGCTTACTTCAAGGAGGACCCCTGTTTCCTCTATCGATGATTGACTCATTCTCTTCTATCTCCCGTTTCGTCTCCGCTTACAGTATCATTCCCGCCAAGTCTCGTCCCTGGGATTCATTCCCAACTGCTTGACGACGTCGTAAGTCTATACGGCTTCGATGCGCAGAAGGCGGATGTCTCAACCCCTTGACCGACAGGATGGATATGCTCGCCTGCGGGGGTCAGCAAGGGGAGTTGCATTTGACGACTTTGCCGCCACCTGCATCGGAAGGCTGGGGACGCTCCGAAAGCACAATGCAGAGAGAGAGCGGTGGATGGAGGAACCGTTCCACGCAATCGCATGATCCGTCTTCCTCGGCGTCTTGGTCGATGACGGCAACGCTGCCCCATGCATCAATCAACAACTCGTTCGTTCTGTTGCCGCCTTATTCGGGCGATACTCCATTACCAACAAGACCGGGATCACCGATTGAAGAAACGACGAATCAGGGCAGTGTCTATCAGGGAGCGAGAGATGGGGCAGGTGTCAGTGCGCCGGTGGCCACATTTCCCAATTCCCTACCGAGAGGCAGTCGCGTTCGCCGGTATTCCACACGAGAATATCACCTAGATGACGCGAGGCGACCATCAGCTTTCAGTAATCGATCCGAAGATTTGACAGACGATTCAAGGAGATCCAGCGACGGTAGCCCTGCTGGAGGAGACGACGGTATGAGCTTTTTGAACACGTTGATGCATGCGTCTTCGAGCGCAAACCCGATGGATCCGCCGCCTTACACGCTCACTACCAGCCCTGATGAGTTCATGCCCAGAGATCCGTCCAGCACTCGACCCAGAATCAATCGCGCATTCAGGGGTCGCACACATTCTGAAGGAAATAGGACCGCCGCGGGGAATAGCCCTATGACCTTTGACCGACGCCGATCCTCAAATATGTCAAACTCAATAGAGCCCGACATCTACGTGCACGCGAGCGGCATGGCCACGTTCGGTTCCCAGACTGCCGTAGGGTCTACCCAACCTTATACCAGGCATCCACCTCCATCATGGTACTCCCACTTGATGATTGATAGCCAATTCCCTCAACGCCGACATCCGTCCGGTCCCATCTCTTTGCCAATTTCGGCGCCGAGAGGGGATCCTAGGCTTCTGGTCTCCAACAATGACCATTTCGTCAAGCTCTTTGCATTGCGTGCACCGAGACCTGGAGCGATGGATCGGGATGGAACGCGAGAGAGTGATGCCAAGTTTGGAACAAGGAGATTGACAAACGTCGGCGGTGTCAAAATCAATACCGCGGCGAATCATTGTATGTGCCCCTTCTATTCCGACTACGCTTAAATGCTCAACGAATCACCAATAGCATCACTTTCGCCCGACGGTAAGACCATGATATGCGTGGGCGACAATCACGAGCTCTACCTATACGAGGTCATAAGCGGGGGAGTTGATTTCAGGCTGATTCGCACGTATCGAGCGAGCGATGATGCTGGGTTCTCCACAAGCTGGAGCAAAGATGGCAAAAAATTCGCAGTCGCCAGCCAAGATGGAGTTGTTACTGTATGGGATCATCGGTAAGCTGCAGTCCCTCACGACAAGCGGTATCAATATTGATGAGCCGTGTTAGCTCTTCGGACCCTCTGGCGAAGCTCTTTACTCGCACGCGCCATGACTTCGGCAGGTTCGACTATGAGGATTCGTACTATTGGCGATCCGCCTCTAGTGATGGAAGCAGAAGAGACCCGGCCAGAGTCGTCAAGTTCAGCCCTCCAGGCAGTTCTCGTGATCTACTGGTTTTCTCCGAGGTAAGTGTCTTTGTTGAGCATCTGAGTACGGTGCTGATAGATCGAAAATCAAAAATCCCTTCGCAGGAGGGAGAAGCGATACACATCGTAGACGCCAGGACCTTTGACGTACAATCTAGGGTCGAGTTGCCCATCGTCAGCCGAGAAGAGAGGATTCGCAACGCTCATCATTCGTCTTATTCTCCGACAAGGCGGATGGGCCCCGACGGCGGCAGAGTGGGCATTGCAGGCATCGCCTTCGATCCTACAGGCGATTTCTTGTATGCGGGAACAGAAGCTGTGATGGTCGAGTACGACCTTCGACGTCACGCTCGACGGGGTTTAGGAAGCTGGGTCCTAGCTTAGCGGTACTTAGTATGTCATAATGGTTGTATGCACTAGTCAGGTTGTCTTGGATGAAAATTGAAGACGACTGCCTTATACTGTGAATAGGAAAGTATAAATTTCACGAGCGCTCTGTTGTTTCAACGCTGTTCTTTGCCTATGGCACCCATACAACTTTGCTCACAGCCCCTACTCTCTTGTACCCCCGACTTTCTTGCCTTGCACAAATACACTGGCAATATCTCTATCATCGGACACAAATAGGAACCGCTCGAACGTCTCCTTGAGCCTGATTCGCTTCTGATTCCGATCCAACCCTGTTGGTGGGCTTTCCCCCACGTCAAGGAAGAAGTTTGGCGACCGTCCAGGCGTCACATGCAAAGCATCGAATTCCTTTCCGGGCAAGAAGTTGCCGATCGTATCTGCCATCTTGCACAATGCTGCACCACCCACGGTCGCTAGATAGAACAATGTGGGTATCGGAAGCGGCTTGTTCGTGAATTGACCTGTCCTTTGACTTTGACCATTGATGCTCTCGGGCTGCACTGCAAGCATTTTCGACAACATTGATGCGTTTCGCAGCTGCGGCAGGACGCCCAAAGCAAACCCCCCAGAGCAATCGCTTCCTAGTCCGACCTAAGATCGTCCCAATGAGCGAGGTGTACAGACACGATACGAGTATAGACTCACCTTCAAGCCCTTGTCGAGCATTGCGCCAACTCTTGCTCCCCCGCTCATCAAGTTGAAGTTGCTGGTGGGGCAGTGGCTGATGCCGGCATCGGTGCGCCTGATGACATCCATCTCCTCATCGGTCAGCCATACGCAGTGAGCGAGAATGGTGTTGTCTCGCAGCATGCCGTGGCGCTCATACACCTCGGTGTATGAACTGCACTCTGGGAAGGACCGTAGTGTCTCCTTGATCTCTGTTCGATTTTCCGAGAGATGGGTCTGGATATGGACGTCTGGCTCGGACTTCATGAGATCTCCGAGGGATCTCATAAGTTCTGAGGTGCATGACAAGGCGAATCTCGGGGTTATGACAGGTTGAACAAGCGGGCGTTTGGATTCCGTCTTTCCGTTTGAAGTCGATGGGGATAGGCTTCGGATATAGGAAATCAAGTCCTGCGTGTCCTGGATGGAAGACTCCACGGAAGCTTCGCAATAATAGTCTGGACAGTTCCGATTCATGTTGCACTTTCCAACGAGGGCGCGTTGGCCTGGGATTGATTGCTTGAGCGTAAGGAGTCATTGCAGAGTCAAAGCATGCTCACCTCTCCTAAGGACAACATCGGCAAGAACTTTTGCGCTGGATGCATGCTGACTGGCATAGTAAGAGCAGGTGGTAGTCTGTGAAGATTTCTGTCAATTTGATTCGCAGACTCTTCTCCGCAGCTCGCACGCACTCCGGCATTTAGATTTCGTTTGACCACTTCGTCGTACACCTTGTGCGCATAGTCGGAATCCGTGAATTTGGCCTCGCGGGGAAACGTGAGCTGTTGCAACCAGTCCAGCAGCTCATACTCCTGGCCCAGTCCAAGATTCGGGTATTGTGGGGCATGCTGATCACGGGTCGCAACATGCGATCAGTCATGGCCCTTGACAACAAGGAAAACAGATGATTCTCACTGTATGAGTGTCAATGAGCCCCGGGCAAATGAAGTCGCTGTCATCCAGCTGCATAAACGTAAATCCGGAAGAGGCAGTCGAATCCTCGAGGTTCAAGCCATGACGCAACGCTGCCTCTTGCAACTGACTTTCGTCGACATCCTTCTCGATCCAAGCGATGGCACCGTTCGAGACATAGACGAGAGTATCGACCAGATAGTCCAATTCCGTGAGCGAGACCGAATGGACGAAAGAGCCGTAGAAGAGTGTGTTGCCAGACATCGGAAAAAGCGGTCCAAGGTCAGCCCAGTGTGAAGCAGAGGCCTACACCTTGGAGATTATATGCGGCCCAACGAGAATGCAAGCGGGAAGGTGGCAGTCGACCTCCACTTCCGAACTTCTCGGATAGCTTCGTTTGCAGCTTCCGGACCGGCTTTGGATAACGCGCGCGTGTTTATCGATAGAGCTATCGATAGTCCACCTGGCGACCGGCTCTTTGCCAGATGCTGCCCGTTGCCAAGTATTCCTATCGTCGACGTCGACAACGAGTGCCTTGTATCATGCCGTGTCAAGCAACGTGTACTCCCTTCGCGCCTTATGCCTTGATGTCTTCCATGTCTGCCATGATAGATACCACTCATATCCGTAAAACGCTGTTGCCGAATCAGAACTAGTTCTTATAAATGGGAACGCTGAGGTGAAATTAGGGATATCTCAACAAGGAAGCATGGTATACATTGCGAATCACAACCAACGAGGAGCCCAGAAATGCCCACATTAGAGCTGCTCGTGTACAATCCTCCGTACGGCGGGCGCTTTGACAGTCCGCTTCAACGCGGCGCGTCTCTTCTTCCTTTCCCTACATGACAACTTGGGCGCCTTGCTCGGGCTCACGGAGGAAGAAGCTGTAACAGCAACGCTCGATTCTGGAACACTTGTTTGCGCGGCATCTGTCGCAATGATGTCTGCCGGAGGAGTACCCGCTGCAGAAGTGCCTGCAGGAGGATTGCCTGACGAGGAGGTAGCAGCTGCCGGCGCGACCGACGAGGACAGCACGGTTGACGAAATGGCGAGAGACATCGGGGTTTCGCCAGAAGAAGGTAATCCGGTAGTCAGGACTGTGTCTATGGCCGTCGAAGTATCGTTCTGCTCTTCGAGGGATGGTTCAGCTGGGTATACTGCGTCATCCCCTGTGCCTGTCGGATAAGGAGGCTATTGAATACAGCTCAAAGTCAGCTTTCGTAACTATGCACATCAATGAGCTTGACTGACCGTTTGGGTTGCAGCTGAGGTGGCTGTATCGCTAGCAACAGTTTCTTTCGCGTTTTCAGTCGGGTACTTGAATTCAGATTTGAGCGTTAGCTTCAGATGAGTCCTTTCATTGCCAAAACAGAAGAACATGAGCCGACTCACGGCATTGGGGTCGATGGAAGCCGAGGGCTTTGGTCCCTTTGGTACCACGGGGACGCAGTTCTTCGTAGGTTTGACAGCTCCCCCGCCTGACTCCAGCCTGTATCCCTTCTGCGGGTCGTGGCGATGGCTTTGAGCCCGATATGTAGCGGCAAGAATCAGCGTACTCACAGGAACGCAGACATTTGAAGCAGCGTAGGATGGGTCCTGCGACGGAGGCGGAGTCATGGTCGTGCCGGCCTCGGGGCAGAAAGTGATCGTATAATCGGGCTGGAGAGCTTTGTCACATGTGTGTAACGAGGTCTCGTCGCTGTTGACATAAGGTGTGAATATGAATTCATCGTGGATCTACCGCTTTGATATAGGGTACTCACTCGTAGGCATGCTGAACCATGCAGGGAAGCGGATTGAGCATCTTCGCGGATTGTGGATTTGTGGAAATTACTCACAGCATAAGCATCAGGGCAACCCTTCTTGAAGAAGTGGTAGTAGTCGATCATGTCTAGACTACATGTCTGAGGAACGGCGAATGGACCTGCGAAAGGAAAAATCGGTGAGCGGCTTATTGTACAGGTATGTTCTTGTCAACCCACCCGTACAACAGTTTCGATCACCATCTGAGATGGTCTTTGACCCATCGGGATCAGTGAAGACGTACTTGCCCAGGGCTGAAGAGCAGCAATGTCAAGGCCTGGTCCCTATAGCAGCTGGAACCAAATCTTACCAGAACCTGTCTTGCAAGATGACAGACAAGTAGCATTATTGAAGCCGCCCAGCAGCTCCGGAGGACAGAAGGGCATCAAGTCGAGGGCGCAAGTCAAGGTCTTACATTGTTTCGTACTTGGTAGGATCTGCATCGGGATACTGAAGCCTGAGGGAGAATGAGGAAGGCTGGAGTTCAGCCCTCGAAACGGCAGGCAAACCGCGACACGCGATCGGAAACATGCGTTCTTACCGTCGACCAGAGACAGATCATACCAGTCCGAGAATGGCCCTGCCTCCGAGGGATTTTCCGTTGCCAACGTCCACTCTCCCAATGTGCAAACCTCGCCGGTTTTGCTAGGGTGACATCCCTGCTCTTCTGTACCCTCACAGTCACCCGTCTGACAATGCCACTTGCCATCTTTCGTTGCACATTTCGTTCGGGGCCAAATTCTGCCTCCCCAATGATCAGACACGGTAAGTGTCCTGTGGGCTCCAGGCTCTAGTTGAAATCCCAATGGGCCCTGAATGGGCACTGCTGGCGGTGCAGTGTTGTGGATACCTGGCCAAACGGGTTCCTTGCAGTTGTTTTTGAGCAAGAACTTGCGATCTTTGCCTTGGACCGAAGCGAGAGCGACCAGCGCTCCAAAGATGACGGTTATGTACATAAGCGTCAAGGTATGAAAACAGAAGTCGATGCTCCACAAATCGACAGAGCACTTGTTATTGGCCTTTTTGGAGTGGCCTGCACTCTTCCAGATGGTGCACACTGTCTCCCGCCCGAGATCTCAAATGCCCGGGAGGAGAGCGCTATCATCGCTTATACCTCTCGCAACCGCTCACACTCTTACTGCCAAGCCGTGAGCTATGATCAACCCGCCCGATTGGCTGCATGGCAAAGGAGGGATCAACGAATCTCTAGAAGGTAAGCGCATGAGGTTTCATGCAATCCCTCTCCTTACAAAACTTACCCCTTTCCAACCTGCCCAGCATTAAATCCTTGGTGGGTCTCCACGGGACTGAATGGAAAGATCGGTCGAATCGCATGCTCAGAGCGCCTCCGAGAGCTCAGAAAGGATGGTTTAAACAAAGGATACCTGAGATGCCTCAAACAGGAGCGTGGTAAAGGAGCAGAAACGATGAAACTGGAAGGAGTTCCAGCTATCTGTCTCGGGATGCGTTGAACGGCAATCAGAGTATATGCGTCATACATAGCTTCAGCATAGCAGCCTACTTTGACGGTACATGTTTCGGCTTCTTCCCGCTGGTAGCTGCCTTCTTGTTCTTCCACACCCCGCCGTACCGGTAAAACGGCGTATCCGCAGTACCATCAACCTTTCCTCCCGAGGCCTCTTTCCAGCACTTCCCGGGGCAAAGCAAGTACCATTTGTCGGTGTCGTCCTTTCGACAGCGAATCAAGATGTCGCTCGGCTTGCCGCATCCCTCGCAGAGTTTGGTGGAGGTACCAGGATCTAGCTTTGCTGCTTGTTTTGCCGTCAGGGGTTTCTTCTTTTTTATTGAAGACAAGTTTGTGCCATCGTCCTCTGAGCTGATTTCGCCGTGTTCCGAGCCGTGGCCGCCCTCTTCCTCCCCATGGATAGAGGTTGATGCATCGAACGGTATGACGTCACGATCGCTTTCGGGATTTGTCATCGTTCTTTCGTGGTCGGCCATAAGAGGTGTGGCGGACTGATGTCCACCTCAGTGGATAGAGAAATGACAGGCGGCGGGCGGAATAGGCGGTGTATCGATCTCGTGTTCTGCTGTCCAGAGCCGCTTGCACGGCGACACCTTGTAGCTTTCAGCTTTGTAGCATTGCTGGCTGGCCCCCTATGTCTCACCTTAAGATCGCCTGCGATCCCATCATCGCGCTTCTGTTCCGCGCTTTCTTGTCTTATTTGCTTCCGAACACCTTCGGTCACAGACAGCACCTTCATTGACATGTTTCCAGGACATCTTCACGAGTGAGAACGCCCGTCTTTGACATCCGCAACATTTCGTACACTCGCTGTTGGGACCGAAGGGATCGCCGCATAGAGACGCATCAAAATGCCATCCGTCAGCTTGAGCGATCCGGATCAATGGATAAATCACGTACATTTGCCTATGTACTGCCTCTGATCCGCCTTCGCTTACGCCGTTGCTTCACAGCTCCTGCAATGCAAACATCTACCGGAACGCCAGATGAAGATTCTGTGTCAACGCGTGTTGAGCATATTGATGGAAGAGTCAAATGTGCAACCGGTCGAGGCGCCGGTAACCGTCTGCGGTGATATTCATGGACAATTCTGGGATGTCCACGAGCTGTTACGGCAAGGTGGCATGGTGCCAGGAACGAAGTATATCTTCATGGGCGACTTTGTGGATAGAGGTTATTACAGTCTAGAGACGTTCTCTCTCTTGATGGCTCTCAAAGCGAGGTAAGTGCAGACCACAGATTCGGCGGTTCAAGTGATACCAACGAAAATCTATATTCAAGGTATCCGGATCGCGTGACACTACTGAGAGGCAACCACGAGAGTCGGCAGATTACTCAAGTCTACGGCTTCTACGGTAAGCCTAGCACGACGGAGCCACCACCATCATGAGACCGATCGTGAGCGGGAATTCTAGATGAATGTCAGAACAAATATGGCAACCCTTCCGTCTGGAAAGCCTGTTGTCAGGTATTCGATCACCTTAATCTTGCAGCGGCAAGTCAAAGCTTCTGTATGGTTGTCTACCATGGTGCTGATTTGACGACCCTCAGATCATAGATGGGAGTGTGCTTTGCGTACATGGTGGACTTTCGCCAGACATTCGAACGTTGGACCAGGTCAGGGTGATAGCAAGAGCACAAGAGGTGCCACATGAGGGGGCTTTCTGTGGTGAGTCGATACCGAGAGGTGACTCCATTGTCACACCATTGATCACGCTCCACACGCTGTATAGATCTCATGTGGTCAGATCCGGATGACATAGATACATGGTCGGTCAGTCCGCGAGGTGCAGGATGGTTGTTCGGCGCAAAAGTCACAAGAGAGGTGAGAATAATCCGCAATCTCGACAAACACGTTCTCATAATTCCGACATCAGTTCAATCACATCAACGGCTTGTCACTAATAGCGCGAGCACACCAGCTGGTCCAAGAGGGATACAAGCATATGTTCGACAATCAACTCGTAACTGTCTGGTCCGCGCCAAATTACTGCTATAGATGTGGCAATTCAGCAAGTATCATGCAGGTCAAGGAGGATGGCTCGACGGATTTCAAGGTATATATGGCTGCGGAGGAGAACGAGCGTGACAGCAAGAGCGAGGCTGCTCGGAGAGTCAGTGTACTGTTCTGGCTTTGCTCGTTTTGGTTTGCTTACGCTTTGCTCCACTTCAGGGATTACCATCTTACTTTGTATGAGGAAGGATAGGGCAACTCAGTCTTATAGGATGGCAGGCGTTCGGATGCCGCATCATTGTCAATTCACATGTCTCGATATATCACAAGTTGTATCCAAAACGCATTCTGCATTATGGCTTGCAAGGGGAATATGAACCTTTGCTGCCTCCAGTCACCAAGAGCGCACTACGATGTGAATGGCTTTTACGTAGCGCTTGACATCGACGTAGCTTTGCACAGGCGCCTCAATCTGCTCAAGAAATGGGTAAAATAGTCAGGGAAGCTCTTCATGATAGAGGGGTAGATGAAGGTCCGCATCGCTGATGAAGAAGGCGCCTCTCAGTCTCATGCGGTTACTTGTATCTACAGGAGTCGAGAGTATTGCAGCAATATTGCAGCGGTCTCGAACACAGATAGACGGAGGTAAAGATAAGGAAGGATGAGTGGTTTCGTTTCCTTAGCTGTTTTGGGCGCGGCGCTTTTTTGGCTTATCGTGTCTCAGCTCGCCTTATCTTGTCCCTAGCGCGGCGCAACCCCGCAGTTCCCCGCGTTTGATATTGATCCAAGAACCTGATGTCTGATAAGGGCTGGGCACAGCCGATTCTGGTTAACATGCCGAGTTACATTCTTGGTTGGCTTTTGGAATATCTATGAGGCACCTTATCATATTGCCTGTCATTGGTTGGTGGAGCGGCCCGCCCAGCGATATTTCGTGTCCGGTCACCGTAGGAATACCGCATCTCGCGTGTATCGTATGCGGAGTGGCAGGGCCTACGAAGACCACAGCGGCCGTTGCTGACTCTCAGTATTCCTAAAAGCACTCATATTGTGATCGCAAGACCTGTCCTTGAGCATATCGAGAACAGTGAATCTCGGTAGCCAGCCCTTTACCAGTGCCGACAAAGGCATAAGGACTCACTCGCCTGATACCGACGTCGACGAGGTGCAATAACCTTAGTCGTGCTGAAACCATACATTGTCGATATGCCCAACGACTCTGCGAAGATGTCACAATCGATGTTGTCGACGGTGTCATCTACCGCGCCATCGCTATCTTCTTTCTCGGGTCGGTCTTCCCTCCAAACGTCGCCTGAAACCACCCCGCCTTCGAGTCCAGTCCTCAGGAAGCGCTTGTCTCCTCAGACTCAAGAGACCAATGACTTTCCTTCCACGCTGCCTCCGGTGCCACCAAATGCTGTGATCCCATCGGTGGATGAAAAGGACGCTGGGACACCGGATGCGTGGATTAACCGGGATCCTCGTGTAGTCCGCTTGACGGGAAAGGTGAGCCGAAGTGAAACCTCACCTTGTGGCAAGGCATTTAATGGTTCGAGCCTAGCACCCACTCAACTGTGAAGCAAAACTTGATGATCTATTCGCTGCAGTAAGCACATTTGAAGCTGTAGGAGCCTGCTAGTCGCTGAAGGGGACCTTTCGCAGGGTTTCTTGACGCCCTCAGAATTATTCTACGTTCGCAACCATGGCGCTGTTCCCCGCGTCAACGAGGAGGAAGGAATGAACTGGAGAGTCAGTGTCGAAGGGTCAGTTTTTGAGTTCGCCAACGATTGCGAGAGGCCCTCATCGACTTGACCCGCCATTCTCGACTCAGACAAGTCGCAAACCCTCTACAACTTTCCATTCAAGACCTGAAAGATCGGTTTGAAGTCGTCACACTGCCGGTAACTCTTGTCTGTGCTGGCAGTGAGTGTTCTCTTTATTTGTTCGGAGATCTCTGTTGCTAAAGCCGAACACCAGATCGGCGCAAGGAGCAGAATATCGTTCGCAAAGGTCTCGGCTTCAATTGGGGAGCCGCAGGAGTGTCTACAGCATTGTTTACGGGTGTCTACCTCGCTGATATACTCGATGCCGCCAAACCTATCTTCGTCGATGGCAAGAGACCTGCGCATGTGGTATTCGAAGGTGCCGATCAACTACCCAACGGCCCGTATGGCACGAGCCATCTGCTTTCTTGGGCTCGAAACAAGACGCGAGGCATGATGATCGCTTGGGCAATGAACGGACAGCCTTTAACTCCCGATCACGGCTACCCCTTGCGACTGATCTCTCCTGGAAACATTGGAGGGCGAATGGTCAAATGGCTAACAAAAATCGAGGTCTCGCACGAGGAGAGTCAGCATTATCTCCATTTCTGGGACAACAAGCTCCTGCCGACGCAAGTCATGCCAGAGGAGGCTCGAGCGGAGCGCAAATGGTGGTATGATCCTCGTTATATTATCAACGAACTCAATACAAACTCGGCAATCGCCAAACCTGATCACAACGAAGTCATCAACACCGCCACCCAATCGGAATACACCTTGAAGGGCTATGCCTATTCCGGCGGAGGAAGACGGATCAACCGGGTCGAGATCTCTACAGACGACGGGGTCACCTGGACTCTCGCAGACATCTGCTATCCTGAGGATCTGTACAGAGCTGTAGCATACGAAAGTGAAGTCTACGGCAAGCTCGACCTCACCGATCGAGACACCTGCTTCTGCTGGTGCTTCTGGAGCCTTTCTATTGCCACCAAAGATCTCCGAGAGAGCTCAGCAGTCATGGTCCGTGCCATGGATGAAGGCTTGAGCGGTCAGCCAAGAGATATGTATTGGAACGCAACCTCGATGATGAACAATTGGTGGTTCCGGACGGCCATTCACGTGGAAGAAGGCAACAACCTGCGATTCGAGCACCCTACGCTCGCAGGGACCACCAATGGTGGTTGGATGGAGCGACTAAAGGACGAAGGCCAAAACATCCTGCAACCCGTTTTCGGCGATGCGGGGCAAAAGTCGCTTCAGCAAGCACCGCCTGCGCCTAAAACCAGTGCGACCAAAATGACGAAGGACGATGTCCAAAGGTTGATCACGATGGAAGAGCTCAGAGCTCATTCGGGTGCGGACGAACCCTGGTTTGTTGTGGCCGGAGAAGTTTACAATGGAACAGGCTTCCTCAAAGATCATCCTGGAGGCGGGGATTCTATCACCCTTGTTGCGGGAGAGGATGCTACTGAAGACTTTATGGCAATTCACTCGCCACAAGGGAAATCTCAACTGGCCCAATTCCACATCGGCACCCTCGATCTCAAGGCAGTACTTCACGAGAACAAAGACGAAGCAAGCATCGACCCCATTTTCCTATCCAAAAGCAAATGGAAGCAGGCCACACTGGAATCGGTGAAAGTCGTCTCTCACGATTCACGCGTGTATCGATTCGCGCTGCAGACTCCGGAGCAGCTTCTTGGGTTACCAACCGGACAACATGTCTTTTGTCGTTTACGCCGAAAAGTACCGCAGGATCAAAATGGCCGGACCGAAGTTGTGGAAGGCGAGCTCGTGCAGCGAGCGTACACTCCAGTGTCTCCGGCCGATGCCAAGGGTTATATCGACATGCTCATCAAGCTATATCTGCCAAACGATAAATATAGTATGGGCGGGAAGATGACGAGGTAAGTGTATGGTCCGCTAGATTTCCCGACGGGTCCGGCTGATCTCCCGATTTCACAGCGGATTCAACGAACTCGAAATCGGCGATACTATAGAGTTCAAAGGTCCCCTGGGTTCCTTCATATGGCAGGGAAAGGGCACGTGCTCCTGGCGAGGCGTTGAGCGCAAAGTCTGCAAACTCGCCATGCTCTGTGGGGGTTCTGGTATCACACCTATCTTGCAAGTGCTCAAAGGCGTCATAGAGGACCCCGAAGATGCGGACACTGAGATGTGGTGTATTGATGCGAACAAATCGCTCGAGGACATTCGTAGGTGCCCGAGGGATTCAGAGAGCGTGACAGAGCTAACGCAATCCATCGCACTCGACCAGTGTGCCGAGAAGAACTGGATGATTTGGTTGGAAAATCAAAAGGCCGATTCAGGTTGCATCATACTTTGAGTGCGGTTCCCGAAGGCTGGACAGGCTCGAAAGGCCGCATGAGCCGGAGCATGTATGAGGCTCACCTGCCAACTCCAAGCGAGGATGCGCTGGTTTTGATTTGTGGGCCGGATGCTATGATCAACCAGACAGCCAAACCGCTCCTGGTAAGTCGTACTGGCTTATAATCATTGCAGCGACATACTGACTCGAGTTCGGCAATTCCGCAGACTGAACTGGGTTGGGACATTGAGAAACAGCTGGTGGTGTTCTGAAAGGGAATTACTAGTGTGATATGGGATATCCCATCTTGTAAATTGTCGTTGTATCTTTGATCGGGTTGTCTCCACTTGACAACAAAGTCATGTTGTATCCATTCATTCGAGCCTTAAGAGCCATCATCAGAGCTCGTGTCACATAAACGCAAAAAACTCGAAATTGCAAACGTATAGCTTCAGCGAGGATGATCAGTCCTTTCAGCACACGGCTTGACATGTGGCCGTTAAGCGACATATCGATGTCTGCATGAATTTAGAGGCGAATCCCGGAAAGGGTTCCATGCGCGAACATTGTATGACGGAGTTATCTATAAAGCATTGTTTCAAACACTTCTCCTTGACCCGTTTATGTTATCCGCCTAAGCTCCTGACCGTAGGAAAGATATCGTACCCAGACTGTAAGATATCAGGTTCATCAGTCGTCCGCTTTCCTTCTTCTGCTCCGCCAGCATTTCCTCGAGCGCCCGTCTCAGCTCGGAATTTTCCATGAGCAGGTCCGAATGAATGGTCAGGGTGACATTGAGAAGAGCCTGAACGACCTCGAAGTCTTTGTGCGTTTTCAATCGAGCGATGAGTGCGCGGATGAAGAGTTCGAGGTGTTCGAGCGATAACAGGGACCGAATCTCAAGATCGATCTTGGCGGGGGACAGCGATTTGACGTATTCAAAGAATGAGTTGTCTATCAAAGCAAGATCAGCAGCTGTATGATGTCAGAAAGATTCCCAGCACTCACAACCACCAGATGGGTCCTCTTTACCCAGTCTCATCGTGAAGTCGCTCTCGACGAAAGCCGAAGAAAAGTCTTGTCTTCTCGTAGCATCCTCATCGGCCTCTTTAGTAGGGATGTCAAAGCGTGTGCCGAGTCCATCGTCGAGATTTGTTACTGTCGGCAGGAAGAATGGAGCCTGCTCTGGCGCCTTGGGAGCATCCTTCGGCTTGTTTCGTACCTGTTGCGATGTGGATGCCATTAGCGGGTAAGAAAGTAATGCGCGCATAACTCACGCGAATCGTGTCAAGATTGAGAAGAGTTTGCCATTTTGATCTCGGCACCAGTGACAAAGTCGTCATTTCTTCAGCAAGCTGATCAGGCGTGGTGTATATGTCCTGGTATTCTGGCTCGCCCACGGCAGTGATGCCTTCAAGGTCTGACGAACATTCGGAAGCTTTAGCTTCTATACCTTGAGCAGATCCAAAAACGACTTACCAGCGTCATCGTCAGTGCCATGAACAGAAGGCATGGCCACATTTGTGATATCATCTTCGTCAATATGCCGCAACGCCACCTCGCTAAACTGAGCCTTGTTGGCCCATAGATAGACACCGACACTGTCAACCTGCGCGGTGGCCAGGAAATCTCCTGTGGGTGAAAAGGTGATTGAGGTTGATATGCTGGTCGTCCGGAATGCGTCGACAAGTTGACCTGTGGGCACGTCGTAGGTCCGGACAATAGAGTCTAGGGATGTGGTTACTAGCCACCTAGAATCGGGCGAGAATGTCTTGAACCAAGACCAATTAGTAACAATTTCTACGCGATTGCAAGACGGTCTTACCAGATCCAGCACACGTCCTCTAAAACCGGCCAATTCTCGCACTATTCTTCTCGTTTCTATGTCAAGGAGCCGGACCACAAGGTCATCGCAAACCACAGCAAGCAGTCCACTGTCTCGGTTGAGGCTGATTTGTGTGATAGTGGAGGGCATGGTCACTGTGTGCTCTAGCTGTCCTGTATGGAAATCAAAGAACTAGGAAAAGGCGAGTCAGACATGATTTACTGTATCACCTGTTCACAACTCACATTCAAGTTTCCGTCCAGAGTCGACGCTATTAGACACCTGTTCAGCGCGTCGGTCGCGAGACCGGTGACAGATTTGCCGACGCGCACGGCTTTGCTCCTCGCCAAGTTGCGGCTCTTTTGCGTAGGCTGTGTGACCCCCGCCAGATTGAAGATTTTACGCTCGTGCCCTGATTGCAGATTCCATCCTCGAATCTGACCAGTCGAAGATCCGGCGATGGCGTAATTTCCACAAGCTGTGACGCAAACCGCCTACATGAATCGGCTCAGAAGGTGGCACATGATAGCTCAAGGCGTATACTGACCTTTACTGCACCGTCCTGAACGTCCAAAGCCCATCGACCCGCCTTTTTGTCCTGAACACGCCATGTCCGCGCGAACGAGTCGTTCAAATGTGCCGTGACAACATCCTCCCAGTCCTTACTTCTCGTACTCGAGCTTGAAAGCGCCGTTATGGGTTGATATTTGAGCGACGTGACAGATACAGAAAGATTGCTGGCCTTCTTCGCCAAGGAGCCTGCGCCGCGGTGTCAGCTTGAATCGCCGTGTTTGGGTGTCGAGTTACAAACCTTGTGATAGCTCATGACTCCGTGAATCTCGAACTACACTGGTGTACCTCAATGCCCTATCCCTGCCGGCAGTCAAAATCTGCTTTCCGTCTTCTCCGTAGTAACGGATGCACTGGATAGGCGCGTGATGCCCCGTGCGGAACTTCAACAGCCGCGGCATGGCAGTGTCGGCATCAAAGACCCATTGCTGAAAGAGAAATGGTAAGAGAGGAGCCGGATGCCAAAGCGAGAATGCACTTACCTTGACACTGTTATCGCCGCTGGAACTGATCAGAAGCGGCTGTCCCATGACCCACTGCAAACCAGCTACAGGTGCTTCGTGTGCGTCCCGCAGGACGTGCAGTATCCGCCCTTTGGTTCCCAGATCCCAGACTGCAATGCTACCGGTAGTCGAGGACGTTGCCAAAATTGGGGGCCCATCTGGAAAGCGATGTGAACGACGCCCAGTACGTGAAAACGCAGCACTCACCCATCCTGAAAGACAACCCAGCGATTCCTCCTTCCTCCATCTTGACGTCGAAAATCTCCTCGCCAAGCTTAATGTCTACCACGCGAACTGTTCCGTCAGCGTGTCCGATTCCAATGACGTCTATCGCTGGCGATTGGGCAAGAATGGTGATGGCGGCGGAGGTCTTTTTCGGTGCAGGGAACGTGTGAATTAATGACCTTTGGAGAAAGGTCAATCAGACGTCCAGCCATCCAAAAAAAATCAGCCAACTCACATCGTTCGCACATTCCACAGCTGCAATGCACCTTCAGCACTACCAACAACGACCTTGTTGAGATAAGTTGCTGGATGGAGCATGGTTGTCGCTGTAAATGAAGCATGAAATTTTATCTCGCTTTCCAGTTCTATGGAATTCAGAGATCAGATCCTGCTTCCATCAAGAACCTGCATTTACTTGCCCAGCGTCGAGATCTTCCACACCAGCAAGCCACAACCATCCTGCCTAAGAGCCAACAATTGTTCTCCGAAAATCAGAATTTGGCCGAGCTTGACGTCTGGCGATGATGCTTGATACGCCGCGACCTGCTTTCCTCGTTGATACCGGACGACCTTGGGTCCGGCTGATGCAAAGATTTCATTGTTGTGCACGGCAAGACTGGCGATATCTGCTTCCTCTTCAGGACCTGTTAATAGCGGCGTCAGCTGCTAATACCATATATGCCAGTGGCAAGGCGTCAACGCACCGACAAAAAGCAAGTTCATCTTGCCGGCGTCCCACATCGCCCAACTCCGCCCAAGACAACTAAGGATATTGACATTGGGTCCCTTGAGAGCTCCCTTGGCCGAGCGTACTTGCAATGCGAATGGCACGTCGTTTGAGATGAAGCCGAGAGCTCGGAACGGAGCGAAGAGCCGTGCGGTCGAGGGAGGCTTTGTCGCCTTGCCGTCTGTGCCCGGAACAACGCGAGCTCTTTTGTTGGGCCGCTCTATTTGCATCGTAGAGAACACGATCGGGCGAGCTGTCTGGCAATGTCGAGCTTTCCTGGACAGATCTCCTATACCACCTCGGAAATAATTCCCACTTGTCAGGAACGCTTGACGGGATGCTCCTCCTCCGTATTTTGGGATCACGTGACCCTGAGCAGAAGTTCCGGTGGCACCTCCACTTTGCTCTAGCGTTTCTAAGTCAGACTATCTGCGGACTTGCAGTTTTTGCGTTCCAAAGGCACACGAGGGAGAACGACAGCCGAGAAGCTGACACGCCCCTCCCGCATGAGCTATAATATATATCGATCGCCTTTGAGTCACCCGGGTGTCTAGCCTCTCAACATTATCATTGAATGCACATTGCTTTGCCGTGGTGGCGTAGCATCCTTCACACACGAGCGTCCGCGTTAGCTCTTCATTCTCGACAATTGAGAACCGCGCGCAACTTTTCTCGACTCGTCGGCATGTCTGGACCCATTGAACCTATGGCGGTTGAAGCACCCGTGTCGGGCAGTGCGGCCGCGGCGGACGTTGCTCAGCTTCCAAAGCTTAAGGCTCCAGCTGTCCCCGGAGATGACAGCGGACACGATCTTCACGTCGTTCCAGATCATCAAGGAAGAGGCGTCGGCGATGGTATGTTGGAGCCGGAATACGCGCCTGATGGCGGTGTGAATAGCAAAGGCAGGAAGCGGTCAGCCAGCCCAAGTAATTCAAGCAACGTAGGTACAACACACTAGAATCTCGTAACGGATTGCCACGCAGTATACTGATCATTCTGCGCGTCGTGTTTCCGGTGAGCAGAATAAGAAGCTAAAGCTAGAGAACGCGAACGGAAATTTTAGCAAGAAGAAGAATGTGGTCGAGAGTGACGATGAGGACGAAGACATGAATGTGAGTGAGGCTGTCACAACGAGGGATGGGATGATCGGCAGGATACTGTACCGTTTGCAAAACGCGATCAGAGTGCCAAACGCGTCTCATCCTGTGTCTAAAGCCTGGGAGACAGGTAACTTACGCTTTTCTCTTGCGTTCCAGGGCGATGAGTCAGAGGAGGAAAAGCCGCTTCTCAAAACGGCGAAACGGAGTTTTCAAACAGCAGCAAAACCAGAACCCGAATCATCCGATGAAGATGTTCCACTCGCATCCGTGACCGGTACCAGCAAACCGCCTTCCAACGCTGAATCAGATCTGTCAGAAGAAGACAAACCGTTGGCCAAAACGTCAAGACGGACTGCGCGCTCAAACGGTGCAGTAAAGACCGAAAGAACGACTTCGGATCTTTCCGCTGAAGAAGAGGAAGAGGCGGCAGAGTCTAGCGATGAAGATGTTCCGCTTGCCAAAAACGTGAAGAAGGCTGCCAACGGCAAGAAGGCTCCGGCTACGAAGACAAAAAAGCCGGCAGAGCCGAAAAAGGCTCGTGTACGTACCAAGAAGGAGGAGTCTGATTCAGAAGATGAGAAGCCTTTGAAGGCGCGTGTCAAGGGCAAAGCCGCCGCGAAAGTTGAAGTCAAAGACGAGAAACCAAAGGGCAGGAAGAAGAAAACTGAGGCGTGAGTTCTCTCTGCGAAGGAGTTCTGAAATGGCAATCCTGACTGTAATTCGTCCTCTAGTGAGGAGGAAGATGAAGCTGTTCGTAAAACTGATTCCCGGGCGTTTCATCTTTCTAACGTTGTCTCATCCAGTACAAATGGTGGGAAGCGCAAGCCGATGGCGACGGAAGTTCGAAATGGACTACCCTCGAGCACAACGGCGTTCTATTTCCCCCTGCGTACCAGCCCTTGCCGAAGAACATCAAGATGAAGTACAACGGTTAGTAGAAGTTTGGTCTTGTTCGAACAGGTACTGATTGCTCGCCTCAGGCAAGGCAGTCACGTTGTCCGAGGAAGCGGAGGAAGTTGCTGGATTCTTTGCTGCTTTATTGGAAACCGATCATGCCCAGGACAAGATATTCAGGAAAAACTTTTTCGAAGATTGGCTCAAAGTTCTCAAAGAGTATCCATCAGTAGGTCGATGATTGGTATTAAGAGGTGACATTTGCTCAACAAATCTGCTTCAACAGGCCGACAGCGCACAGATCAAGGAATTGGAACATTGCGATTTCCGACCCATGTACGAGTACTTTGAAATTCAGAAGGACAAGAAGAAATCTTTGACTGCGGCCGAGAAAAAGATGTCAGTTATGACAGCAGCCCGAACGCGCAATAATTCTTATGCTTATATCTCTCCTCAGAATCAAGGCGGAACGGGACGAGATGGAAAAGCCCTATCTTCATGCGACGATCGATGGCAGAAAGGAGAAGATTGGCAACTTTCGTGTTGAACCACCTGGATTGTTCAGAGGACGTGGTGAACACCCGAAGAAAGGCCGCTTCAAGGTCAGCTTCCCGTGGACTCAAGTTTCATTGAAGACTGATTTACAGACCTCAGTATCGTTTGAGGCCAGAGGACATTGTCATCAACATTGGATCGGATGCTCCCATTCCCCAGCCCAATATTCCTGGAAAATGGAAAACTGTACGACAACATTCAGTCCTTGGCCCTGGCTATCCCGCTTACCATAAATCGTAGATCCAACATGACAACACCGTAACTTGGCTGGCTCACTGGAAGGAAAACATCAACGGCAACTCGAAATATGTGTTCCTGTCTGCTGGTTCCACTTGGAAAGGCCAAAGTGACAGAATTAAGTTTGAGAAAGCTCGAGAGTTACAAGTACGTTCTCTTATAGACGTCACATTTACGTTTTCACGCTGATTGCAAAATGACAGAAACACGTTGATCGTATCCGAAAGGACTACACTGCGGACCTTAGAAGCAAGATCATGGCGGACAGACAGCGGGCAACGGCGATGTACTTGATTGACAAGCTGGCTTTGCGAGCGGGTAACGAAAAGGGCGAGGACGAGGCGGACACGGTCGGTTGCTGCTCCCTCCGTCTCGAACACGTCACCTTGCTTCCGCGAGACGAAGAAAACGCGGTCGACAGGATCGCTCTTTCTTTCCTCGGTAAAGACAGTATTCTCTATGAGCAGGTGGTCGAGGTAGATGCGCAAGTCTTCAAGAACATCAAGATTTTCAAGGCGGAGCCCAAAACTCAGGAGGATGACTTGTTTGATCGACTGACGGTACGCCAGAACCCGATGTCCTCAAGAGTTCCGTATCTCTGACCTTCGCGCAGACGTCCTCTTTGAACAAGCATCTCGGGAGCTACATGCCTGGCCTTACTGCCAAGGTTTTCCGTACCTACAACGCTTCTTGGACCTTCCAAGAACAGCTGGAGCATACTCCCAAGAAGGGCACGGTGCAAGAAAAAATCGCTGCATACAACAAGGCCAACAAGGACGTCGCTATTCTGTGTAACCATCAAAAGACGGTCAGCAAGACACATGCCGCGTCCATGGAGAAGTTGGGCGATAAGGTAGCGAATTGTCTGGTTCGTAAGATTCGCCGAGGCTGATCCATTTGACACAGCTTCTCGGGATGAAGTATCAGCGAATGCGGTTACGATATCAGTTGTTCAACCTCGACCCGAAGCAAAAAAAGAAGCATCCTGAATTGGCCGAGGACGAATCCGACTTGGAAGAGGAGTTCTTCGAGCGTCATGAGAAGGCGTTGCTCGACACGTCCATCGACAAGGCCACAAAGAAATTTGAAAAGGACAATGCTAAAGCGGTCGAAAACAAGGAGGAGCCGCAGCCTGAGAGCGCTCTCAAGGAAAAGATCAAGGAACTGAAGGCTGAAAATGCCAAGATCATCAAGGAGAGAAAGGCGAAGAAGGCCGATGCGGGAAGAGGTAAGACCATTTTTTTCTCTGAAATATCACTCAGGCTAAATGCTTGAAATGAGTAGCGGACGTCGACAAGATTCTCACCCAGATCAAAAAAATGGATGACCGAATTGACGCGTTCAAAGTTTCTTTGGAAGACAGAGAGAGTAACAAGACTGTTGCCCTTGGTACCTCTAAGTGCGTGAACCTCGGTCGAGTTGCCATCTTACCGCGCTGACTTGTTATCGCGTCAACGCTTCTTGTTGGCCCTTAGAATCAATTACATCGTAAGTGCACTGCACGCGGGCGAACCGCGCTTGCGTACTGATATCTTTATCAACAGGATCCACGATTGACTGTAGCATGGGCGAAGAAACACGACGTTCCCCTCGAGAAACTTTTCTCCAAGGCAAGTCACCAACCAGCTGACATCATTAACACTCAGACTAACTGCCTGCCATGCCTATTCAGACTCTGCTTACAAAGTTCCCTTGGGCCGTTGCCGAGATCGAATCGGACCCCGACTGGCGATTCTAGATCCCAGCGAGTCTCCTTCCGGGCATTACGTACCTATAAGCTCAAGTCAGCCAGACTTTATTCATCTCACACAACAATCCACGCATCGGACATAGAACTCATATTCGGGCAGCAGGGCCACTACAGTTGTAACACCTAGCATGCATTGCATCTTTCGCTTTTCAATTTTCGCATTGGGCCAATACTGTTATCAAAAATGGCTAAAGTCTCGACGTGCGGCCCGACTCGTGCTTATTCACATTTGATCATTTCATGCCAGGTTCATTAAGGTATATATACTATGCATACTGACTCTGTAGCTCTATAGTTGCTTGGCAAAGATCGTGATGGTAGAAACGAGTGGCGCTTGCGTGCGAGCGTAGTTTCGAGAGACAGAATGCGAACGCGCAATGTTCAAGTCGTGAAGTGTCGTAAAAGTTCGTTATAATGCCGCACCCCTAATGCATCTCGGTCGGGGAAGCTCCATGTTACCACACGTATGCCGCCGGCACCAGACCCTCCCGGCCATCATGAGTCCGGACAAACCACCACTGCTCTCCCTCGTCTTCCTCGACAACGTGGATCTGATCGCCTGCCTTGACAGACAATTCACGCTGATCTTCGCCTACAAAGTCGTATTTGGCTGTTGTCGGACGACCGATGTGGGTGAATACAGACTCGTCCGTTCGGACAGGCGATGCCAACACTACTGGATTCTCCGTTCCGATGCCTTCGGCCGTGTCCCCGTAAGATGAGCGCCGCGATTGTCCCAGACGTGGCCGCTGACTCGCCAGTGTCACGTAATTCGCATCGCGCGCAACCGTTCCCGGTGTGAGGAAGCCAGCGGCAGCTGCCGCCTTTTCGCCGAAAATGGCCGCCTGAATCGCACCGAGTTTCCGCAGACGATCTTGCTCGGAAGCTCCGGCGGTGGTGTCTGCATATTCAGATGACGTTTTGCTGCCCTTACGCGCGAGGGCGCCTGCCGGTGCAGGACGGCTACTTTCGCGCGGCCGCCAGCAGAACATGATGAGCAAGCCGATGAGCGCAATGAGGAAGACGAGGCCAGTGGATATGGCGATGGCGATCAGAACGATAAGTCCGAGAGCCAGGTAGCCTGCAGAGCCAGCATGAGATCAGTACCACTCCTCCGATCTTGTGTTTCTACCTACTCTTGGTACTGAAATTGAACGAGTGTCGCGAATAAAAGAGACCGCTCGCGGAACCAGCAGATCCGTCCCGCTGAACGCCAGTCAACAACGGCGTCCACGTCTGCCCGTCAAACAGCGCTGCAGTCGAGTTGACGAGCTGCGAATTGCCATTGGTACCCTCGACCGGAACGCGTACAAGGCCCGTTGCCAGAAGAAGTCGGTCCGACTCGATGCTGCCGTTGGCGGTGTGCTTTTCCGTCAGAGGAACGAATGCGAGCTGCGAGATGCGGGTGCTATCTCCGAGGGATGCTGCTGCGAGGTGTAAGCGAGGGATGTATAGGCCGCTATGTGATGCTTACTTTGCTTTGTCCATCTGCTACCATCCCAGTGAGCAATGAACGGCGCGCCATCTTCTCTCGATCTGCGACAATTCCTGAGAGACGTCTCCCCCCACAAAAACGCTAAACTCACCGACCCGCCACCCACACGCTTGCGACATCCTCGTCATCCATTGTCAGGGCGTCGACCGATCCAGGTAGGTCAGACGCCGACCCGAGCGCCGCCCAAGTCGAATTGGAGAAGGAATAGACGGCGGCGACGGCTGACGTTCCGTCTGAAAGGGCAAATGATCCGCCTGCTACGAGCACGTCTCCATTCTTCCGACCATATGAGAAGCGTATTCTTCACGCGGTGATTGATGCTTACCTGGCCTCCCGTTTGCATCGTCGCAACAACTCCGCTCCGAAGTCCGCTTCCGAGGGTACTCCACCGTGTCTCCGCTGGATCCCAACTGCAGATGCCGACGCATCCGAGCGAGCCAGCGGTGGTGAAGGCGCCGGCGACGATGACCTGCTCATCGGCAGACGAGTTGGATCCGGACGTACCGCGATGGGTAATGGCAAGAACCGACCCGGCCGAGGCGTCGGACGCAGCTGCGGCGGATCAGCGCACGAGTCGGAAACGCGCGAAAAGAGAGACTTACACCCATTACTCAAGGCTGGAACGTTTCTCCATGCGCCCGCATTGCCCTGCGCCTTCATATCAACCCAGCCGAATCCGCCCGTCCCGCCGACAAACAACCACCCTTGATCGGCCTCGTTGACGACATCGAGCGCGACGACGGCTCCAACGACGTGTGCTGCTGACCTTGACGAGACGACGGGCAGGATCGTGCCGCCCGCAGCGTCCCATATTCCGAGATTGTTGGCCTGGACATCCGGAAGTGAAAAGTTGCCGCCGAGGATGACCCAGGGCGTGTCTTTGGCGGTGGCGTTGGCGTAGTAGGCGACAGACACAACCAGAGGCGAAGGGTACGTGCCTTTGGTTGCGGGCGAATCGGTCGCAGGCGCTGCCTGTCGTTTGCGCACAGAAGACGAAAAGAAATCAACCCAGGCCGAAGACGTGCCGTGCGCACGCGATGTCTTGTGAGCATGCGGCCGAAGCGCCAGGCCGGACTCTTGGGCGGGAACCAAAGCTCTCCGTGCCAGTGTCGACGATGACGCATTCGTGACAAACCCAATTCCGGCACCGCTGACGGATAATCCCTCACCGTCACCAGACAGCGTGATCAGTCCGCTTGCACCGTACTCGCTCACGCCGGCAATCTGACCGACCACGGCGCCGGGCGCGACATCTCGGACACGGCCCCATATTCTGCGTCCGCCTATATTCTCCCGACTCCACGTTTCGGCGGCGAGATCATACGTCGCGACGCCGCCGCTCGTCAGGCTCGTCCCGTTGGCAAACGTGATTGACTGGAAATCGCCCCAGACGAGTAGGTCGGTTCCGTTAACTTGCAGCCCGCGCACGACGCCGTCCACACCGCCCGCCAGCGGCGACCACTGGCCCGCGGCGGTGTCGTACTGCGCGACGTACGACAACGCCGTTGTCTGACCCGTCAACGCCGTAAACTCGCCGCCGACAAAGAGCGTGCTCTCGTACCCTGCCAATGCACGAACGGTCCCGTCCGGGCCCCTACCGTCGAGCGCCCTGACGGTCCCGCGCGCGGTATCGAGCGCGACAATGTTGGAATAGTTGCCCGCCGCCGTGAAATTGCCGCCAACGTACGTGATCGCATTGTCCCGCGGCACGCTCGCCAACGCATAGACGGCCCAGTTTTGCGCAGAAGCCGACGAGGTCGAGGCCGAGGCCGAGGCTGATGCATTCCGCGCGACCGACAAGGCATACGCGAGCGCGTCGTACGGGGTCTGAGCCGTCGAGGCAATGACGGCCGTTGCGTCCGATACCATGGTTGTCGCGTTTGTCCCATTCATCCACGCCCACACTCCGAATCCGGTCCGCACGTCGGTCGTCGTCGTCGTCGTCGTCGTCGTCGTCGTCGTCGTCGTAACGTTTCCACTATCGATGACGATCCCATCGGGCACCTGTCCCCCGTTTATTGTCGTGGGACCCTGCACGGACGTCGCGTTCGCCCGGGTTCCATTCACCGCCGCGGCGTTCCACTCGATTCCCACCTCACCGGCAACGAGCGTCCACTGCCCGGCACTCGCTTCGGGCGCATCCCCCAACGCGAGCCTGACCGTCATCCCGAACGCGCCACTCGACCGTTCGACCAAGCCTTCATACACGAGCACGCGCGCGTCGTCGGTGTTTGTCTGATCGAGATTGACCACGATGGGCAGGGCCTGACGCGCGGCAAAGACCTCGACCTGGACGTTGCGCGTGCGCTGATTGCACGGCGGCAATGCCGCGCACCCGGGCGTCGTTACGTAGACGCGGTAGAAGCCCGTGCTCCCGACGTACGGATAATACGTGATCGAAGGTCGTTGCGCATCGTCGGCGCTAATGGTCGTCGTCAACACCCTGCGCACCGTCCCGCTGATGCTCGTCTCCACCTCGACCGTGTCCCATTCCGCTTGCTCGCCCGTCGTCTGTACGCGCGCCGTCCCATTGACACCCGCCACGCCCGTACACACATTGGCATTCTCGGCCTCGACCGAGGCGACGGCGCCGGCCCCGTCACTCAACAATTGCATCAGCGCCAACCCACCGCCGGCGCCGGTCCATCCTTCGAGGTAGACCTGGAACCCGGTAATGTCCTCGGCATCGGCAAAGAGAAAATCCTGTGCGTTGATCCCCGACGTGAGTGCGAGCGGACAGGATTGCGTGCATGAGGACGCGAGCAGGGTTTCCGGGTCGGTATAGGTCAATGTCCGAACGGTGTTGTCCGGTATGGTTACGATGCTGTTGGAATGGGTCAGACGGGGGGATTTGAGCGGGTGGGGGGGGGGGGAGGGAACCCCTGGGTGACTAACCGAAACCGCGTTGTTCCCCTGCCATCCCCAATATTGCCCAACCTGACGCCGCGCGCACGAACGTCCCGATACAGATTCACCGTCACTTTACCCGCGCTCCCGTCCCTGACCCACCACGCCTGGCCACCGGCACACAGCAGGTTGCGCGGATCTGAATGCGCCGTATTTGATGACAGAGGTCCGGCATCGATGGCGCTGACGGATGTGGAGAGTGGGAGCGGGAGGAGGTACGGCGAGTCGGCGGTGCCGAGCGTTCCGAGCGGGGCCGAGGGCAGACTGGATGTCGTCGTATTCAGGTACACGCCCGTCGAGTTTCCGGGCGACGATGCGGCCGTTGCGTTCCATGTTGTTGCGGTTGTGTTTGTATTGGTCGTCGTATTCCCCGCATTGCTTGCCAATTCGGTCGTAAACGTCCCCCCCAAGACGATCGCGTGTCCGAGCCGGGCCATCACTTCGACAGCACCATCCACGCCTCCCCAACCGGGTGCGCGCCATTCCCCCTCGGCTTCATCCCACACGGCGATATTCCCCCTATACGCCTCCTCCTCCTCCTCCTCCTCCTCCGCCGCCGCCGCCGCCGCGCTTCCTTGCACCCCGGCGGGCGCGGAAAAGTTTCCACCGACGTAGACGAGGCGTGTCTCGGTGTCACATAGCATCGCACGCACGCTCCCCCGAATCCCTTGGCCGCACGCGCGCATCGCCGTACCATCCCACGCGACCACGCCCGTGAATCCTCCGCGTGTTTGCGTACCGTTGCCATCTTCTACGAGTCCATCAAAGTCGCCGCCGAGATACGTGATGCCGTCCATCACGCACAGGGCGTCGACGACGCTTGTTCCGCTCGTCGTGGCGGTCGTGGTGGCGGTCGTGGTGCGCCATGTCGTCCCATCAATGATCGCTGCCGCGGGCGCGTCTGCTGCCGCTTCGGGCGGCGCTGTGCCTTGCCATACATTGATTCCTGTGAATGCGCCGACGAGGGCTACGCTGCCCATGCGGGAAAAGTCGGGGCGCATGGTGGGCTACTGGCGAGGCGAGGGGGGAAGGGGGGGCCAATGAGGCACCCGGGTGAAACATGATGATCTGCGGCTCCTTTGAATTGCTGTTCGAGGGATTGTTGATGCGCGCGTCGCGGATGCAAACGCAAAGGGGGAAAGGACTCCAATTATTGCGCAACGAGGCAGCGATCGACACTAGCGCGCGCGCGTCCGGGGCAGCACCAGCCTGCAGTAGCCGGTCATGGCAATCTGAGGCGGGCTGGCACTCGGTCCGGCCTCTTTCTCTCCCCCCCTCGGTCGCCCATCCACAAGCCCGCAAGCCTCACCATGCCGCAAGACGAAGACCTCGACGACCTAGACGACATCCTCGATGACTTTTCGGCTCCGCCCAAGCCCGCAGCTCCGAAGCCCTCCCCGCCGCCGCAGCAGCAGCAGCGGCAGCAGGACGATCCCTCCGAGGCCGACCTCGCGCGCCAGATGGCCGCCCTCTTGGCTTCGCTCGGAGGACCGCAAGATGGCGAGGCGGATGCGCGAGGGAAAGGACAAGGGGACGACGGCGACGGCGACGGCGACGGCGATGATGATGATGATTTGACAAAGCTGCTCGCGCAGATTATGCGTGCCGGACAGGGACAAGAGGACGAAACGGACGGAGCAGAATCGGGAATGGATGGTGCCGGGTTTGAACAGCTCTTGGCCTCGCTCGGACAGCCGGCGCCGATACCCACGGCGTCCGGGTCCACGTCCACGTCCACCGCTCCAACACGCTCCAAGCCACCCGCGGCCGCATCCACCGACGACAAACCCCTCAGCTTTGAGGAAACCATCAAGCGCACAATGTCCAACCTCAAGGACTCGGAAGCCTCTTCCCGCGCCAACGCCTCCTCCGCACCAGATCCCAACGACCCGCTCGCCCAGCTACTCGCATCCCTCAACATTGACCCCTCCGAACTCGACCTCGATGCCCTCGCCGCCGCCGCCGCCGCCGCCGGTGGTGGTGGTGCCGATCCCCAAGGCGCAGGCGGCGACTTTTCAGGCGTCCTCGACGGCATGATGAAACAACTCATGACCAAGGAAATCCTCGAAGAGCCCCTCGCCGAACTCGCCGACAAGTATCCTCCGTACCTCGCCACACACGGCGCCTCCCTTCCCGCGGCCCAACGCACAAAGTATACCCAGCAGAACGCCATTGTCGTTCAGATTCTCGAGATCTTTAGGGATCCAGCGTATAGCGATGCCTCGGATGCGCAGCGGAGTCGGGTCACGGCGCTGATGACGCAGGTACGTCTCCCCCACCTTGCCTTCCTTGTTGGCATTCCTTCTTCTGGGCTGACAAGGTGCGCGTTAGATGCAGGATCTGGGGTCACCGCCGGATGAGATTATGGGTGACATGCCCGAGGGACTCGTACGTATCCCGCCTTTGCGGACCCTACCCTTTTTTTGGTCGTAAAGATCCGGGAAGAAGCTGATTGTTTTGTTTGCGCATCGTAGGATCTCGGTGGGGAAGGATGTACGATCATGTAGCACGGGGGCGAAATTCCCGGGTCCGCCGTTGCGGATCACGATCTATGGGATAATGTGGCATTTTCGAGAACGCTTTTGCGTGTGTGATCTCGGACGCGGCGCGCCGCGTTGGTCAAGTCGGTCGAGGCGTTCCTCTCTGGATTATACGTGTCGTCTCCAGCGAGTGGATCGCGCAGTCGCTCGGTGAACCACCGGATGACATATATACCTCTTTTTCTTTGGCTTTATGAGCCCCCTCCCCCCCACCTTGTCCCCTGGCCGTGACCTGCGAATTCCTTTGGAACGTGCTTGCATCCACAACGACCTCCCTCGCAAGAGTCGACCACGACTTGTTGAGCAAGTAGCCGCCGTACAATGAGGCATGATAGATGCGTCGGGATCCGCTTGATCAGCCTGAGAGGATGGTGTCTCTGGCGCGGCGAACGATGCGGGCCATCGTGCCCCCCATGAAACAGCGGCGTGCCAAATGACCGGATCCCCGTGTGTTGTTCTCGCTGGTCGCGGGATCCTTTGAAACTCGTCACAGCCATTTGGTGAGCACACGTCCTTAAGGGCGAAAGGCAAAAAGAAGCGTTGCACGCCCAAGGTGTCAAAGCTCCGTTTGGGCGGGCAAGCTGGAATGTGACAGCAAACCTGTGATTATGCGCTGGTCAACGCGCGTCGAGAGACCTGGCCGGGTGGAGATGAAAGAGGGGTTCCGCTTGATGATAGCAGGTCACCAAGAATGACCAGCTCTCGATTGTGATGAGGCTATGATGAAGCTATGAGTTTTCACTTGCAACACGGGCAACAAATGGTTCGCTCCGTCGAGGCAATATCAGCTATGCCTTCAGACGATCTGAGGATCGGCGTATCATCAATGAAGACTTGAGCGCAAGTGCGGCAGCGCCGCAACACGCTCTTCCGGAGAGGTTCCCTTCAAGGCATCGCTTTGAAGCGATCTGCTCGATGGACTGCGGCATACCTGAAGCTGAAGCGGTGGGCAGGGATGGGAAAAAGAGTTGGATGACTGTAGCCTTCTATCAGTGGCAAAGGGGGCTCTCAGGACACATTCTACGTTCCCGTCGTTGTGCTTTGCATGCTCTCGTAGCGAGCGCCTCTTCAGGCCTTGTCCGTAAGACCCCGCACAACACGAATCAAGTGACAACAAGCCCAGATACGACAGTACAGCCGGGGGACTGCCTCAATGGCACACCGGTGTCTATGGAAGCCCATCATGCTTCATCCCTGCCTTATCGCCCTTCAATGGTCGAGACCCATTATCAGCCAAATTTCGAGTCTGACTGATCACCATTCAGTGTCGCGACCGAGTCTGAGCGGCTTGCCAAGGCGCAACGCTGACTGTTTTGCGCGAGTGCACTGGATAAGATCCGTCTCACTGTCAGAAGTATGCTATTCATTGAATCCACGGAAGCGACATCGAGATGCGTAAAGGGCAAAAAGCTGACAAGACAGACCTGTTTCTGAAATTAAAACAGTCCATCTTGACAGCTTATTGGTAATGGTACTGACTCCAAAACCCACGGACGATGCCCTTCTGCTTTCGGCCTTCATGGCACGCACAATTTACTTCCCACATAGTGACCAGTCGACCGTCGCTTTCGCGTGGCCGGAAGCGGCCCTCTACTAGCCACCTGTACAAAAACACCAGCGATGTCGCGCCTCTGGGGTTTCCCATGAAGTGGCCTAGCCAGCACGATGATCTTGGGTCCTACAGTCAATCGTCATGCCATCGTGGTCATCGATTCCACTTCATGCTACATCCTTCGTTTATACAAGGGATACAATCTCCAGACTTATGTGCCTTGCTACAACGCCTACCTTCCAGGTACAACTATTGTCGACCGGTCTCCGCACGGCCGTGGCTTCCTCCTCGTCGCCCCTGACGCTACGACTTTGACTTGGCCAATCGCATAGCCGTCTTTAGCCCATCTCCCCAGCGGTGAGGCTTGTGGCCCGTCGCAAGCGGCGTGACCGGTGACCCAGATCCAGCAGAACTCGGCGTCGGAGTCTGTTCCGCGTCGACACTCGCTTTGCGCATATCGCTCGGCCCAGCATGGCCAAACCGAGTCGAGCCGCCTGGTTCCGACTTCTTGGACTGTTTCTCCTGCCCTTTCACCAGACCCGGGCTTGTGTCGGTACTAGCCACACTGTCATTTCCGTAGGAGGCACTCCCGCGACGAGGAGGGTTCTCGATGACCAACATTTTGCTCGGATCCATCTGACGACTGGTCGACGGCCTTGCCGGAACCGCATCCATCTTGAGGCCAGAAGACCGAGCGAGCAGCTTGCTGGGCGGCGGAATTCGAGATTCGGTACCTCGACTTGGCTTGCGGAAAGCCGTGGCAGTTTCAGCAGAATTGATCGGGGAGTATCGCTCCGGCCCCTGAATCATGGTCGTCGCTCCTAGAGACACCGATCGTTGCTGTCGCCCTTGAGAATGGTCATTCTGCTTGAGCCCCGTCATTAACCAGTGATCCTCGATTCTGACAGGAGGACGCGTGGGGTTCTTGGCACTGGATCCATAGAGTGGGGCTTCCTTCATCAAAGCCAGACCTTTGTCCCGATAAGCGGCCGCACGGGTCTCGTAAATTCGGTTGATCGAGGGCAGAGCAGCTGGCGGAGCATGAGCAGTAAATAGCTCGTCAAGGAGCGGACCACCTGAAACAGGAATGAGCAGACTGCCATCGGACCGCACACAAGACTTGCCTTGCACAGATCCTTCCGCTTGCGCACTCTCGCGCTCGTCCGCTGACCCAGTTGTGGAGTCAACGACCGTGCCCTCGCGATTGTATCCCAAGTCAGACAGACCCGATACCGTTCTGGCTTGTTTCGCAACCATGCGACTGTTTTCCGTCTTGATTGTCGCGTTACTATCTGTCGAGCTGGATGTGCGCAACTCGGGTCGCTTGATGTACGACCGTGAGACTTGCTCGGCTGTTGTGTTTTCGATTGCGCCTCTGTCCCGACTGACACTGGATTCCTCACTAGCTTGAGAGCCAGGACCTTTTGACAAATTAGCTTCCTGGGCCATGATATCTCCATAGGCAGCCAGCTGTTCCGCCAGAGAGACAGTGGAACCCTGACGAGAGTTAGAAACCACGCGCAGTATCTCTTGCTCAGTCTTGCGACGGCGCTCGATGGCTTTGTATTTCGCCTTTTCCCGCTCCGTGTTGGATTGCAATTCCTCTGCCTGACTCTTCATGGGAAGAGTATACAGGAGATCCGGGGCGTCGCCTCGCCTTTTGCTGACTCTTCGAACTAGTCGCTCCTTGACTGAAAGCCCGTCTTCCGAAGTCGGCACAACAGAGGGTCCTGACACACACTGGGATGACGACATGGAAGGCGGCGTCAAGTTGGTATCAATTGTCTCCATAGTAGATATGGTCGAGACAGTATCGTTCCGCGATCTTCCATGTCTGCGTAGGGACGGCGGACGGGACATCGGCTTTTGAATGGGATGTGTCCAGTCGGTGCCTTCCGGTTCTGCTAAGAGAGATTTCCCAAAGGGCAAAGGCGGGATCTGCGGCCCGCCGGACACGGCAGATGAAGCGAGCGAGGTCAAACTTGCGCGTCGACTGCGCACTTTGGCGTTTTTGCGGGCCGCCGCTCTATCCCATATACTCTCGCCGATCCCATCTTCTTTTTCACGGCGGTCAAAGTCGGGCGATTCGTCATTCGAAACGACACCGGAGGCTTTGCTGCGATCCGTTTCTGATTCTGTATTCACCTTTCTCTGTTCTGGCTTTCGTGGAGAGAGCGGACTGGAAAAGTAGGAGGTCGGCAACGTTGCAGACCGCGGTTTCGGACCACCAAGCGGCGATGGTGTACTCGGCTCATGCCAAGGTGACAGTCGAGCGAATCCGCGAGGAGATGTTGGCGATGGACCACCATCTGCTCGAGACTTGAGTATTGATCTGGGAAGATCTTTCGTATCATCGTCGAAGCTTGCTCTGCCGTTGGCAAGCTGCGTGTCTATTCGGGAGAGCGGCCTCAAGCCAGGTCCAGGCTGAGAAGCACGGCGCTGCATTGCGACCGCAGATGCCATGCCATCGGCTACATCATGGGCACTTGTAGCAACGCCGGCCGCTTCACTCGCAGAGACCGTCGAGCTGACAACTGGATTCTGGAAGTTGACTTGCGAAGCGGATCTAGGTCGTCCATTGCCCACAGCTGCGGGGTGAATTCCATCTACGCTCAAACGCTTCAGTCGATCAACAGATTGATCTAACCCTTCCGTTGGCAGGTTTGGTATCGTTGTCCGAGGCGGTGAAGGTGATGCCGAAGGTGGTGAGCCATTATGTGCACCTCGTCGGAAAAGGTGGAGCAGGCTCTGCCTTGACAATCCCCTGATCGATGGCGGGGCCGTAGACGACTCGTCTGAATCTTGGGTTCGCGTGCGCCCTCTGAAGACGTGAATCTCACTACCGGCGTCCGAAGCATGGCTCCTCCTATGCAGAGCTTCCCGAAGACTGGCTGCCGGATGTGTGACTCTCCCGAACAAGCCATTATGAGAAGTCCGCCGCTCCTCGCTTGGCACGATGCCGCTGGGCGGGAGTGCTGAGCGATTGAGGTCGAGTGATTCGCCACGTTTACGTTCGTGTGTCAACCCTTCCTTATCACCTTTACCTGACGTCACCCGTAGCGAACCACCTCTCCTTCCGCCAAACATGTGATCCAGACTTTTTCGGATTTGTATGCGTTGCTGTCGATCTGCATTTTGAGGTTCCTTGCCCTTTCCTTTCCAGGCCGACGATTTCCCTAAGGTCGGAGATGCATATTCTTCGTCATCTTCGTGGTCGTCATCCTCTACTGCATGAGAATCCGACCCATTCCCAAAAGATTCCCGCCTGGCAAACTCTTTCTTCTCCTCTTCCTCCCTCTCTTGTACCTTAGCTCGTTCTTCGTCGAGCATTGCCTCCCACGTTCGCAATGTTTCCACAACATCCATGTGTCCTGCCTCGGCCGCAACCATTTCGGGTGTCGTGCCGAACTTGTCCGGCTTCTGCACCGCTCCACACGCGAGGAGGATGCGAACGATCTTGTCGTGTCCATTGGCGGCGGCAAAGTGTAATGGTGTAGATCCAGCATGGCCGAGCACAGTGGATTGCTGTCTGGTATCCAGATAACGACGGGGCAATCGTGGTGCATTGACGTCAGCACCCCGGTCGATAAGCATGCGAACCACTTGTTCATTGCCTCCTGAGCAGGCTGCGTGAATTGGAAGCAATCCATGAAGGATAGAATTGACAGGTTGCCCATGTGTAAGAGCACTGTATTGGAAAGAGTGGACGATCAGCTGCCACATTCGCCGGAAGGAAGAGCTTGAACACACTAGTGGACAAGTCCTACGTTTCCGGACACGGCAGCAGGATGAAGCTCGAGATTGGGGTCTGCCGGTATGCGTTCACTCAGTCACAAAACCAAAAGCGTTTACGAACGACTTACAATGATACACGACGTCGTACTTTGCTTCAGCAACCTTCTCGGCTTTTTTGCTGACCGCCATGGCTGACGTCCTCGATTACCGTCGATGCGCGTTCGCACCACCGTCACCTGGCTATCAAATCACCTCGAGCCTTTGCTATCGCTATCACTATCGCTATCGCAAGAGCCACGCTGAGCCTCTCGAAACGGCGAGTCGATCCGAGCCTTGGTCAAAACATCAACGCCCGAGTCGAGTTCCGGTGTTAAGCCGTCCTCAGGTAGAGAATCTGGTCGGGAGGCTGGTCAAGATCGACGAAGACAACCTTGCTGGCTGGTAGTTGTATAGAAGCGCCGGTGAGTATTGTACACGCGTGCCTGACCAAGAGTAACAAGCCTTTGAGCGACGCTGGTGGCTGAACTCTGTCGATCGCGGGGTAGTAGCTTCCGCCTCTGAAGATCTCCTGGCCATGTGCAGCGCAATGTGCGCGGGAGAAACGGGATCAAAGGCGGCGTTCGCGGCAAGTTGCGAGTAGCGGAAGAAGTCACTATCGCCGGGGTCGATGAACTACGACTGCTATCACGACCGATCCCTCATAAAAACATCTCTTTCGCACGTGCACGCTGTGATCTGCTACTGCAGTCAATCCTTGTCTCGTCACGCATCATCATAAATGAGGTCCTCCTTGACCGGCAATTTACCCCGAGGTGCGGCAAGGTGCGGCGCCCGAGAGGCATCCCGTCATCTTCGATCCAACGATCAGGTGGAGGCCGCTTGAGGTGACTCACCCTTGTCAGACAAAGTTTGATAGAGCGCCGAATCTTCATGCACTCCTTCAAGTGAAGCCTGCATACGCCTTATCAGAGCAAGGGTTGATGTCCGACCCTGCACCATCTCTGTCAGACCCATACCCTTGGTAAAATTACTGATCCTGACAATGTTTCCCGACAGAGCTCGAACCTCATGTGACAAGTGACACCCGAGGCAGAATTTAATCAGTGTCTTCCGGCGGTGCGGCCGGAATTCGGCATCGCTTCGGAGGCCGATTCCAAGTTCCGAAACGTGTCCGCTAGCTCGCTTGGCGAGACCATACTTTGAGAGATCCAGAAGTAGCAGCGGAAGTGGCTTCAGAACTCGTTAGCATGAGCTTCAGCACGCATCAAGCGCTTCAGCCTAATACCTCTTGACCATTATATTCATGACTAGTCCCAGTCGTTGTTACTGTAGGTATCGAGTACAAGGGTTGAGCATAATATGTTTGTAAGGCGGTTGCGCAGACCTATCAAGCAGACGGCGCGACAATGCCGTTGAGTGTTGTAGGTAAGGCGGCCCTTCACGCATAGTATGGACACGGAGATACAACGGAAGATGACATAGAATACAGGACTACTATTTCTCTTCCCGAGCACTGCAAGCGTGGATGACGAACGGTACGAAGTCTGAAGTGATCGCCTTCTGCCTCCTCGAATTGGCTGTCACTGCAAACTTCCAAATAACACCTTTGCTCATCCTTCGTTACGCAGAAACTACGAGCTGACTGGCGAGGCACCAGGAGCCTCGTGCTCCGCATCGTCTTCCGACACAGAGTCCATCTCGACATCTTCGTCACCTTTCTCCGCAACGGGTGAGGGAAGGCGTACAGCTACGAAGGCATCTTTAGCCTTAGCCAAGGCCTAACGCGAAACCATCTTGAGCGGACACTTCGCTAAAAGGGCGAATGACTCACCTGCTGCAATTCCGACAATGATGAGTCTGCTAGAATCGCCTTTTTCTTGAGCAAACTCGATTCCTGCTGCAGTTCCTGTAGCCTAGCTTGCAGAGACGCATACTGGCTCTCGCGTCTGAAGGGCAAAGGGATGAATAAAATGGCTGTGCTCAAATCGAGAGGGACATACTCTGTGATCTCTTGCAATTCAAATTCCAATCTTGCCTTCTTCATGCCTTGTTCGTAGTATGGATCACCGGCCTCAGCTGTCGTGGGCATATAAGTATGAAGATTCGACGAGAACAGTCTCGCGCCGACAACCGGCTTACGCAGGGGATCCGATCGGGTTTGACAGTACGCTTCGAACGCTTCAGCGGCGGGCAACGTCTCGGTAGGAGCGCCACCTCTGCGCGACAGGAGTGAGTAACCCTATATCAGACGTTGGAGACGGCTCGACTTACTCGACCTGCAATTCCCCAACAACCCTCGTCAGAGTCCTCTTCTCCAATTGAAGCCTCGCAAATTCGGCATCCGTCTTCTCAAGACCGAGTTTTGCACTAGCGGTTTTGGCGCATTCTGCATTCAGATTCGCCTGAGCGGCACGAAGGGCCGCGCGAAGATGCGCCGTGACATTGACGTCTGGCGGAGTCGTTGAGGAGAGGGACGAAGATTCCGGGATGAGGGAAAGGACGAGTTCGGCGGAGGTCGAGGCGTACGGCCCAGTGAGCGGTTTATAGCTGCCTCCGACGGCTGCAGTGGACATGATGGGCGACGATGCGCGGGGTAGTTCTCAAAGAGCTTATGAATTTGAGCTGAACATCTACCCCTTTGCATCTCACGATACACGCTTTGCCAGAACCGGGGAAGCCTCCTCCCGATCGCAGGGACTTTCGATTACCTAAGCACGACTCATTCTGGAAAGTGTCATTTAGCCTTCATGTGACGACGCGGATATCGAACATCGGAACGCGATCTCCTGTTCGCGAAATGCAGGATCTGACGCAGAATGATTTCAGAACTTTATGCTGATTTTAATTGGGATGCATGCTTGCCCTCTCATCCTACGTCAAGACTATCGGAGAGGCCATTCGATCATTATGGGCAAGCAATCTACCCTGGGAAAGTTCTGGGGCAAGCCTGGCGCATTACAGGACCCGGTCAAGATGGACGAGGACAAGAAGGAAGCGGAAAAGAGCGGCGCGAAGGATGCTGCCTCAACTCGCGATAAGTCGGGAAAGACCACGGAGAACAAGGCTTCTACGCCGGCGGCTCAACATTCAGGTCCAAGTCCCTCCAGCAAGGGTAAGCTCGCATGGTAAGACTTCGGAAATGTGGCTTATGCCTAGATGCACAGGTGAATGCATAACTAATCAGAGCAAGATCGAAATCACGAAGAAGAAGCGCCGAGTCGTGGAGTCTGACGACGACGAGGAAGAGGTAGCAGCCAACAATGACGATGATGTCGATATGGAGAAGAAGCCGACGGATGGGTTCTCCGACTCCTCTGAACGCTCTACGAGCACGAAACCCGCGAAGAAACGAGCAAAGCATGATTCGAACATCCAGAGCGAAGATTCCTCAACGGAAATCAAGCCAGAGGCAATCAGAGAGGAAATCAAGGAGATTGCAAAAGCTCAGCTAGATCAAATCAAGGAAGCGCCGCAGGATAGCAAGGAGCCGTCCGAGTCCAGGATCACAGCATCCTCTGTTCAAGCGGTTCCGAAAACCGAAGTCGCTAAAATCAAGCCACCCAAATGGGAGTCTCAAGTACCTGTAGGACATAACCCCTTTTCCATGGCAAAAGCCAAACCGACTTCAGCAAAATCCGGATCCGCAAAGCCTACAAACGGAGAAAAGCCGGCATCCGCTACAGTACAAAAGGGCAAGGGCAGGGGCAAGCGAGATCCTGATGATAGCGACGAAGATGACAAGGCTTCACCCAATGACACGAATTATTCGCCTGACGCAGGGGAAGATGACGATCACGACAGCGTGTCGGATGCCGACATGGCTGGTGAAGGTGACGCCGAGGCAGAAGAGGAGGCTGACGAGGAAGAGGAGGAACAGACGTCCAAGGCCGCCGCTTCGAAACTGTGGGTGCAGTATCAAACGCTTGAAGAGTTGCTGTTGAACGAGACGATCTATCTTACAGCGCGGCTACTTTAGGAGCTACAGCGAGTACAGGCCTTACAGGGAAATCTGAGTGGAAGAAGGGAGATCCGTGCGTCTAGGACTTGTTTGCAGAGATCTCGAGCTCACGGAGATAAATACCTCTGCAGTGTTCCGTATTCCGCTCTGACGGATTGCTTCGAGGAGATAGATAAGACGACGAAACGACTACAGATTTCATCGCTCCTCACAAATTTCCTACTTAAAGTTGCAATGAATCCCGGAAAAGACGGAGGTGACCTTCTTCGGGTTGTTTATCTGTGTATCAATCGAGTAAGCATGTTCATCCTCGATGTGAGAGAGGCATTGATACTGTATGCCTGTACAGCTCTGCCCCGATTATATGGGCGTTGAACTTGGTATCGGCGAATCGCTCATCGTCAAAGCCATCGCTCAGTCGACGGGTAGAAGTGTACCGCAAATCAAGGCCGAGTTGAAGACGGTCGGCGATTTGGGCGAGGTCGCACAAGTGAGTCTTACCATAGACCTTTACTGCGACAGATGCCAACTTTTTCTCGTCCAATGAAGCAATCGAGAGGAAAGCAAAAGACTTTGTTTAAGGCAGCTGCCTTGACCGTGCCTTTCGTCTTCAAATGCCTGCTAGATATCGCAAAGGCTTCCGGAAACGCTGTGAGTAAAGTCAGGGCGACACATGGTTCCCGAAATTGAAAGGGTAATTGCTAGTCTCAAGCGAAGAAGGTCGGTATTATTCAGAAGCTGCTCACAGCCTGCACGGGCTCGGAAACCAAATTCATCGTCCGAAGTTTGGAGGGAAAGTTGCGGATCGGATTGGCCGAGAAGACTCTGGTTACTGCTCTGGCGCATGCTATTGTCCTGAAAGAAGTCGGTAGGTACAGATGTGAGCTTCAAACCTGTTACCCGGTCTCATTATATCCTTAACTTTAGGCTCGAAGAAATTGCCGGAAGCCAACTTGGCCGAGAAGCTTGCGAAAGGGGCAGAAGCCGTTAAAGCGGTGTACAGGTTTGTCGACTATTGCTTTACGTATGTGGAACGGCGAACTGATACTGTACGTAGCGAGTTGCCAAACTACGACTTGATCATTCCTGCACTATTGAAAGGCGGTATCGCCGGCTTGCAGGAAGCGTGCAAGCTAACTCCAGGTGGGTAGCTAAGGTGCTAGACAGCGTTTATCTCATATCGCGCGTATCATTCAGGTGTGCCGCTGAAACCCATGTTGGCTAAGCCTACAAAGGCAATTGGAGAAGTGCTTGATAGATTTGAGGGCAAGGAATTCACGTGTGAATACAAGTATGATGGCGAGCGAGCGCAGGTAAGCGGAACAGTCACATCGAGTAGACCATTAGTGCGACGCCGATCGCCATCTTCTCTCATTACAGATACACATGCTCGAAGATGGTCAGATCGTGGTCTTCAGTCGAAATTCCGAAAACATGAGTGCGAAATATCCGGATCTGGTCGAATCCATACCTAAGGTGAGACGGGTATTCAAGCGAAGTCGCAGCGCGACCTCATGCCATGCTTCATCAGTGCGTCAACAGAGATGTGAAAACTTTCGTTATCGACACCGAGGCTGTAGCATACGATATCAAAGAAAAGAAACTCTTGCCATTCCAGCAGCTGACAACGCGAAAGCGAAAAGATGTGAGAACGGAAGACATCACAGTCAGAGTGCATATTTTCGCATTCGATCTGCTCTACTTGAATGGCGAGGTAAGGCTTGAACCAACGAGTTGCGTGCGCATCAGCTCAAACTTTCTGCTCTTTGAAGTCCCTTCTCCAAAAACAGCTTGTTGAAAGGCGGAAACTTCTGCAAGAGCATTTCCACCCCGTCGAAGGCGAATTTGCATTCGCTCAGAGTTCTGATGGATCCAGCAGCGAGCAAATTGCCGAGTTCCTCGACGAGAGTATCAAGGATGGGTGCGAAGGTCTTATGGTGAAGCGTCTCACGTCTGAGTCGACTTACGAGCCCAGTCGACGATCCATCAATTGGCTCAAGGTGCGTTCTTCGAAAACGTCATAACGTATCTGGCTCATTCTCCCGTCAACGTTAAGCTCAAGAAAGACTATCTTGCCGGTGTCGGAGACTCGTGTGACCTGGTCGTTGTCGGTGGCTATTATGGCAAGGGCAAGCGGACCAACACATACGGAGCTTTCTTGTTGGCGTGCTACGACCCAGACGCCGAGCAATTCCAGACAGCTTGCAAAATTGGAACGGGATTTTCTGATCAAATGTTAATGGATTTGCACAGCCTGCTCTCTCCTCTGGAACTTAGCGGAAAGCGAAGCGATGTTCAAGCGGACATGTCGAAACCGCCAGACGTATGGTTTGAGCCTAAGGTCGTATTCGAAGTCTTGACCGCAGACTTGACCCTGAGTCCTATCTACATGGCCGCACAGGGTCTGGTGAGTCTGTCGGCAGTGGTATGCAGATATGAAGACTCAATTCATCATGGCAGGTCGACGAGCGAGGTATCTCGCTGCGTTTCCCACGATTTATCAGGATTCGAGACGACAAAGATGCCGATGATGCTACCACCGGAGAACAGGTCAGTAAATTGAAAGGATACGCGATTTAGAAAGGCTGACACGGCGCACCAGATCGCCGAGTTCTACGAAGCACAAGCATTGGCTTCCAAGGGAACCCGTGGCGAAGGCGGAGGCGACGACTATTAGATGTCACCGTTGGGGCTGATCTAGCAAGCACATTCACCAGTTGTATACAGCAAGATAGCATAAATCATCAACGTATGATTCACAATCATTATAGACATGTACAACTTTGAAACCGGCTCTCTAGATACTGGCATTGCCCATGAGCTGGGCTTTCCGATAGAATCGCTTAGACTTCCACTGCTTGGCTTGCCCTCACAACTGCGATACCGTCAAAGAGCTTCGGCTTGGCCTGGACGGCTATGTCGCCGTAACTTTCAGCTTGGTCCAATTTGACACAATCCCGTGTACCGAGGACGAGCAGTTCGAAGAAGAAAGAAGCAGCAGCTCGCTTGGAGGCCTGAGACATTGGATCAGCTTGGTCTCGTACTCCGTCAATAGCGTCGGCACCTACTTTCTTTGATTTCTCCCGGAAGCTGATGGTTTTGTCTTCGTCTACTTGGTTGTTGGCGCTGCTGAACTCGTTCCGCAGGAAGCCAACGGCCTTGACAGTGTTCTGGCTGAAGCCCCGCTCCCGAGCATCTGCCTGGCTAGCTTCGTCCTCCACAATGTATTGGGACGCCGCTGTCTGACCTTGGCTCTGCGATTCCGCGTTGGTGCCATCTGATCGGCTTCGAATATCGAAGAAACCGATTGGACACTCATCGGGCGATTCCATGGCAGAGGGCGCACGCGAAGAGGCTCGAATAGATTGAACTTCACTCATAGCTCGCTGTGACATAGTAAGTGGAGGGGAGCTGTCGCGGACGAAAGACGCTTCGCCTTTTGCGGGAGATCTTCCCGGGCCCATTTGCTGTTCCTGTTCCTGGATCTCGGGCTGATTGGCATAGTCGTCAATCGTGCCCTCCGTCGGTTGAAATTTCTCGCGCAGTCGCTCACTCAGACCTTGTTGCTGTCGTCGTACGACTTCAACTTCATCGTCGTCCTCTTCCATCTCGGGCTCCTGCTCAAACTCTCCCGCGCTTGTTCTGGCTCGTTTGCTTGGTGGGGACTCGTGATCGTCTCGGCGTCGTCGAAGGATGTTTGTGGGAATCAAGAATAGCTCAGCAAGTTCCGGAGCCATGGAGATACCAGCCGGAGTGGCCATAAAGAAAGTATGGTTTCCCTTCTGTACGATCGGGTTGTAAAACGCAGCAGGGTCTTCCTGGATACGTTCCAGCGCAATCTCGGCCTCATTTGCAGGGATGTAGTTTTCCTGCAAGAGCTGAAAGTCAGAAACGTTTGTACTCCAATCCGTATTTGAGGCATACCTTGCCGAGAATCGAGCTGATGTCCCGTCTAGCCGCGCCTCGCACTTCGTCCTCGTCGAGCTCGATCTCATCATCAAAAGTCGCGATTCTGACCTTCTTCTTTGATGCCGTCTTCTTTGCGGCATTCGCACTTGCCGCCTTCTCCCTCGCATCGGCGAGATTGGCGATCCTGTTTGCAGTGCGAGGAGTGATATCCGCCATGATCTCAGGAGGAGGCGACAGAGCTGTCGCTAGCATTGCCGACGGAAATGTCAGTCCGACACGCGGGGACCAAACGCGATGATGCTTACACTCTCTCCGGCTACGGGCTTCCTTTTCTGCTCTTTCCTCCGCAAGTTCCTCGGCCGTAGGCGTGGCCACTCCTTCCGGCGCATCCTGGCCCGTCATCTCCGTCTGATTGGCTACAGCTTGTTCCGGCTGATCGACATCCATTAGGGCATCATCGTTCTCCAGTGGCGGGAGATCAAAACCTTCGCCGATATCCAAACCGAGATCTCCGGGCGGTTCCAGTTCGATGTCAAGATCACCTCTTCTCGCTGCTAATCGCTCCCCTCCGGCACCGAGAACGGATTCACGAACGGAAACCGAACCGCTTCTTGCTGTGCGATCCGACGAGAGACTCGAGGACCGACGGAATTGCGCGGACCTGAGGCTCGGTGCGAGACTGGGCGCTCGCTCGACTCCTGCTTCTCGTCCGAGTTCCACTTCCATGGACATGTCGAAATTGCCTTCAAGGTCGAAACCGAGATCTATTCCGCCTTCGAACGGCTCTTGAGTACCTGCACGTCCCCTCTGCGTTCCGTATTCCGATTCCCGGGAAACCGAGCTAGACCTCGCTGATGCAGCGTAATGTGCGCGCGGAAGAGTGATGTCTGCTTCATTGGCCAGATGCAAACCCAGCGGCTGGAAGTTCTTGGCAATCTCGTTCCAGTTCATGTTCATGTCAAAGTCGTTCATCATAATATCGTACTCGTTTCGACGCTCAGTGAGGGTAATGGCGTTCTTGTTGGCGATAAGCTGCTCTGCCGGCAGATCAACCTGTCCCGGTCGGAATGCCTGATGGCGCGAAACAAGTCTTAGCAATGACACTTGGTCTTTGGAAAAAGACGCACCATGGTTATCTTATCCCTAACATCCTTGCAATCGTCGAACAGGTACTGTGTCTTTCTCGAATAAATCCGGACGACGCCCAGCATGAGCTGTCCAGACATCCTCAACGCTGTAGGCTCTGCGTTTTCTTTGAGGATATCCTCTGCGTTGTCGAGGGCGCGTGATCAGTATTGCTTGCAGCCAAACTTTCCGCGCGAGACTCACGAACTGAATCTTCCACACTGATCTTCAGGGCTTGCTGCTTGCTAAGTTTTCGCTCGTAATGCGCTGCGATCCAGACCTGCGAAAGGACATTGTCCTTCGACAGGATGAGTTCGGTTAACAACATGTCGACTTGTTGCGAACGGGTTTCGACGCCTCGGAGGGCAGTCGTGTCAATGGGATCGTAGTTGAAGCCTGATTCTGCTAAGCAGACTGCCAGGTATTAGAACGCTGTAGCGTACGTTAGACTCGAGGTTTAGAGTGAACGGATATACCGAGGTATCGGCGATGAGAGAGGGGAACAGGAGGCTCTATAGCGATGCCGTTCGCGGAAAACACTCGCGATTAGCCATCTGGTGGCTTCACGCGTCTGGAATCATCTCATGTGCGCGTCACGCCCGGAAAGGGGAAACAAGGACGATGTCATTTCGCCTTTTGGGCTTGGAGTTCTCCTCCTTTGCGAGGCGCGAGGTCGTCTTGTTGATCGCCGAATCCAACGCGATGTTATGCAGAGTTGCAGCACAGTGTAGTCATTCGAAATGTCTGTGTGAAGCATGCCGCATCTGGAATCGCGCAAATGACGAGAGAACGGCGCAAGGAAAGAATGAGTCAAGGAGAGGGACGAGCCACAATGCTTTCCGACCGAATCCGCAAACGACTTGGCGGACTCCCCAAATCACCTGTGCTATCGATTCGTATGCTCATGGTGAGCTCTTCAGCGATATGATACAACTTGTAGAGTGCTCCATCCATTGGGATAATTGACACGAAGTGTCCTTTGAGGTGTGAACCCGATTTCTAGAGCCCACAAGGCATACCAAGCTATCCAACAACAGACCGGACGCTAAATGATATAAGAGAAATCGAATAAAATATAGTGAGCTTAGAGCCTGACGTCAGGTATGAGGGCTGCAACTGTCCATAATCAATACGGCCGTCGGTCGTGTCGAGTATACGATTCGGTCGTTCTCGAGGGCAAGGACGACGTGGAGCGTTGGGAATTGCTATGAGGGTTGAGATCTGGCGCCGGCAAATAAGCGCTGGCCTGATAAGGTTGAGGTGGTGGTCCCGGTCTGCCTAGATATCTGAGAGATATGTGACCGATGTTGAGCTTATAGATTTTCGAATTGAAAAAGACGAACACTTACTGTGACCCCGGCATCCAGCCTGGCGGAGGTCCGCTACCCGGTGGAGCAGGCGGCGACGAAACATAGTTCCCCGATAAGCCATACGTTTCGCCCGTAGTGCTGTATCGCGGAATCATGACCGGTTGCCCGGCCTGCAACAGAGGATCCGGCGGATACGACACAGCCTGGTAAGCCGAAGGATAGATAAAGGATGTTGAAGTCGTGGACGTGGGTAAGCCCGGAGGGCGCGCAATTTGCGAAGACGCAAGATCCCGTTGCACAGTACTGCTTGTTTTGACAGAACGCCTCTTAATGCGTTGAACACAGCTCGGATCGCCTCGACGGAATATTGAATGCCGAAATTCCCATGCGACGGGTTGGTCCGCGGGTTGCGACAGGGTCTGGAAGACATCATTGACTTGCTTGTTAAAGCCATACATATTCAATTGTCGCACGAAGCTGTGCCAGTTCGCGTGCTTGAAGTACTTGCTGAGGAAAAGTCTGGAAACTCGCGTTCGTCAGCCACAATCGACACCCTCGGCGACTGACACACCTTGCGAATTCGTTCGGATCCGAACAGACAAAGCCCTGACCGTCTGCGGACCATTTAAGCAATCCGGATGCGACTATTTCTGGATCCTCCAGCATATTGTATAGCTTGCTAACGAAAAGAGCTTGGCTTTTCGCCACAATCGGTGCATTATTACCCGTCGATGTAGAACCGGCGGCTTTGGTGGTGGAGGATCCGCCACTAGCATAAGGGCCTTCTGCGCGGACGAGAGATGTCCCTGCTTCGGGACTCGTGAACTGCGGGGTCGATTGTTGATATGGACTAGGCGTCAACGCAGGAGGCAAAGACCGTTCATCATAAGGTGGATACGACCGTGAATAGTATGTTGAAGGGTTGTCAACCGGCGTACGCGCTATTGGCGCGTATCGACCCAATCCGGAAGGTCCGGCAGAAGCTATGGGACTAATAGGAGCCGCTACGCCGTATGTGTGTGACCAATGCCGTGTTTCTTGGTCGATGAGTGGTGTATGGGGCGCTTCCGGCACGCCTATATTTGCCGGCGGACCAAGCGCTGTCGATGAGGCCGGAAACACACCGCCGGAAGGTTGCGAAATCGCCTGGTAGCTGGAATAACCACCACTGCCCTGCTGTACACCGCGCGCGTAGTATGGTCCTCCCGGAGACGCTCCTGTGCCTCCCGATAGTCTTGATTGATAAACGCCAGAAATTTCTGCGGGAGCCTGCGAAAAAGTTCCATCGGGATGACTCGCTCCAGGTGGAAGTGGGTGTTGATTGTATGCATCGCGCAAAGGCGGAGCAGAGGCTGGCGTACCGTACGCCGGCGGGGCGTATTGGGGATAGGTTGAATGGGCTTGATAACCATAAGAGTGACCATTGGAATAGCCTTGCGGGGGTCCTCTCTCGGAATCGTTCGCGCCGTCATAGCCTCCTAACGTTGGCGAAGTCGTGGAAGGACCTCCCGCCGCGTAATTGAGGCGCATCTTTTTCCGAACGTGATCTTCTTGTGAGCCATGAGCCGGTGATAGAGAGCGTCTGTCACTCGATATCGAAGGATATGGTGGAGCAGTCTGCACCACGCTTCGTACTGGATAACACGCGGTCAGAACATTTGGCAATGCTCTGCAGACCTAAACTCACAATCCTCATCGACGCCATATTTCAGATCGGGTATGCCATCTCGACTGTGGGGCGAAGCGCCGCCCTCTGCATTCCTCGACATGGTCCCGCTGTTGACAGTGTGATAGCAGTACGAAGTGTTGAGAGAGACGAGAAGGCATCGAGTATGAAAGCAGTAAGGTGTCATAGATCAATACGATATCCTTGATATGGGGAGAAAAGGAATGGGAGGCAGGGAATTGACTTACGTCTTGAAAACAGTTGCCAAGTTCTGGAAGCATGCGAGATCAGGCGAAGCAGCGAATCGGCGCACACCTTGCCGGGAACAGCAAAGGCTTATGTAGAACAGGTACAGACGACTCTCCTCACCGGGATGTCTTGATAGGGGTCGAGAGGGCGGATCCGAATAGATGGACGAAGTGAAGCCGGTATCTTTTGATGATGAGGTATTTGTGGTGCGTATTGCCGATCAATCCTCGCAGGCGGGATACGAGGGATCAGATGATGATTGATGGACTTCACAATTCGGGCAATGTGAATGTCGATCAAAAATCAACGGACGATCCGCAGGCTCTGATGGATCTCGTTGCACTGTCAAATGGCCCCTGTGATACTGTCCAGGAATTGCACCGCTTGATCTACTGCTTTGTAAGGCTTGAGAGTTCGGAAATGAGGTCGCAGAGGACTCGGCAGCGAGGGATGTCACGGATGAAGCAATTTCGCTCTGTCTTCGATCACGACGCCAGATGTAGCCAGGTGTATGGTTGGAGAGCTGATCGAGCCGGGACCGGCGTTTCGGCAGGGCTTGTTGAGGAATACGATGTCGGTCGAACGTAACCTTCGATGGGCCTCTGGTGCTTGTGTCGGAAAAGGCGCAATGCAGGCAACGTCGGTTGTTGTAGGGCGTGGAGCAAATCCTTGAGACGAGGGGTCTTGCTTCAAGTGGAGCAATGAAATTCCGGTGGTAATCATGCGCCAGAATAGCTGGCAGAACAACAGCTGAACAACAGCTTCAGCAATCCTGCCCGAACCTCGACAGCGAGTCCGCAAGCCCCGTGACGCTCACTTCCCGGCTCCTAGCGAGAGAGATAAAAGAAAGAGAAAACGAGCAGATCTGGCTGAAACCACCGCGTGTCTGCAGATCACCGCCACGCAAGAATTCGGATTCTAGATTATAGATCCACACCTGCGGATGTATTGACGGCGTTGGCCATAAAGCGATATTGACGTTTCAGCCCAGGTGACCTCTGAGTCAACGACCTCTCTCGGTTGTTTCGCTGAGGATGACGATACTGTTCGACATGCACCCAGATTCGCAAAAGCCTATTGAAACCGGGTGAGGCTAGCTGTCAGGCCGCGGGATCGGTAGACAGCTCGGTAGACCGGGGAAACAGGGTTGTCTCGTTCGCGTTCAGCACTCAGGCGCAGGCAAGAGGCAGGCGAAGACGTCTGCAACCTCGTCTGCAGCTGCCGGCAGTTCCAGAGGCTCCTTAATTGGGATACGGTCAATTGCTGAGACAGGGTGAAACCCGAAGGCATACAGAAGGCTCTTGCGAATCAGCTTGCGAATCGTCGGTCGTGGCTTTGGTCGAGGCTTTGTTGAAGACGAATCGAAGAAGCGACATGCACAACCGGCAGGAGGAATTGACGCGGTTCAGGAGCAGCGGTTGGAAAGCTGATTGAAGCGAAACATGGAGGAAAGCCGAGCTGATCGCTGAAACAGCGAATCATCATTTTTTTTGATTCTGATTGAATCCTTCTACTTGTTCCCCTCGACTCCCGCCGTGTTCTTCGACAAGCTTCTGCTGCTTCTGCAACTGTCGCTCACGGCTTTCCGCTGGACGCGGGCTAGGCCGCCAAGTGCGTCATGGACGGCGGGGGATCAGCCGCGAGCCGCGACTGCGCCTGCTGCGCTCAGTTCTCAGGCTGCGGCTCTCGCTCAGCGCAGATGGCTCATTCTACCCGAGCGAAAAATAAGCTCAACCTGGACTCAAAAACGCCGTTTTGAAGGTTGTACAAGACTACAGCTGAAAATAATCCAGCGAGCTCAGGATCCACGATCTCAAGACCGGCTGAAGAGGTGAAGTGAAATTCGTAGCGGTGACTACGTGTTCAGGGGGCCGCGGTACGCTCGTGGCCCAATGGTACCGCTGAAAAACCCGCTCAACCAGCTGGCTCAATCTTTGCTTAACCTAAGCTTTCAGAATCGCACAGCTTTCCGACCTTCTTTCCCTTGAGCAGTGGATCCGGTGGTTACCACGACAACCTTTCTAGGTTGAAAGCTGGTGTACATCGATCTCGTATATCAACGTTGGACGTTCCGAATGTCAGAATGATGAGTTGTCGAGACTACCAATTGTCAGAACGAGCCTCGATCACCTCTTTCGTGCGTCATGTTCAAGATACTTATTTAATATGATGAAACCAAACCTTGCTGGCTTAATCGATCCATGGCTGCTTTTATGAGCTCTTCCCTGACTGGAAGATTGCTGTAATAAGGTGATTATGAACGGCCAACCGGACGTACAGGACACTGATAGCGTTGGCGGGAGAGGGGTCCTCACGAAGGGCATAAAGGGCTCAAAATGCGAGGCCATAGAGTTTTGAGGGTCCTCGTTCTGAAACTGATACAGTCGATCAAACAGCCGGAATGTACCCGTGAAAAAACTCTGCACGTATTAGTTCTCCAAGCTCTTCTGAGGCTTTCAGCAGCTGTTCATAAGTACACCGTGCGCGACAGCTTACTCGACTCATGCACGCCATGCCTTTTGGGAACGGGAAAGCTGTGGGAGGCTCAGTTGAATTACCGGGCCCTCAACAAACCTTGCCCCAGCGCGCCAAGCATGCACCCAACCTGTACCGATTCATGTTCATGCCTTCATGGTTCTGTCGCTCTGTTCAGCTGCTTTTCCCCTTAGCATCCATCATAAATCACCTATCATCGCATCCCAGGACGTTGGTAGACTCAATCAACAAAGCTAACATGACGTAGCGCGTAGTCACATCTGTGGTCACCAAGGCCTTCGAGTACTCCGCGTCGGCAGCATCTTCGGCAATGCGATGGATGCATTTGCCGGTTCGCAAGTCAAAGCGACAAGGCTGACGACTTACAATCCGGCAAATTTTTGAGAAATTATGTGTAAGCCTCTTGCAGCATCCATCGTGTCGCATGTGTTCCAGCGAATCGATTGATGCCAGGCGATGATGACGATTATCCGGGGCATGCACACTGTGATGGACAAGAAAGTCTTTGCTCGGAAGCTTGACATTCTTTTGACTTGTTGCTTGTCGGGCCTCTCTCCGAGTTTCGCAGCTATTTTGGCCTCACCAGACACTTCATCGCCCTAAATGGAACACTCACCACTGACTGCTACATGCTGGATTATCTTTCCAAAGAACGGGTTTTCTGGTCTAGTGGTTCCAAGCGAAAATGCACGAAGCCTCGGAACAGCTGAAGAGCTATCGGTACTAGAAACCGAAGCAGAACGCGAATGCATGAGCTCTCGGAAGAACAATGGAAGACTACATTGATATATGGTCGACTCCTGTAGAAAACGACTGCAGAGCTGACTACAGCTGACTGCATTTGCCCAAGATCTGTTGCGAGTGAGATGTTCTCACATATTCCGTCATGTTCATGAGCTCGGCATGTAAGCATAATAGTGAGGTTTGCTGTCAGTCCTGTGGGCTTCGTGGTTGCCGGATAGAGAATTCCCGGTGAATCTGCCCCCCTTCTATGCGTTGACTACCATCTCGTCCATGCTTGTCTTCCTCGAGAGAGCGGGATGGGTGGCAGATTGGCTTGCTGTCAATCTCGCGCAAAACATCGACGCTAGGTATTGTCATCGTAGTGAACAAGGCGTGGCGTGGCAAATATCCCTCGACGGGTTCTTGGGCGCAGAATTCGAGTGCGCGTTGAACTCTGTCCGACTTGAGCTTGGCTGTCAGAATTCCGATGATGGATTGCGCCATAGTTATGGATGACGCAAGATACGGCTTTGTGATGTCAACCAGCTGTCCATCCTTGTATCGACTTACGAGAACCGACGGATACGAGCAAAAGAGAGCCGTGGTGTCTGCCGTGATAGCTGCCGCGAACTCGACGGTCAAAGCCAATTCGGCAACTCCAGCAGCTACTCTAGCGAGGTTTCAGTGCCATATCAGCCGGCACCTTTCGATAGATTCCGGGGATCCCGATGAACCGAGATTAGACAGCTGATACGTAGACCAGCTGATAGACTTTTGCGCATCTTCGTTGACGTCACCTTAATCTCGACCACCAGTTCGACTACCTCGATAGGTGAATGCTTCCGAGACTCCGTCAACAGTTACTCGCCTTTTAACTTCTTGAGTTACGTGCATGCGTGACAAGTACCACAATGAAGGTGGAGCATGCCCAGAGCGACAAGCGAGGAAGCAATTGAAAGGTTCAGAGAAGCACCTCAGAACCTTTTCCATCAAAATTAAAACGCGGTTTGAGGGTGTTCACGGATTAGGTGCTCTGTCAGAAATCCTGTAACGATCTAAAAACCTAACGCCGTTCTCAGGGTTGTTTACAGACATTCCAGCAGGCAGGATTATTCAGCAATAATGAGGGAACGGTTGATGAAGCTGGTGGAACAGACCGCAGATCCGATGTAGGAAGGACTCACGAATTCTTGTGAAAAGCTCTGGACGTCACCTATCGTCTAGCATCCGGCTTGTCATCGCGTGCGGTTCGAAAGCTGTTCCGAGACTTTCTAGCTATTCTCCAATGCCTCCATCTCCGATCACGGGAACGACTAGAATTTGATGTGTAGTGAAAACGATTGGCTACAGTGACAGGACAAGCATCTGAGCTACCAGTTCTCAAGTGCGTGCGTTACCTATATAGTCCCGAATTATTGCAAGCTAGGATCCTAAACATTCTGTGAGTAGCCGATGAAACACGGCTCACGGATGAACATAGTCTCTGGACAAATCGTTCTGCGTCTCAAGACTACATACATATCTGGCCAGCTCCTTTCCATGCTTTGACAACACGATCTAAGAGGCAAAGAGTAGGAGCATGAATCACCTTTGCTGGATAAAGGCCAGTGTGAGCAGCTTTATGAACGATTATATTATGTGTTCATCTATTCTCATCCCATATGGCATACATTTAATTTCGAGGATTTTGCATCCGGGCAGCTGAAACGTCACCGACTTCCACAAAGTAAACAAAGGGAGCTGCCAGACACCTTTATTCGCCTTTAATCTTCGACTGAATCTTCGCCGTTCGGGAAGGCACTCCACGATACGTACAGCATCGTGATAATGTCGCAGGGACCAGTCCAAATATCAGATACTTTCCGCCACTTCACGTGACACAGCAAGCGATATTCATTCAGAAGGGCCGGAAAGCTGCAAATCCGCGTTAAGCATCCACTTCTCGAAAAAGACGTGTTCTCGATCCGACGACTCGCCGGGCGACTCGGGCTTCGACGCATTTCCTCAGAACTACTGTAGGATGTCTATCCAAGAGGCGGAAACGCCAGTCGCAACAGAGGACTTGCATCGCATATCGATCGAACAAGCTACCGCATACCTGTCTGATGAAGGAAAGAATGCTGAGGACCGAGTATGTCCTTAACTTCGTCTTCATTCTAATCAGCACCAATGACTTTTACTCGTACAGCGTTCGTATCTGAAAGGACATGTGCTCGATATTCTGCCTTCGGTTATCGATGAAGTTTGTGGTAACCCCTCCCTGCACTTACCAGGACCCCAACCCGAGACGGAACGGCTGTTGGGGGGACTGCTGATGTACGGAAGCCCGAAAGAGCTGTGCCTTTCTCTGGAAGAGCAGCTGAAGGTGGCGGCAGACGAAGTTGCACAATGTTTCCATCTCGATGAGGATCTCGAGATTCGTGAGGAACAGCAAGAAGAGCGAGAGGAAGACCTGGATCAGTTCTTGAATCACAAGACATTCAAGAATGTCTGCGGGAGAGTCATTACCGTCCTTGGTATACACGAACGAGGTCAGTCTTCAGCAGTTCTCCTGTGACTCTCCTAATCTTCATCTGATTCGACAGTAATATGTCGGCTGGAGTACAAAAAGAGCTCAGCAGGACTCATCATGATCGGAAATTTCGTCGAGCGGCTTGATTATTTTATTGGGGAATTGATGCAAGCACTTTACGCTGGAGAGGCGATCGCGGTAGCGCAATCACGGGGCTTGCTGGTCTCGTTAGCCGTGTGGTGCCGAGCTGTGACTCTTTGGGCGGCGCAACTCAGGCTAACGATTGCAGAATCGAAAGATCTCGAAGTAAGGAGAGAAGCCTATCTGCAGAGCGAATTTGCCTTACGGCTCCTGCCTTTTACTCAAGGTCAAGCTAGCCGACCTTCTGCTCAAATTCTTTGTGCTTTTACATTCGAGACTGGGGCTAGATCTCCTGAACAGAGGTTTCCTTGCCTTGTTTCCGGATGCCATGCTGACCAACCGGATCACAAACGTCTCAAGCCAGAACGAACACGAGCTGGATTCTCTGATTGCCTGCAAACAGGAAGTCACGGTAAGTAATGGTCGCTTCTCGCGTCAACAGTCGTATTGCTCACCCCGCTCTGATATTGTTTCTGCAGGAATCACTTGCTGTGCTTGGTCTTTCCGCCGAGGGCCATTCCCTTTGGATGATCGGTAACAAGCGAAACAATGCGGACGGCAGGCACATCTATTACCCTACAGCGGCTTTGGTCTTGACTACTTGGCATCTCGTGGACTGGCTATGTGGAACAAAAGAGGAGCAACAACCCGTCATCCGAGCTTTGCAAGGGCATATCGACCTTCTGACCGTTTCATTACCGATTCTGGGATCCGCTCTCAACGGCATCGCGAAAGACGCTGGACATATGTGGACGTGGTACATCGCTCAGCAAATGCAAAGTCATGGGGTATCAGCAGACATGAATGATACTTCGATGCTTCTCGAGGTGAGCAGTCATGGTGCGGCTCCAGCTGTCCTTCACCTAGCTAACGCTCTCGCAGCTTGTGATGCCAAACATGGCAGATGATCCCTCTGATACCACTCGATTTGCTCTGCATCGGCTCGTCGGCACTTTGCTTTCTCTGGTAGACTATCCGAACGATAGAATCCAGCTTTACCGGCAGGTAGGGCTGCGAATGGATCTCCCAGAACAAGCCAAAATTGATGCCCACACCCGCAGATCCTTGCCCCCGAGAATCCCTTCTCTGCAGTCCGCCTGAGCTCCCTGGCCCTACTACGCGAGGAAATCAGCTCCATGAAAGCCAAGGCGACATCTTTGCCGGATGATGATGCCTTCTGGACGGCCCTTGCACCTATCCTCTTCACGATTCCCGTGCTGGACGTTCCGTTGAATAACGTTGCTTTGGACATGGCTTTGGATGATCTAATGATTCCTTGGTCTACGGAGTGCGCAAAGATCCTTTTGCTGTTGCTGTCTTCCGGCTCCAAGACCGAACAGGTGAGGCTTCGCTCCCCTTGAATGGTGGATCGAACCGTTCACTCGGGTTTCAAATTACAGCATACGCAAGCATACGTAGAACAACAGAGTTTGATGGAGACATGGATCGTCCCATTGACAGAAGCTATCGGCCGATGGGAGAAAGAAGGTGAGCCTTCTCCGGAGGCACTTCGGGCTGTCATTGACAACGGGTTTCCCAGTACCGATCACAACAGATCCAGACGTTCTCGAGGCGAGCATGTTGCTTTATTCTCTGGGGTGGACCTTGGCGCAAATTCAAGGCAGAATGTCCATGCCGACGACGAAGTGACCGTACGTGTCCTTGAAGAGGCGCTCCTCTTTTGCGATGCAGAAGCTCTAAAACAAGTTCATGCAATCTCTGCAATTTATATGACTTGTCTTTACTATTTCAGTTAAATCGATTGTGACGACTGAAAAGCACACCGTCAGAGTCACTTGCACAGTAGAATCAAATGCTACCCAACTCTTATCTATGACTCGCTGGTGACGAATGCATCCGTCAGCAGCCTTCCAGGGGCAAGGTCGCACATCGTATCTCGATCAGTCCCTGCTGCTTACCTCGAAAAATGCAGTCAGCGACCTGTCACTCTTGCAGAAAGCGGACCGCTTTTCGGTGAGGCGAAATGGGCAATGTCTTGGGCAATGACATTGCCCATTTCGCAAAGCGAACACAAGCACATCGATATGAGTAGTCATACTGTTAGCTCTACGCAAGTGATTCACGGGTTCTTCGCTACGATCTACTCTGATCAGCTCTCTAGCTAGTTGCAGTTGTACAGTCGGCTAGCTAGCTTGATCACGAGTGATTCGTCATAAATGGGCGGACCCGTGTACTCGACACGTACGGCACCTGAGCTCGCCCAGCGCGCTAAATAGCCAAGTCCCGCTTGGTGAAGATGGCATCGCATCCATCAGGCACTGACCATTGGGCTTGCTCTGCAACTCCAGATCGCATTGTTTGTCAGTCCGGAGACGCAGCAACCGACCAGTCTTCTCTGTCCGTATCATCTCTCCCGGGAACGATACATCAATCCCTTCGGGAGGCACATGTGCTGAACACGTTCCACCTCGCTCGCGATACCGCGTTCTGCTGCGGAGACGTACGCCGCCAACTTTACAGACGATTGCTTGAACAATTGGACATACTTCCGAGAGACCATTATGAACGAAGCTTTTGCCTACGATCTCGCAAGCCATACGTCCTCGGCTCGCTCATCGCCTTCTCTTCCTTTGTACGCTGTTCCGTCCGTGCCGACATCCGTTCCGAGCAACCCACCGCTTCAGAAACAGTCGACACCTCATCAGATCAGTGGGAACGCCTGGAGTGGTCAAGCCGCTTCCATTAAAGACAGAGCGACCGCTGCATCGAGCTTCAATATCAATGTACGTCCTCTCCCTATTATCGCACTTCTGTCGTCTAAATCTGGCATTTCCTCGTGTCATCCGCAGCACCGCCATCCCCCCAATATCGCTGCTTCTCCATCAGACACCACACATCAGCTGCCTGGCAACAATTCAAGGAAAATGGCGGATGTAGGGAGCTCAACAACGTCACCCCCATCCTCAGCCTCCTTCTTCTCACCCATGCGACGAGTGTCCAACATGGACCCGGGAAGCCTCCACGCGGCGGCCAACCAGGACCCCGGCGTGCCTGGGACAGATCTTCATTACCAGGATTATCATCCACCTCAATCCGCCAGTCAGTCCGGCGGTTTCGGAACGTCTCCAACCACATCCACCGGTCGTTTGGGAATCGGTGCTAGCACCGCTGGAGGTCTTGGCGCTTTCGCAAGTACCCTCGCGCGCAGTGCATCTCTGGGAGGTAGCAGAAAAAAAGCAGCAGACGACGTCGAGAGTGGCTTTATGGGACTTTCAACTCGAAATCGTCCGCGGGACGAAGAGCAAGGAGACGAAGAATACTTGACAGGAGTTCCAGCCAGTACCATGTATGGGTACCTTCCTTCAACTCCCGGAAGACATAGCATCGCTGGCCCGATATCATCGCCATCTAAAGCTTACCCGTATTCTGGGGCCAGCGCACAAGTGAATCCTTCCGGCGAAGCCAATCGTCAAGCTCCGAGCAAATTGTCCGTGTCGATGCAGCCTCCTCCGCCTCCGATGCGACAGGGCGAGCCTGCATCAACCGCGACGCCGTCACAAGTGATGCCTGGCTCGCAAGATGGATCAGGAAGCCAGGATTACATCCGCCTTTCCGCCGAATCCGGCGCCAGTTCTCGTTCGGGTTCGTCGATGTCTGTCGCCATCGCTGGATCACCTGCCAATGAACAAAATCACGGCGGAAATCCTGCCGATCCTTGGCCGCAGTATACTCGTCGTATATCGAACGCATACGAACCCACTAGCAGCTCGCAGCCGAGATGGCAGCAACCAAAACACCATAATCAGCAATACGGATCAACCATTCCTCATGTCGAGATCTCACCAGAATATCCCACGAATATCCCTCTCTCGGGGCCGTCTTCTGCTCAAGGATCACCTTATTTTTCTCCGAGGGATACTCAGCGGGAGCAGTTTTCAAGCTCCAGTCCATATACGGTAGATCCGAGTCCAAACAGAGACGCCTATGGTAACCCAATGGTTTCGGGTGAAAGCGGCCGTGGCGGTCCGTTCAGCAATTATCTGCAGCCTTCAAATTCGATAACGTCATCTGGACACGGTTCGCCGATGGCATACAGCCCGTCAAATGCCAATGACTTGCCTTACTTGCCCACCACATCGTATCCGGCGGAGCAGCGTAGCCGTCAGTTACTGGGCGCCCGTTCGAAGTCTTCCCAAACTTTCTCTCCAAATCCTGGCTTTGATGCTCGATCAGGACAGCATGGTGGATATACCCCCAGCGGGAACGGCAATCAAGCGCCAGGGGCATCGCGCCCCGGATCTAGTGAAAATTTGGGGTTCGTAATTAACACGAACGCGTCCGAGGACAAATGGTCGCGACCTGGTCTCAGGAAAATCAGGGTTCCCGCGAGGGATCTGCGTCCCGTCCTCAATAATCCGCCGTCTGGAAAGCGGGCAGATCCAGAGCATCCTGGGGAATTCTTGAACGTAAGTTCTGTTTGTCTTCTTGTGGGTCTACGTCAGGAAGAAGCGCTTACTCCTTCTGTTCGCCGTCAGCCTTTGAAATGCCTGACATCACAGCTTGCGCAGACTTACAGTATCTGCAACCCAAGTTTCCAATACGAAGCTGGACATAACCCCCGGCGAGTCCTGACGAAACCCTCGAAACCTTGTCACAATAATGGATCAGACAATGAGGACTACGATTACATCCTTTACGTGAACGATGTGCTCACGTCCGATAACGGCGCAGGTGACAAGTGAGTCTGAGCTCAACAGTTTTAAAAATAGGCATCTAAACATCTGCATATAGATATCTGATCCTGGATGTCCTTGGACAAGGCACTTTCGGTCAAGTTGTCAAGTGCCAAAACATGCGGACACACGATATTGTTGCGGTCAAGGTCGTCAAGAACAAGCCGGCGTACTTCAACCAGAGTATGATGGAGGTTGCAATTTTGCAACTGGTGAGTTAGGGACCACATCACAAGGCTTTGACTCACGGATGGTTGCGGTTGCAGCTCAATACAGAAGCCGATAAGAATGACGAACATCATCTGCTACGGATGCTGGATTCTTTCATACACCACAATCACCTTTGCTTGGTGTTTGAGTGTCTGTCATCCAATCTTTACGAGCTCATCAAACACAACCAATTTAGAGGCCTGAGCCTTCAGCTCGTCAAAATGTTTACAGCGCAATTGCTTGACGCGCTTTCCGTTTTAAAGGATCACAGACTTATTCATTGTGATCTAAAGCCCGAGAATATTCTTCTTAAGAGGTGGGTCAAGGCAATTGCTTGCCTTACATAAGATCACTGAAACCCTTATTCCAGCCTCAATTCACCACAAATCAAGGTGATTGACTTTGGATCAGCTTGTCACGAGCGCCAGACAGTATATACGTATATCCAGTCGCGTTTCTACCGATCACCAGAAGTACTGCTAGGTCTGCCTTATTCGGCCGCAATCGATATGTGGAGTCTAGGGTGCATTGTGGCAGAACTCTTCCTGGGTTTGCCGCTGTTCCCAGGAACGAGCGAATATAACCAGCTGTCGCGCATCATCGAAATGCTAGGGTAAGCATGGCTCATATGTTCTATGACTGCATGTGCTGATCATTGTGACAGAATGCCACCTTCGCATCTGCTCGAAGTTGGAAAGCAAGTGCCTGAATTCTTCCAGGTGCTGGGCATCGACGAGAGCGGCCGAAAATCGTATCGCCTGAAATCAATGGAGCAATACGCTAGCGAGCACAACACAAATGAACAGCCAAGCAAGCAGTACTTCAAGGCAACGACACTGCCCGAGATCATTCGAACCTATGCCCTTCCCAAAAAGATAGTCAAACAGCCGGAAATTGACAAAGGTTTGCCGCAAGATTAGGTCCCAACTGCTTAGATCTGATATTGCTCGTACACAGAAATGGCATTACGACAATCATTTATCGATTTCGTCACGGGTCTGCTCAACATGGATCCCATCAAACGATGGTCCCCGCAGCAAGCGAAGCAACACCCGTTCATCACTGGCGAAAAGTTTGTGGGACATTGGGAGGTAAGAGCATGATTGTTTCCCGTTATTAGTTTTCTCGCTGAGGGCGCCGTCGGGAATGCAGCCATCGAGCATCGTCTCTTCCAGTAGATCGGGAAGCAGGTCCGAAGACACACAGCAGAAGAAATACGGAGGGCTCATATCATCTTCCCGCAATCCACGGGCGTATCCAGATGCAGCATCGTACAACCAGTAAGTCCACAGCATGCGCAAACCCAATTAAGGATACTGACATCGTCCGATTTCAGACAACTGGCCCAACATCAGCAATACACCGCGCAAGTCGCGCAAAATCAACGCAATGCAGGGCAGACACAAGGTATTTCGCACCCGGGAAGCGAGGCTGCATATCCTCCAGCACGCCAGATGGCTCCAAGCCATCCTGCTCTCGGGGTATCCTCTCACGCCCGGACCCAATCCCATATGCCTACCATGTCTCAAGGCCGCAGTCACCAGGCGCAACCGCGCATTCCATCGCACGGCAATATGTCTAGTTCGATGTCTGCAGGTCCATACTCCAATGTTGAACCCCAACTTCCACCCTTGCTCATCAATCCTCCGAGCTCGTATTACCCGACCACCCGCAATCGCGCCAACACGATCAACCAGATGGATGTCATACCACCCGCTCTGGCGAGGCTGACACACTTGGGCGCACCGGATCCTGCAGGTACTCGATCAGCCTTGACGCCGGTCTTGCGCCGAGATCAGGATATTGCTGAATGGGAAAAGAGGCACGCAGGTCATGCCAAACGCCCGTCAATGGCTTCATATCCCGGAAACCCGCAGCTTGAATATCTCCAGCAGCAGGCGGAGTCGGTCGGACACGGACGCTATGGGTGGGACAACACGAATCCCTACAACGTCGCGTATTCGTACGGTATGCAGCCACCACCCCCGGCATTAGAGAACAATTCGCGTGTATCTCAGCATCGCACCGCACTCTCGCAAGACTTTCAGATGATGAATACCTCGGGATCCAATTCTTTGGCACCGAGTTCGCCCGGCCGATATGGGATGATCAACACCGCAAGCAGCAATAGCAGCGGCAACATGAGCTACCTCCCTGCATATCCACCTGCAGCTGCCTCCGTAATGGAAGCTTACGACTCGCGAGGCGATGCCGCAATGGCCAACATGTACACTCCGCTCGAGCCCACTCGACCGAAAACGCATGATCGTCATCCTTCGCAGCATGTCAACTCGCAGAACCCGTTCGCTCCTCAGCATCACCTACCGGTACAGCATCATGATGTGCCTGGGCATGGTGGAGCGGACCCTCTGGGTCCAGGGCAGGCTTCGCAGCTCGGCGACCGTCGCAGGAGTCAACAACAGCTTAGCGCTACGTATGGTTATGATGCTCATCTCCAAAGATAATTGTGGACGAGTAGGCGATTACAAATCCTGAATCACAACGTGATTTGTGCATGAATAAGGACTAGACATGTTCGTTGTAGAGAGCAATTCCAGAATGAAGCAGATGTGACCCACGACAGGGATCGTTAACACATGACGGGACGCCATTGTGGTAAACCTCGCCCAGGCTGGGTCTCCGCTCGATCAAGATCCAGCTCGTCCTCATCGGAGAATCTCAGAAGGGATCCAGAAGGGATCCAATAATAGTCCTCACTTCTGGCTATCTGCATCTTCACTCGAGCCAAGGTCGCTCATACACAATTAGACAAGACAGTGCGGGTGCAAGGTGAATGCATCCTGAGTTGCGAGCCATCTTGACTTGCGGCCCTTCGGCCAAGCGCGACTGAATTATGCGGAATCAAACCAGCTAGCCGGCGTGTTTGTTGTTTTTGTCTGCGACTCGTCGGGTAAGGAAAGAGCAAACGAGGGTGTGTGGAAAGCCAAGGATCAGCGCGTGCGGCTTCGATCACCTGTTGGCACGGTGTTGAGGCATAATCTTGCTCTCCCCTCCGCGTCGCAGGGGCTTCCATCAGTGGATTTGACAACACGACTCTGTGTGTGAAACGGACAGCAACAGCACGGCGCCACGGCGTGATTACAGTTTCTGCCAGAAAGATCGCTTTATCTCGCCAGCGATCCGCAACTCAGCCCAACCTCAATACGGGCGCCCACGACATCGAGGCTCATTGAGTGTAAGATAATCCTTCGCAGATTCGGACATCCATTAAGTCGATTGGACAACTCATCAAACCTCGTTGTTTCGGCGGGTCGGAATCAGTTCGACACAACTTCTATCGCCTGATCACGCGTCGCATCAAAGTCCGAGTATACAAGCCAAAGGGAGGCGTTGAGTGGGGGACCTTGGTGGGACTTTCGGCTGGGAGGATTGCTAGCTGAATCGTTGCAAAATTGCGAAACTCGCACGACGCGTTTCAATTTGCATAAAGGCGATAACAGCACATCTGCATTTGAGTCTGCTCTTTCGGGATCGAATATCGTACCGATATCGACTTGAGCCAGAAATTTCGACATGGCATCAGCAGTCGCAGATCCCTTCGCGCGCTTCTCATCACCGAGGGGCGCCGAGCAGACGTCAAATCATCCTCACCAGCAGCAACGATACCTCACACCACCATTCTCGCCGCAATCCTCATCCACCAACATCCCAACCGTGGAGAAGCCCGCATTCCAGCAGGGACACTTGGCGCACATGAGCTTGCCCCCTCAAGCGTTGTTCATGCACGAGCAATCAAATCAACAAGGAATCGAACCGTCACGCATCCCGACGTTTCAAGGTCGCGCGACTCCGCAGTTCCACATGCCGATGCCCGTTGGTTCGGCACCTCTTTCCCCGCCTGCAAATGCGGACGACGATACCAGACCGCTCGCAGGACAAGCGCTATCAGGAAATGACGTGCACACGACTGGAACGGGGCCGCCACCCGCATCGGCAGGTGCTGCAAACGTCAAAAGAGCAACATACAATCCAACTACCACGACTATCGTCCGGTCCAATTCTCATCAACCAAGCATGTTCTCGCGAGAACAGGTACTGTCGCCCGAATATACACTTCATCCCTCTATCGCCGCATATCAGCTGTCTCATCCGAGGAGACAACTCATCAACTTTGGACCGTACATCTTGCTTCAAACACTTGGCGAAGGAGAGTTCGGCAAGGTCAAGTTGGGAGTACATCGAGAGTACGGAGAGGAGGTCGCCATCAAGTTGATCAGAAGAGGAAGCGTCGATAATGCTGTGCGCTTGAGCAAGGTCGAAAGGGAAATCGATGTATTGAAGGTGAATCCAACTGCTGCTGAGAAATTCTTGGTATCAAGCTGATGTGGAACTCTGTACAGACCGTGAAACACCCAAACATCGTGCGTCTTTTTGACGTGATTGAGACGGAAAAGTACATCGGGATCATTCTCGACTTTGCAAACGGTATGTCGCCTCTTTACTCAGGCTTCTGTCGACTTACAAACTGCTGCAGGCGGTGAACTTTTCGATCATATACTCGCGCACCGTTACTTGAAGGAAAAGGATGCCTCAAAGCTTTTCGCCCAACTCATCTCTGGGGTTCACTATCTTCACTCGAAGAAGATTGTGCATCGTGACCTGAAGCTTGAAAACTTGCTTCTTGACAAGCACCGCAATGTTATCATTACCGATTTCGGGTTTGCCAATCGCTTTGAACACCGCAAGGATGACCTCATGGCGACGAGCTGCGGCTCCCCATGCTATGCCGCTCCGGAACTGGTCGTTTCTGATGGGCTGTACGTCGGATCAGCAGTCGACATCTGGTCATGCGGTGTGATCCTGTACGCCATGCTCTCTGGATACTTGCCATTTGACGACGACCCCGAGAATCCAGAAGGCGACAACATCAATTTGCTCTACAAATACATCATCAATACACCCCTTACATTCCCAGATTGGATCTCGCCGACCGCTCGAGACTTGCTGCAGTCCATGCTTGTGCCGAACCCGGAACAGCGATACACACTCGGTCAAGTTATGAATCACCCATGGCTGGAGGCTTTCCGACCGCTATTTGTACGAAGCGTAGATGAGCTGGAAATGATCGCACAAGAACAAATGCAGCATAAACGACAAGCAAGCCGGAGGGATATGCAGGCGCGAATGAAGGCACGAGAAGCTGCGCGCATCAATCAACTCGCACAGACCGCAGGAATGCATTCTGGCCAATCACAGCAGGCTACTCACCAGTCTGCTGGTCCGCAAGAACATCAACGTCGACACAAGAGCGATATGCCAATGGGGTACGTCGTGGCTCCTGGCCCTCTTGTCGCTCCTCTCGCACATCCCACGGCAGAAGCGACGATTACAGATCAGCGCAGTCACATAGCTTCGCACATGACTCCCCCTATCATCACTTCTGGTCTCGTTTCTACACTCAAACAAGCGGTCTCAACCCCAACCGCGCCCTTATCGGGAGGATTCTCGGGGTCTGTACTTGCTGAACGCTCGCAAGCGACGCAACGCCTTCGCGCCGAACAAGACGCGAAAGATGATCCAGTAGCGCTCGAGGCCGAGGCTAGGGCTGCGTCGCGCCCCCGTGCGGATGATGGATCCCGGTCCGGACCGCAACAACAAGAAAAGCTTGCCATCAAGGCTCAAGGCGGTAATGACACAGGGGCAGTACCTCCAACCTCAGGCTCAACGCCGCAAAGCAGAAACCGGCATACAATCCAGGTCGAGTATGACAGCAACACTGCGTACGACCGGCCACTTGATGTCCAAGCTCAAAAGACGAAACCCACGGAGAAAGAGATTATGCCCATGCTCGTCAACCCGGTCTCATCCGCTTCTGACGCTGTGTCGACAACCGTGTCTCCCACTGCTCTCACGCCGACAGTACCAGGCAGAAAATCAGGCGATGACCCTGCACCTGCACCTTCGATATCCCGATCAAAGTCACAGGGCAACACTACCGAACACATGGATGTCGATAGTACCGGATTGACGCCTATTCCTGTGGCTCGCGCATTTGAGGATTCAGACAAGCAGCAACCGGCAACCCTTGTGCCGTCCAGTCCGATCATGTCCCCGTCAGTGATCCGACTCGTTCCGCCAACTCCGCGGAAAGAGCCCATCTCAGAGGATATCACTCCGCGCCCGCCTCAAATTGAGGCTATGCAGACAGTACTACCTCTATTCCAAAACAATCCAATGGATTTGGAAGCCGCATCCGCTGCATCGCGCCTGCCTGTACCGATGCGCTTGGCGTCCACCAGTACATACTCCTCTTCCGGATCGAATCCTCAAACACCCCGACTGGAAGCCGTGTCCTTGCGGCCAGATGTCAAGATCTCTACGCAAAGCAGGCAGCCTTCGGTATCCTCCACAGCGAGCTTGGCAGCAGATTTGGCACCATCGCCTAGCGTCAGCGTTGGCTCGAGCGCGAGCGGAGGTCCCGCCTCAGTGCTGGGCAAGAAGGATCGTTCTCGCAAGGGTTTATCTATGAACAGTTTCGGCTTCGGAAAACTATTGTCTAGCAGCAATTCATCTGCCGATGGCATGACCGTAACAGGCGGACGACCGCAAAGTGGAAAGGAAACTGGCGGGCTCCTTATGAGAGGTGGAAGCATCCGTCAAAAGGCTAGGGACAGAGTGGAGCAAAAGAAGGAAGAGCCACTGGCTCGTCAGCCTGAAGCAGCGTCTTCCAGTCCCCGAACGTAAGTGCTACTTGCATGACTTTTGATCTTTTCCTGAAATCTTCACTCGATTCAGTCTTGAGCCTTTGCCGCTACCGTCGAACCGCACTCCTTCGCCTGAAAACGCCCCTGGCCTGTTGATGGATGGCTCGGCTCGTTCCCGCAACTCGTTGGTCATCGTGCAAGCGGATAAGATCCTTCCTCCCCACACAGCTGAAAGAAGCACAAGCAACGTTTCCGTCACCCAATTCGACACTTTCCGGAATGCGAATCGTCCTCAAGCTATGCCCGAAGCGCCCGTTCGTCCACATCACACTGCTTCGAGCAGTGCAGCACAAAAGGTGATGAATTGGTTCCGCAGGAAGAGCGTTGTGAAGGGTCCCTTTGCTGCTCCACTGCCAATGTCGAGGGAACCATCTAAAGCCGGTACAGCACAGGTTCACTCCAATCCCAACACGACGCCCCTACCTTCATCGCCAGTCCAGAATGCCGCGAGATTTCCAGTTGTGCCAGGGTCAAGCAAGGAGAGTATCACTCCTGCAAAGCCTTTGCAGCCTAGAGGGGAATCGACCCAAAGAGATGCGCCTACCAAGTCAGAGGAGACCCCAATTCACTCCCCTCGACCTCGTCGGTCCGGCGTCAGCGATCAAGCTCTGCTCAACAAACTGCCTCGTCCAGCAACGGTGGGTCGAGACTTGGTGAAACAGACAGAGCCCATCGCGCCACCAGCAGCGGTCAATCCGATCACGTCCTCGCCATTCAATGAGGCCCGCCTCCGGGTCCATGTGGGAGTTGTCGATCAGTCGGCCTTGACTTCAAAAGGAGCCATTGAGGTTATTGATCAAGTACAGAAAGTTCTCCTCGACATGGGCATCGAGGTGAAACGGGAGACCGAATTCAAGTTGCGCTGCATGCGAGTCCGAAGGAAGAAAGCTGGAGCGATGACCGGCCTCGGCCTCTCGAGTTTCGGTAACGCTAGTATGGCGTCGATGATGGCATCCACAACCGCATCGTCTGGAAGCGTAAGTGATGGTATTCTATGCTTCCCAGGCCCCGCTCATAGCCTCCCCCTCCAATTTGCCAGGCCGATAAGCGTGGCTTGCCGCTGCCAAATTCTCCATCCGGCCTGCTCTCGGCTCCCGGCGGTTTCCGAAGCATGCTCATGCGACGCGGTAGCTCCCAAACTGGTATCTCGGGCAGCATGGGTTCACCAGAAGTTGGTTCTACTATAGAGTCGCCGATAGGATCCCCTCGCGATGGCGCTATCTCTTCGAACATACCAGAGCCTCTGTATGGCGAACATTCGTGAGTCGACTGCTGCATTAGGAATGTTGCGTTTGCTGACTGGCAGCTATTGCTTAGCGTCGACCCTGGAGATGAAGTCAGGTTCTCGATTGAACTGACTCGACTTAAAAACTTGCCTGGATTGCTTTCACTCGACATCAAACGACTGCGCGGAAACGTGTGGTCGTTCAAATTCGTCTATCAGACGATTCTTGAGTAAGTGTTTAGGGCAAAATTGAAGCAGGATGTCATCTCATCTTTGGATTTTTCCTCAGACGCTGCGATTTGACGCACTGATTTGGCTTGCTGTCAGCTTTTTGATGTTGTCGGAAGGGGGTCGCCCTCGAGATCTAATTTGTATACTGTATCTTCCACGGACAATCGCTTTCGGAACATTCACGAGACTCTGCATGTCGTCTCCTTTTGCACTAGGTCATGAACACTTGTACATGCATACCTTGGCTGAAGACCGCAATTATATGTATTCATTAACGCGTGGACGGGAGCAATGCCTGAGCTTCATCTTCTCGACTTCTCGTTAGATTATGGTCGTTCCACACCTCGATAATGAGGGAATGATACAAGTCGGTACGATTGTCGCGATTCATACAATCTCAAATGTTCGACGCTTTCGGTCATGTGCTTCTCGATTGACCTTCCACCAGGCCCTGCAACGCCCATCCAAGCCCACCAACCCCCGTCCCGACCGACGACCCGTCCGTGCCACGTTCCTTTTCGCTCGCCGCCGCAGCACCGGAAACCTGACGCGTCAACTTGACAAGCTCGTCTAAGCGCTTGTCTGACGCCTGAGCATCACCCTCAGACTCCGCTATCGGGCCTTGCGAATCAACGTCCATCAAGCCTGATGTGGACGAGGCGAATGCCTTTTGTCTGTCGCGTATCGCGCGAGAGACAGCCCACGAGAGATAGGCAGCTCGTCCGAATTCCCATTCGCGGGTCATACCGCCTGAAGCGTTTCCGCTCGTATTATCACTTGTGAGGCTTGCAGAGGCGGATATCGGCAGTGCTGGCGCTGGAGCTGGAACGGGAAGAACGGTGTCAAACTCTTCTGAGAGACGAGTATGTAGACTGTCCATCTGTTTGGCAATTTCTTGTGCTGTTGTCGGTAGCGATTTGACTATTATGAAAGGGATTGTCAGAAAAGGGAAGTGCAATCTCTACATGGTCAGAAAACGCACTATTTGTTTCATTAGCGAGCGTTGTGATAAACCCAATCGCGTCTTTCTGCCTTTGCATTGCCTTGACTTTTTCCTCAACAGCACGATCTGCCAAGGTAAGCCCATGTTTCAATTTGCGCATCTTTGTTTACAGTCAGCAGAAAATAGCAGAAAGAATCGCCTTCTTTAGACAAGCTCACATTCTCGACTTGCTCCCGCAGTTCCTCGATGTTCTTCTGCACCAACGTTTCACCTTCCGGTAATGATGCGACATATACTCCCCGATCAAAGTCAAGCCCCTCGTGCCATGGCTACACAGAGCAAAGCATGTCGATATTGCCTTTCTACCTGGATATCAGAAAGACTCACGAGCGTAAGGCGCAGATCATCAGGAATTTCAAACGTATTTCGCAAAGCCCAACTCGTCAGCTTATCCAGCGCGGAGTCCATATGGTCGTTCAACAGCGTCTCCAGCCCATGTAGTCCCTGAAATCGTGCATTTCAGATCAGCAATTGAGCAGCTATGCAGCATGAAGAGCTTTACCTGATCTACCTCAAGCATCAAATCCTCCTCGTCTGCTCCACCTTGTTGTCCAACCTTGCCTTTGCCCTTCGTACCACTCGCAGATGATAGTCTCACCACCTTACTCAACCAATTCTCTATCGTCAACACCGTTTTGTCCACCTGCTGCCTTGCGGATTCGGTGATGTCCTGTAGGAGCTCTGTCGGCTGAAAACCTAGCACTTCGACCAGTAATGCGGCTTTCTCATCTTCCGTCAGCTTGGTGGATCCTGATGGTGCAACACTAGCTCTGCTCTTGACACTCTTTCGTTTCGCTTTCGTACTGCTATCATCCGTGCGCGGCGTCGGCGCAAAGTATCCGGGTGTACACGTCGCTGGAAGGAGAGCTTCGACCTCTTCAAGCGCGGTGGTGCTGATGGATTTCCGTTTTAGAGATTGCCTAGGTTTGTCTGCTGGTGCTGTGGACGTGCGGGGTGGCATGTTGTATTTACGAATCGAGTGGAGCGAGAGAACAGCAAGCCGAGGGATCATGGGCAATCCATCAACATCGTTGTACTATGGTCTCGAGCGTTGTTTACATTTCAATCTCGAGATGCGCCCGCGCAAATTGGCTCGTCGCAGAGGCAGGTCAAGGAAGTTGATGAGGTGGACAATCTCGCAGCCTGCTTCCCCTTGTTCAAGGCGATACACGCCATGTCGCGCATTCCGAATCCAGCATACTTGGCCATCTCAGAAGCCATATCTTTCCATCGCTACAAACAACAAAATGACATCCTCGTCATTCTCGATCAAGCTCCGATCGAATGGGAATCGCTCGTTCCCGCACCTTCAGTTTCCCTCAAAGACGCCGAGGCGCATGTCGGAAAGGTCTGCGAGGCATGTGGAATCAGAATGCAAGAAGGTGAAAGTGTGATGGCTGAGTTGAAAGTGAGGCAAGAGCGTACGGGTCAGGCGTCAATAGTAATCGAAGTCGAGTAAGCCAAGATTTCCCTTTCACGTGGTACTCTAACTGATACAGGTATCGCAGTGGGTACCCGTACAAGCTCGCTCTCGCCGACCTCATAAGCCTGAGTGATGAACAAAAGCAATCGCTCATACGACTTCAACAACATACCGGCATCATACGCGATCTTACGCAGCTGCTTGATCGCACGGATCTGTACATTCCAACGCCACAAGATACAACACCTACTCCGACAACCAATCTACCTGCCGCACCAGCAGCACTTCCGGTACCTGCTACTTGGGTTCTCGCCGCTCGTCTAACACCTCGATTCGTTGGGGCAGCGATCAAAATCGAAATCGCTTTATGGATGCTGACGCGCGGCCTCCCCATTTCAGACTGGCGCTATTGGGCTTTTGTGGGCGTCGGCATCGGCTGGTGGCTATGGGAATGCCTTGGAATATTTCGAACCGAGCGGCGGAGGCTGAACGGGCTGGCTCGCGCTCAGGGAATGGAAGATCAACGGAATGCGCCAAGGAATGAAGGTCCGGCGGAGAATGGAGAGCTTCGAGGGCCGGGGCCTGCTGGATTGCCCGATCCTGGTCGCCGTACAAACACAGCTTCGCGGCGTAATGCACGAAAACCGAATCCGATCCCGCTTTTTGGCCTTGCTTACGAACGACGCTGTCTTCGGCTGTTCTACTACGATCCGGCATCAACGCGTCCGGTGATAAGCGCAACAGATCATCGAATTCCGCGGAGGGATCAAAACCTGCCGCTAGCCCCACCAGAACCTGGATTTCTGTGGATATACATCGTCATGCCGCTTTACGTTCTATTGCTCAGCTTGTGGCCTGACGGCGACAACGCGCGACGTGCAGCCATCAGAGAGAGGGAGGTACATATGCGGCTGCTCAGTCAGAAATTGACCGAAGCGGAACGGCAAGATCGCGTGACGACTTCCACGACAGGATCGGCAACAGCAGACGCGACGGGAGCATCTACGATCAACGAGAGCACGTCAACAAGAGACAGCTCTTGGGTGACGGAGCCGTCAGAGGAACCCACCGTGCAACCTGTAATTCCAAAAGGTCTAGGACCCCGCGCGCAGCAGTATTGGGCACGAGTGCTGGAGCGCGGCGAGACGATCGACTGGGATGAGGAGCGTGCGGCTCAGGCGGAGCTGCTCGGCCGTGCTGGGGGAGCTCAACCGGCGGAGGAAGAGCAGATGGGTTTCTTTTAAGCCGGTTCCAGGACGGAAGCTGTTAAATGTTGTATAATCGCCTATGCTTGTATTGTTTGTCACGGCGGCTCACGATGTACATGACATCCGGAACTGTGGTGGATCTTTGCCTCATATTATCTCAAGGCTCAGAGCAAGCAGAGAGTTCCTTGTCGAGACAGGAGACCAGATCGGGAGATGGACACTGGAAGACGATCTGCCTTCTGCGGGCTGGGACAGATACATGTACAGGAGCTGATGTATACCGGGAAAGATCCGCCACCATGATGCGCCCCGCACGACATCGCATTCGGCGTGTCTTCGGGCCGGGCCGTCGTCAACGCATGGACTCGAGTTCAATTGATGGAAGATGATGGAAATAGTGCATCTCGGGAAGTCTCCCTTTTCGTCGAAGAAACGCTCAGCGATCGATCCGCAGACAGGCTTCATATTCGACATGACGATCCCACCTCCTCCGACAGACTATCAACTTTTTCACGCGGACCTTCCCGCACCTCGCACCCGGCCAGACTACCACCGTTTCTTTCTCGATCCACGCACATTGCCGTCAGAAAAGATCGTTGGAACGCTCGCGTGTCAGCGTGACAGCTATCTGCGTACGTTGAGCACACAGGTGGCTGCCGCTCGCAAGGCTCGACAGGATGCTCTGCTCAGGGCGAAGGGCGTTGCGGCGCAGGATGCGAATGCGCCCGCTGGTGCACAGAAGACCGCCAAGGCAGGAAAGAAGGACAAGGTAAAAGAGAATGCTACAAAACTACCGGAAACGAAGGGAGATTCCAACGACTTATGGGAAGTGGAGCTTATGGACACAGTCCTCTTTCCCGAAGGTACGCCGCTGTGACATGATCCTTTACACGTTCGCGGACTCTTTAAGGAAAACCAGGTGGAGGACAACCGAATGACACTGGAAGGCTCAACCTTTCTCCGAATGACGGCTCATCGATCTCGCTGCCTGTGCGAGACGTGTTCCGTCGAGGTCTTACGGCCGTACATGTTGTGCAACTCCCTGCGGATCCTCTAGAGAGGGAAACTGCACAGACGGCTCTGACTCCCGGGACGCCCTGTGAGGCTCAGGTTGATTGGGAAAGAAGACACGATCAGGTATGTCCCTGAATAAATCGTAGAGCACATGACCCTCAATTTTTGAACCTACAATAGTGTACGCAACATACTGCGCAGCACCTGCTCTCGGCCATCTGCGATACTCACCTTGGACTGCCAACCCTGTCCTGGTTCATGCCCCCGCACCCCTCAACTGACCCTTGCTACATCGAACTTCCCCGTTCACTCACGCCTGAAGAAGCGCAGCGTATGGAGGACATCTGTAATGCCCTGGTCACCAACCAATGGGGCGCTGCGGAAGAGGAAGACGCGGTCCAAGTGTGGATTGAGAGTCGGCTCCAAAAGCGGGGGAATGAGTCGGCGACAGGCTCCGGGTGGCAAACACCTGCTGATGCGAACGGTGACGGCCAGCATGCAGAGAAGGAGGAAAAGGACGGTCTGGGTCTGGTTAAACCGATGCAGACTTTCGGTGTCCATGATGAGGACCAGCGGGAATGGGCTGATCGTGAATCCAGAGGACTACCCAAGGATTATGCTGGGGTAGGTAATTGATGGCTAATATACTATAGGTGCTGACTGAAAGATCTAGGGTGTGATCCGAACAGCCGTCATCGATGGCATTGATCGCAACTGTAAGTGTACGCTTGGCCTCCGATACTCGCGCTTACAGAGTTTATCCTCAGTATGTTGTGGAACTCAGTAAGCGTTATCCCTGGGTTCTGTACAACCAAGACTGATTTCTCGCAGTCACCCAAACCTCGCCAAGATCGGCCTCATTCACATCCTCGCTCCCACCACGGCGTCTAAGAAACCTAGCCGGTTGTTTATGGTAGCTGGTCACCGCGCAACCAAGCACCTGATCGCCGCGTCGCATAGCCTGACCAAAGCATCGGTCGGCCTCGGTTGCGCCAGGGACCAAGTGGCATTGCGGGCGGAGCAAGGAGAGCGGGCTCGACGGGATCTCGCGCGGGCTCAAGATCGCACAAGGCAGGAGTTGGCGAGAGCTTTGGGAAGCCTCGTCAAGTGGCAAAAGGTGGAAAACGGGGAAGCCGGACCCGCATATCGCGGGCTTGTCATGCGCACGGAAGAAGCAACGCACGACTTCGAATTCTTGGGCAATCTCAACACTGCGGCAGTCGAGAACATTACATCAGCGGATTCCGCGACGCCCTCATACGCGCTTGTTTTACATTCAAGTGTCGTGCCAATGGCCAGTAATGGGATTCCCGAAGCAGGGTCGCTTCTCATGATCATGTCCAACCCACCAGAGCTGGCCAAGCAGCTTGGCGACGAGATCAAGACGCAGTTGGATTCGATCGAAGGGCAGCAAAAGGGTCGTGTCAAGGGCGGAGGCGCCAAGGGCCGATGGATGGGCAAAATTACGGGGAAATGGAGCAAGGCCGACGCAAGTGCCTTGGAAAGATTGATCAAGATCTAGGGCTTCGAGAGATCTGGGGCATAGAATCCACGCCATTTGCGTTTGCAATGCGCTAATTCATACAAGCGACTTCTCAAGCACCCAGGCTCCTGACGGCTGCTGATTGCTATAGTATCCTTGTTTTCTATACGCGAAGAGAGAACATCAGTATTCGTTCAAATTAGCACGGGCGCGACTGAATAGTTAGACTCACAGCTCCACCTCGCTAAATCCCCCCTTTTCCGTGTAGAACCGCTTAGCCTCCTCATTTCCTTCCTGCGCATATGCTTGAACCTTGGTCGCCTTCTTGCGTCCCGCCGTCGCCGGACTCGTCTTGGTAGCAGCCGCGGCGGGCACTTCTACTGTCTTGGCCGCTTCGATGGCGGACTCGAGAAGGGCCGTGCCGAGGCCGAGCGAGCGATACGGAGCGAGGATACTGGAGAGGATTAGTTCAAGCCAGGGGACATCGAGTTCCCTTGCAACTCACGCGAGAGCGAGAATTTCTAACGTTTCGTCTTTCGAGCCTTTTGCTTTCGGCTGCGTGCGGCAGATGATTGCGCCAACTGTGGTGCGACATGACAGGTATGAGTCCAGAGCGCATGGTTCAGTCAGTGAGACTTGCCCGGAATGTCATTGTAGTAAACTGTAATACGGGGCAAGACGGTTGAGCATATGGCGCCTGGAGATCACAAAGTTGCTTACTGAGCTTGTTGATGTCTTCCAGCGACCCGTCCAGTGCTTCCTTGTACAGCTTGTCGGAATACCGTTGATTCAGAACCTAAAAAGGGGTTCTTAGGTCAAGAAGGGAAAAAAGGGTCACGGGATGTTTCACTCACCACGCTGACGATCTTTTTGACTGTCCCAAGCTATTATTTCAGTCAGCACCGAACACTTACAGCGACAGCGATTGACTCACGTTGTTCTCGGTCAAACTCGTCAACGTAACCTTTCCGCTTGGTTTGACGGCCCTTCTGCGGGTGCTCCCATTGGCGGCAGAGGAATCGCTCGTGCTCAGTTGCAGCGGCTGAGAGACTGTCTTTGCGGTAGCGGTTGTTGCGGTGGCCATGATTGGGATAGGAGTTGTGGCAGTGTCTGGATGAGTGAATGAGCTCGAGAGTCAAGTTCAGCTCGACGGACCGCGCTCGAATCGCTTCTCTGCCGATCGCCAGTGATCTGCATCCGCCTGCTGAATGTGGAGACGACGAACGACGACCGACACCGACTGATGTGAAGTTGATTGTCGCCACTGCTCATGTTTCAGATGAACATTGACCTGCAGGCCCTCCGGCGCGACTTCGTCCTCCAACACGACAGGATCCAACCATAAAAAATGGCTAGGGGAAGACGTGCCACGGCGAATGCGCCAGATGGAGCTCCTCAGGAGCAGGGGCCCGCTCCTGCACCTGCCCCAATTGCCAGACGACGGAATGCGCGAGGAGTCGCTGGTCCGACTTCTGCCTTGACCTCCTTCTTGAGGGTAAGCCATCAGTCGTCTCATAGCGTCTGTCGTGGCTAATGAACGATTCTGTCTCGCCAGGAACATGGTATTCAACCCACAAGACCCCTCGACTACGGATACACCGCTCGTCCCGCAGAAGGTGAAACAAGCCGTGATGCTACTCCCGGTTCGCATGTTGCCGGTCATCCCAGTCCAGGCGTAGACGATCATGGTGGCGCGTACGCTGACAGGAATACGCAATCTGGACCCGTTGAGGCTGGTGAAGGGACGCCTGTGTACGATGACGATCGCTTGAATGAGCAAGACCGGACGCCTCTGGCGGGGTCGTCCAAAAGAAAGCCGGATAATGACAAGGCCACGGTGCCAGAGGTGAGCCTCCTTCGATAACCTATAGATTCGTCCTGATTCGTTTTCCCAGGATGTCGATTCCGATGAACTAGATGACGAAGACTTTGTTCCCGCTGCGAAACGTCAGAAGGCATCCGCTTCGACGAGCAGAGCCGTATCCGTATCAACGGACTGCAATCTATCGAACGGCTCCGCCAGCGGGCTACGAGGTATTGGAGAATTCATGCCATGTGGGGAATGTGGAGAACGATTCACAGTCGTATGCCAAAACCTCCTTTCTTTGAAATCAAGCTCTGATTCACCTTCCTGCTACTTGTATAGACCGCGTATACAAAAGCACATCCTACCAAACCGAATGCTTTCGTCTGCTTCGACTGCTGCACCGTATTGGGAATAGATCCATTTGCGAAAACGAAGAAACCCACCGTCAAGCGGACACCGGCGAAAGGCAAGAAGAAAGAGGAGAGCCGCAAAGTTGTGTCTTATGAGCAGCGCAAGGGCGCGATCAACTTGGCAGAGCTTTGTATCAAAGTGGGCTTTTTAATCTCTGACCGGGAGTGTGATGGGAACTAAATCTCGAGTGGCAGATGATCGGAAAGTACATCGAGAATGTGGAAGCGCTTGGTAGCATTGGTAGCATGAACATGGACAAGGTGTGCCGAATCATCTCCAAGGGACGACGTTTGTGAGTCTACAATCGATCTTATCCGTGGCTTCGCTGAATCAGTTTACAGGACCCCGGAAACGGCTACGCTGTTCTATTCCGCCGACCGGGAGGATCTGGCCATGTATGACTGCACAAGTGAGCCGTAAAATGATTTTGCTGGAAAATAACATCTGACTGGCGCTTTCCTCAGATCTGACGCCAGAAGCCTTTATGACGCTCGCGGCGCTCTGTCCCAATTTACGATCATTGCGCCTCGATATGTGCGGACGCATAGACACCGACACAATAGCAAAATGGGGCAGCGTGTTCCCGCATCTGCAACGGATAGACTTGGAGGGGCCTTTTCTCGTGCGAGTCAATGGATGGATAGAGTTTTTCAGAAATATCGGAGACAAGTTGAAGGGCTTCTCGATAACGTGAGTTTGCTGCTATTCCGGTCGAGCGCAAGATCCTGACCGCATGTCAACATAGACAAACGCCAAGGTTTGACCTTGATTGCTTGAAAGCGATGATAGACAATTGCCCACATCTGGAGGAACTCCGTATGTCGCAGTTCGGTCTCATATGCGACGAGTGGCTTCCTCATCTAGCAAAGCTCAAGAATCTTGTCAGCCTCGACGTCTCGAGCCCAGGACAATTCTCGCTGCACGACGATACTGTCATCGCGCTCCTGCAAGAGATCGGCCCAGGCCTCGAAACGCTCAACGTCTCGAAGCACACTGCATTGACGGATAGGGTGTTGCTCGAAGGTGTCGCCAAGTACTGTCCCCGGATCAGGCATCTGGTATTGCACAACATGCCCGATTATGCTTTCAAACGCCAGGAAGACGAACAGCCTGACTCCGATCCGAAGGGGATATCCGACGAGGGTATGACCAGATTGTTCAAGACCTGGAAAGCCAACGGCCACAAGGGCCTCGTGTCGGTGGACTTGCATGGCAATTACATGTGCGGGACCGCTGCATTGGAGGCGCTTATCGAGCATTCGGCTCCGACGCTAGAGTACTTGAACATCAGCGGCTGGGGACAGGTGTCACATGGTGCTTTGGGCTCTCTTGGTGCGGAATGCAAAAAACTGCGAACCCTGGATTTGGGGTGGTGTCGAGATTTGACGGATTATGGCATGCGGGATATCTTGAATGGGTGCGACGAGCTCAAACTCGTGACTGTATGGGGTAAGTCATTCTGCTTCTAGAGGCGAATCCAGAGCTCATGTCGCTTCTCAGGATGCAACAAGCTGACAGATGCCGTTCCGCGGAAGAAGGGATGCAAGGTCACCGGCATCGAGACTCATGCCATTTGATGAGGCCTCTGAAACGTTTACTCTCGAGGTGTCTGAGCAACAGAGTTGTATGCCAGAATCGTAAGACCTGGTTCTTTACCAAATGTACTTTCCTACATGATATGTACAGTCAAGGGCGGATTCCGCATTGAGGCCCGGAGGAAGTCGAGGTTGCAACACAAGATCGTGAGCGAGCTCGTCAGCACTGCTGTATTGCGGCGATAAAGAGAGCCCAAGCCAATCGCGGAAGCAATGTAGCCAGCCAACGGCAGGTCGCCGCGTTACATCATTCCCAGCTAGCCGAGAAAAGTTCTGGCGATGATGAGGAATGCAAAGCTGGACATTGCGTGGTCTGCGGCTAAGCCAGACCAACACTTGTCTACTCCAACACCCGAGTCTTGCTACAAGAAGAGAATAGGATCGGCAGCAGAAACGAGATATCGCAGCAAATCGACCAACTGAAAACCTCACCCGAAACCCCCACTAACTTGTCTCGAGATGGCCGAGATGAACAAGGAAACGCTGCAGCACACTGAGAGCGACATCGCGGCCAATCCCAATCACGTCGAGAAAGATCAGCTCGAAGCCATGGATCCGGATGCTTCGCGACCGGAAACCCCATCGCAAGTAAAGGCGGTGCCCACCGCCAAAGATGAGGAAGGTATCGCCAGCGCATTCGGCCAGAAGGCTCCTCATGCAACGCAATCTGTTCAGCCCAAGCAGAAGAAGATTGCCGTTCTAACTTCTGGAGGCGACTCCGCTGGTATGAATGCTGCAGGTGAGCACCGACCATGATGAGGGACAGTCATACAGACTGGCTGACCGACGGTTCGACTCCAGTACGAGCCGTTGTCCGAATGGGTATCGCTCGAGGATGTCAAGCGTACATCATTCGGGAAGGATGGGAAGGTCTCGTACGAGGAAACACCGAATACAACGAGGCAGCAACAGCAACAGCGGCCAACACTCCTCAAAACTCGCAACCAGCAACGCCCGCCCTCTCGAGAAACGCTTCCTTTGCAGCTCTGCCGCCTACACAACGCCTAGCCAACGCCAACAAGGCTTCCAAAAAGCGAAAAGTCGAGCAACCGTATGGTCCCCTCACCTTCGGATTTGGCGATCTGCTGAAAGACGGCGCGGGTGAAAATGCCGATGACATCGGCGCGCCCATCGACTCTATGTCGCCCCTTGGTCTTGGCCAGGCGTCGCACGAGAACACTGCCGTTGCTGGAGCTTCCGTACCCTCCGATAGCCAGAAGACGCTCAAAGGCATGTACATCGTCCGTGTCGGATGGGACGATGTCCGAGGATGGATGGGTGAAGGTGGAACTCTAATCGGATCGTCGCGATGCCCTGCTTTCCGACAAAGGGAAGGTCGATTGAAGGCTGCTGAAAACCTGATCTCGTTCGGCATCGACTGCCTTGCCGTGTGTGGTGGTGATGGATCATTGACCGGAGCTGACAAGCTTCGTGGAGAATGGCCTAGTCTCGTCAAGGAGTTGCTCGAAACCAAGCGAATCTCCAAGGAGCAGGCCGAGACCTATGCTCATCTCAACATCGTCGGTCTCGTTGGATCTATCGACAATGACATGGCCATGACCGATTTGACTATCGGTGGTATCACTGCTCTGCACCGAATTTGTGAAGCTATTGACTCCATCTCGTCCACCGCCAGTTCGCACTCACGAGCATTCGTCGTCGAAGTTATGGGCCGACACTGTGGTTGGCTCTCCCTCCTCGCCGGTATCGCAACTGGCGCAGACTACATCTTCATCCCAGAACAACCGCCTAAGAGCGAAAAGTGGGAAGAGGAGATGTGCGAGGTCTTGCGTGCACACCGACGTGTGGGAAAGCGAAAGTCAATCGTCATCGTCGCCGAGGGAGCGCTCGACAGGAACCTGAAGCCTATCAAGGGAGACGATATTAAGGATGTCCTTGTCAAGCAGTTGGGACTTGACACTCGAGTCACTACCCTCGGTCACACTCAACGTGGTGGAAAGCCGTGTGCTTGGGATCGGATTTTGGTAAGCAATTTCCTTTCGAAATGGCCAAGTCTGTTCTGACGCAGGGACTTCCAGCCTACTGTTCAGGGTGTGGAAGCTGTCGAAGCCCTCCTTTCTGCCACTCCCGAGACTCCATCTTACATGATTGGTATCAGCGAGAACAAGATCACTCGAGTTCCTCTGCTCGAGGCGGTAGCTCAAACGCAAGCCGTCGCTACCGCTATCGAGAACAAGGACTTCGACAAGGCCATGTCTTACCGAGACCCCGAATTCGCCGAGAGTTTGCAAGCTTTCATCGCGAGCTCCACCCTTGATGAGCGATTCCGCGTTGCGCCGGAAAAGCGATTGCGAGTCGCCATCTTGCATGTGGGTGCCCCTGCTGGTGGCATGAATGCCGCCACGCGACAGGCCGTACGATACTGTGTCGCTCGAGGCCACACACCTTTGGCTATCCACAATGGTTTCGATGGCTTGCTGGAAGACAACGTACAGGAGCTCTCTTGGTTGCGAGTCGACACGTGGACGACTCGAGGTGGATCCGAACTGGGAACCAACCGAACGTTGCCCGATGTCAACCTCGGAGGAGTCGCTGCCGCCTTCCAGTCGCACGGAATCGACGCGCTGCTCATGATCGGTGGTTTCGAGGCATGGCACTCTTTGCAAATCTTGGAGAGCGCTCGAAGCAACTACCCGAGCTTCCAGATTCCCATGGTGCACTTGCCCGCTACGCTGTCCAATAACGTTCCCCTTACCGACTTCTCGCTCGGAAGCGACACCAGTTTGAACGCCTTGATTGACGCCTGCGATGCCATTAGGCAGAGTGCTTCGGCCAGTCGCAACCGAGTGTTCGTCGTCGAGACTCAAGGTGGCATGTCCGGGTACATTGCTACATTGGGCGCTTTGGCCGTGAGTCTTTTCCACTCAAAATTAAACTAAAAATTTGCTTCTTACGCATGTATTTCAGGTCGGAGGAGTGTTGTGCTACACTCCTGAGGACGGCATCAGTCTAGATCTGCTTCGAAAGGACGTCGAGTTCTTGAGGAAGCGATACGAACTGGACCAGCATGGAAAGAGCGAAGGACGACTGGTCATCAAGCGAGTATTTGTATATTCGAAGCCAGAATAGCAGCTTACCGGTTTGGTTTTTTTAGGAGCGAGAAATCATCCAAGGTCTACACAACCGAGGTCATGACCAACATCCTAAAGGAAGAAGGCAAGGATCTTTTCGACGCTCGATCAGCTTCTCTGGGTCACACCCTGCAAGGTGGCACTCCTTCGCCCTTGGACCGAACTCGAGCTGCTCGTCTCACGCTGAGATGCATGCAGTTCTTGGAAGAGCATGCCGTCTCTCCCCTGCAGAAGAACTCCTACAAGGGACGTAACAAGGTCCCAACAAGCAACTCTCCTCAGTCCGCCGCAAGCATCACGATTCAGGGCAGTCAAATCATCTTTGCGCCTGTTGCCGACGTGCTCAAGGCTGCAGACATGAAAAACCGAAGGGGAAAGGTGACTTGGTGGAAAGACATGAAGGCTCTCGCCGAACTCTTGGGTGGTCGAACCGGTCTGATCGGAGACCAGGAATAGGCCTTCTAACGCGTGTATCATGAGAATACGGAGTGGAACAGTAACAGAAAGCAAACAAGAGCAAAATCGAGTGTAATGGCAGAAATTATTGTAATCTGATATCGGCAGAAGATGCCTATAGATGGGATGAGCTATGACTGCTCGCTCATCAGGACAGCCCGGTAGTTCACTGTCAGTCACGGCGTCAGCCCAGACCGCCAGCCGAAGCAAGAGTCGCGTCGCAACGCGTCGAAGCGCGATTTGGCCCGGAAGCAGCCAGCTAATTACATGCACGCGGGTAATGAGCAGCAGTCCATATCATCGTCCCTTGTCCGCTTGCCTCACTTGGCGCATTCGCACGAAGACTCCGCACACAACACCTTACAAAGCCGCGGAAGAATGCAGACTGCGCCAACACCGTCGCCCGCAGGGCCGGACGCGATGCCCGCAGACGGCGCCCTTCCGACGATATACTTGACGAGCTATCAAGAGGTGGGTATTTCCTGGACAAGTTACCCTTCGAATCGTGCTCATTGCCTTTCCATTCATAGACTCCCGTCTTTGAAGCAATGGTTAGAAATGTCGCCATCATGATGCGTCGGGAGGATCAGTCAGTTCATGACTGTTGAATCTTGCAGCTAGCTACTGATCATTTGTCCTTTAATCGCGCGCCATAGATGGCTGAACGCGACTCAGATCCTCAAAGTAGCCGGCATGCCCAAGACGCAGCGTACCAAGTATCTCGAGAGGGAAGTCATCACCGGTCGGCACGAAAAAGTTCAGGGCGGGTGTAAGTGTCTGGAATGCGGTTGCTCATGGGAACGTTGCTGATCTCGACGTCCGCGCGATAGACGGCAAGTTTCAAGGAACTTGGTAAATACCTACGCTCCTCGCCACAAAGTGCTCACTGACGTGAAGATGTGGAACAGGGTGCCATATGAAGTTGGGATCGAGCTTGCTCACCGGAATCATGTCGCCGATATCCTTGTCCCAATCTTCCAATTGCAATCCCAGGCCGCCAGTATGTCATCTCTGCCTGCCGGCGTGATGAATGCACCAGCATCCGCATCCAAAAGAAAACTTGCTGCCAGCAATCGGAAGGTGGCATCATCCAATGACGCGGCGTCTACGGGCAGCGGCAGAGCCGGAACAGCGGAATCGGGTAGGCTCGGCGGTTCAATTGCCAACAGTCCTTTCACTTCGATACCATTTCAGCCGGCGCCAGTGTCCGCTCACAAAGGGAAGCTCAGCATGGACGGTAATATCAGGCAGATGCAAGCGATGTCGACGCACCCTTTGCAACAGGCGCACTCCCCCGGAAATGTCTATGTCATGCAGACACCTCAGGTCATCCAGGGGCGCACATTGCAGGCGACTACAACCGGTTTGATGCCTGGATATGGGCCTGCGCATGTACCTCAACTTTATCAGCCGTCCGGTCAACCTGCTCAGCTTCCAAACGCTCAATCGCCCATGGGTCTCTACCCGCCTCATCAAGCTCAATATCCACAGTATCAGCCAAATTCGAATTCTCAGCATCAAGCCATGATGCTGCCTGCTGGGAAACAACCACCAAATACTCATGCCATGTCTCTCAAACGACCGTATGCCGGAGATTCCGAAATTCTCGCCGGGCACCCGGAGCACTTGACAAGCGCAGGTGTTGGGATGAAACAAGCTGGAGCGGTGTACGTGGATCAGTATGGCAGGCCATTCCGTTTTGCAGAAAACCCAGACGCTGTGGCAACAACCGAATTCGCGAACTACACCTCTGAGCAAGCTGAAACGGACGGACCCCCGCCCTCGAAACGAATTAAGCTCGAAAACCCAGAAGTCCAGGATGTCATGGCTGCCATGGCCGGAGAATCTGCGCCGATGACGCTTGCAGAAGTGCATGCGTTCCTGAATCATGAAAACGAGGACGCACCTATGGCATCATTGGCAGACATTGCCGATGCTGATGTGGAGAATGGGGAAGATTACGAGATTGAGAGCGGAGAGGCACACGGCTCTTTACCACCTGGTACGAGATTGGCGACTCGTCCGCAAAGACCAGCGACGACGCGAGACGGCACTGGCGCGACGCCAATTAAGAATCAGTCGCAAAGTGCCGCGCGAGCACGAGCCAAGCTCCTGGGTATATTCGAAGCTAGTGCCAACGAAAGCGAAGACGACGTCGATCTAGACAGGCTGCTAGTACCGAGTCCGCAGTCCAGCCCCATTCGCGGCAATGGCGATACATCGCTTGAAAGCATTACCGCTCGTAGTGAAATCGACATCAATCAAGTCATTGATGAACGGGGACACACCGCGCTGCACTGGGCGGCCTCGCTTGCGCGCGACAACCTGGTTGGCCAGCTGATCGCCCGCGGGGCCGATATACATCGGGGCAACTTTGCTGGAGAGACCCCGCTCATGCGGTCCGTCTTGGCAACGAACAACGCGGAAAGTGGAGTATTGTTCCAGTCTCTTCTAGCCAATCACCTCGGCGACTCCCTGCGGACCGTTGATAATTCGCATCGCACAGTCCTGCACCACATCTCCGCCGTGGCTGGGATCAAAGGACGGTCAGCATCCGCCAACACATACTTGTCAACACTGCTTGCATGGATGGCTAGAGCCGAAACTCCGGATCAGATACGCGACTACGTCAATATTCAAGATGCCAATGGGGATACCGCACTGAATGTGGCAGCCCGCGTTGGCAATCGAAACATCGTCAAGCTGTTACTGGACGCTGGAGCAGACAAGACAAAAGCCAACAAACTCGGTTTAAGACCGGGCGACTTTGGAGTTCAAGTTGATGTAAGTCAAAGTATACCGTTCCTTCCTGTTTCTTTCCTCAAGCATATCACGTGCACAGGGCCTCGACGGTTGTCCACCACTTGCACCTCGATCAAGAGCATCGCACAGCACAAGTCTGCCCCCAGAAAAGGCTCAAGATTTGACTACACGTTAGTTCCCGCAATAGCGCAATTGTTACTTCACGATACTCATGTCATTCCCACTAGGCCTCACGGCAATGATTCAAGACTTGAACGATCAATTCACTAACGAGATAAGCAACAAGCAAGACAAACTCGATCAATTACAATCGCAAGTCATTGAAATAACTCGCGAATTGGCCAATTTGCGCCGCCAACTTGCGGCCGAGAACGCAAAGTCAGCTCAACTTGACAGCATCGAGTACAAGAGACAAAACCTTGAACGAGCGTTAAAGCTGCAGGAGATCGAGCAATGGTCAGACATCGATGATGCAGAAGTCGACGATTTCTCGGGAACCAATCCCCCAGACGACAGCCATCAGTTGACAGAAACTATTTCGATGTTGAACGATCCTCAGCGGATTCTACACCTCCGACGTACGCGCTCCTGGCAAGCCCACATGGAGGAAAAACTGCAATTCAAGCTGGCAGGTGCAGAGAATCTGGACGCCGAGAAGTTGATACAGTACAAGAAAGCAATGGCTTCCAGGCTAAAGGTGCCTGTAGAGGCTGTTGATGAGGTGAGACAGTAAATGAGCTCTTTTCCACACGCAAGCTGACTTCCCGATGTTCTCAGGGCATGTTAGACCAGCTCTCCAAAGCGGTAAGTCTCGTATTGCTAGCATGCTCGATCATCAGCACTAAAAGCGCTTTGCATCGCTTTCAGGTAGAGAATGATGGATTAAAGCTGGATTTGCCACAAATGAACTTGGCAACAGCTGGATCTTGAAGATGGATTGATGCAGCATGCTGGATCTTGAAGATGGGTTGATGCAGCATTAGACCTGCCGAGGCGTAGTCCCATCGCACAATATCAACTCGCGAGATTGTTGTATGGTCTTTGCATAGCAAGGCTGCTGGGCCTTGTGTCTACAAATCGTTTTCGTTTGCAAACAAATGGAAACTGCGAGAGTAGGAGCCGGATGCGATATATTTTCCGTCACCCGCCACATCTACGCTCATCACCTTTCCTTCGTCCGTCTTCAGCGAGTTAACGAGCTGCCAGTCGTCAGCACTCCAGATCTTGACAGTGTGGTCGAATCCGGATGATGCAAGATAAAGCCCGCTCCGTGATATATCGGCGGGCTTCGGCTTGTCCTCCTTGTCGCCGTTCATATCAGCGTCCTCCTTTGCTGGACTGCTGGTGGCATGTTTGAACTGCATATCCTCTTGTGAGCGGAACCAACGGACATCCGATACCGAAGATTTGTGCGCTGGGATGCTGTACGAAACTTTCAGAGCCCGAAGATCCCATATTCGGATAGAATCGTCTCCCGAGCCCGCGGCCACTTGGTATCTGGAAACATTGGATTCAGAAGAATGTTCGTACGACCTGAGAAAGATTGCTCACCCATTCGGAGCGAAGTCTAATGACAGGATCTCTCGTATATGTCCATCCAGGACCATGGCCGTCCGGCCCGTGCGCACATCCCAGACTCGTCCGATTGCATCAAAGCCGCTGAACAGGGCTACGATTAATGACCTGAGATCAGTTAAATGGCAGCCGACTTACCCTGAAGCTGCCAAGGCTCCATCATCCTGGAATGCCAATGCAAAGACTTCTTTCGAGTGACCCTCCTGCAACAAAATCTCCTTCTTCTTCTCCACGTCCCACAGCCTCCAAGTACCATCATATGATGCGGATCCGATGTAATCGCCGGACGGATGGAATGCTATCCGACAGACACGGCCTTCATGTCCCTCGAGTGTCGCAAGCGACTTCTCGCTGATCGGTAACTTTTAAGCCGTGTGCATCTGGCCAAAGGAGGTGGAAACTACTCACCTTGCGAGAGACCATATCTTCACAAGTCCATCTGCCGCACCTGTCGCAAAATTCACTGCTTCCTGAGATTGCGATATTGTCGCCTGGGGATGCCATGCGACTCCTCCGATCCTGTCGGCGTGACCTGGTGGTCGAGTATTGGGTCAGTGGCTAGATCTGAATCTCGATGGCAAAAGAATAGTACATACCTCTCATGGTAGATTTAAGAGAGCAGTTTGGCATGTCCCACACCCGCGCATTTCCCGTCCACGAAGCCGTCAGAAGAAGCTTGCTATTTGGCGAATACCGCACTTGCGAGATCGGCCGCTCATCACCAATTTGCGAACCTAGTTGAGTGTAATTCTGCGGATTATCAACATTAGCTAACCAGCGCTGGATCACAGCCATCAATAGGCTCACTTTAAGATCGCCGTATAGTTTTTTCCGCACCTCGACTATTCTGCTTAGCGGTATGGCCGCTTCCTCGCGCTGCTTCGCTATACGTCTTCTGGCCCTTGATAACGAGGGAATGGGTTTCGACCAAGGCTGAATCCTCCCTGTAGTCACGCACCTTGCTAATGAGAATTCTGCGATCTTACGTCGAGCCTTCAATAAGTCATCAGAACCTGGTGTGTAAAATTCGTCTTCTTTCTGTAGGTTGTTACGAAACGTGAGTATCTTCTGCAAAGCAACCGCTTTACGTACCTCTTCATCGCTATCTGAGTCATCTGTATCTTCCCCTTCGATGTCCATTCCATCTCCCCTCGCCGCTTGCGCTTGTTGCAACAGGTGTTTCAGACGATCGCGTCTGTCTCCTGGCTATCAGATGAAACGTGGTCGTAAGATCATTCCTACTGCAGTAGCGACCTGACTTACCCCTTCTCCGAAAAGAATAGCAGGCTCTCCCATCTCCCTTAGCCGGGCCTTGACTTGCTTATCATCGGTAGGGACAGCCATTGTCCGAGCAGCCTTCTTCCTGTCCAAAGCTTGCAGCAGCGCGGCAGCTTCCGCTCGCTGTCGCTCGAACCCTTCGCCCATCGAATAGTCGACATCCTGGGCTGTTATCGCATAGTTGTTTCAGCGACCTATGTCATGGCGAAGATGGCGAAAGGGACCTTGAACCTACCCAAATCTTCCATATCGACATTATTCTTGAAAAGACGGGATGATCAGCTTGAGTCGGCTCGAAAGTTGACGAGAAAACCCACTGAGTCCATCTTGAGAAGATCTGAATAACACCTTCTTCCTCCCTCGGAGGCAGGTCAAAGTGTCTCTGTTAAGACAATAGATGATGAGCAACGACAGGGAGGAACGAATGCGAGGTACAGATGTACCGACGAGACTTCAGTAGCGACAATGAGCAATCGGAACGGGGCACGGCTTTGTCCAGAGTCGGCAGCCGATCGCGTCTGGCTAGCAGTCTGGCTGCCCGGGCGGTTCATGGTCCATGATTCATCAGCTATGCAACCTTGCCCGGAGTAGCCATCCATCATTTCCGCAACGCATCGCTTGCAGTGCTTTCACACCGCCAAGACCAGCCTGTGACATCTATCGTTATGCCATCACGTCCAAAGCGCGGTGTACTCTCGACTTCGGCTCCGAAACCAGCGGACATTCCGAGACTCGAGCAGGAAGAGACCTATATCTCGCCGTCACTCGCTCGTTTCTACCTCACTCATCTCACCGCGACTTTGATTCACTATCAAGGATTCACATCATGTCAAGCAGGAGTAATCGCTGAGCTGGAAAGAAAAGTGGAGGACCGTGAGTATGGCTACTAATCTCATGAGTCATTCTGGGATCTCCTTCTTGTGCCTCATTTCATTAACGGTACACTGTTCTTTCTGACATAGATATTGCCAATATCTTTGGAACGGCTCGTCAGCTCGCAGAGCACTGCGGCAGGCGCGACGCGCAACCAGGGGACATCATTTCGGCGCTGGAGGTCGTTCGGAGCGAGTCTCTACCGGTACCTTACCCATACGAGGCGGATGGCAATGTTGTGGATCGGGCAAAGCAGGAGCAAGAGGAAGTATCGGGCTCACGATCGAGACGGAATAGAAAAGCGAAGCAGAGAAAGCTGTTGCTATCCGAGGATTTGATCCGGTTCATTCAGCGGGATAACCGACGTCGAGCACAGGATTCGGACGGAACTCCTCAGGGTATCCCATCTCTTCCGCTGGTGACCATCAACATACCTTCGACAAGCGCGGAACCGAAGACATTATCGATCTCAGATTCGGAGGAGACGTCGCCGCATCATGCTGCGAGGGGATCGGCGTCTGGTTCACGTTCTTTGAAAGTCGCCAAAAAGAAACGAAAGCTGGGTTACATGCTGGATGTCGCTCCCGGTCTGCCGGATCTACCACCAAGGCATACCTGGAAACGGTCGACAGTAAGTCCACAGACCTTGCCTCCCTCTATCTTGAAAAATCTCCGCTCACTTTCGCTACCGTATAGTCTGAACCGCCTAGAGAGAAAGTTGATAACAACGGATCGCCAATGCCCCTCAATGCAAACGCATCCCGCTTGTCAGCGTCTGCCCTCAATTATCTCGCAGCGACACTCAACCCGTCACCCAACATTCCGACGGAATTAACTGTTGTCAACTACCGTACAAATGCGGCATCAGTGCCTTTGCCTGACCCTTACCCAGAAGCAGACAGTCGTCACGATCGCGCCCGAATACCCGGACCATTAGTGCAGAGTGACTATACATCACCGGCTATGCAGAGCAAACTCGACGAGGGGTTCACAGGATCTGGTTACACAGCGGATTGGCAGCTGTCTAGGTCGTCGCGTTCGAGGCAACGAGGCTCTCACGAATCAAATGGCGGCGAGACGCGAGGCAGAAAGATGCGCTTTGTGATCCCTGGTCTCCACAAAAGGCAGAACGTCCCAAAAGTTCCGGCCGTCTAGCGGACTCTAAAGGACATCTGTCTGGTCGACGCCACTGTATTGCGAATCAGGTCAACGTCAAGGCCGGTGGATCTCGTTCGCGCGCATTGCGAATGTCCATGAGTATGACATTATAAACTGAAGCGTCCGCTTCCAGAGGTCCGCAACCTGAATAGAGGTGCACATACGCCAGAATCAACTCAAATCATGCTGTGGCGCTTCCTGAGCCGCTTGTAAACATTCCAACTTCCAAAATGGCAAGCAGCTTTCCAGCTTTGTCGCGTACATCGAAAGACGGGTCTGAGCACAATGCCCGAACCTGGACAGGCAGCAGATGAGGTCGTAAACGGTTGATGACTTCCTGCCTTGTTCCTGTTTGGAAATCGTTCATCAGATGACAACCTCGGCTTCTGGCTGCGGACTCACTCCGATGACGATCATTCGTCTCGACAAGGTTGATGAAGCCGCCGATTGCGGGAATCTTGATCAAAGGCGATTCCGTTATATACTGGGTTGCGTGCCAGGAATCAGTCATAATCGCGAGTTAGCATTGAAGCCACTGACCAGTGCGTGCTGCATGCCTGCCAAGACATTTGATCGCTTCAAAATGGCTTCGCGGTGCTGCTCGTTGCCGAGAGCGATGTTGTATAGTACGAATAATGCCTTTGAGCACGATCTCATCAGGACCCGCCAATTTCTTCTCGTCTCTGTGCTCACCTGCTCCAACCGGTCGCTTGCTTGCGAATGATAATCCTCGTATTCCGGCCTTCCGATAACGCCATCCCTTTCAAGGCTCGTGTTAACCCGGTCGATTCCAGACATAGCTGATTCTATGGCTTCGAAGAGCGATTCTTCGCCAACACCTTCGAACAAATGAGTGATCTCCGCTTCCGAAGCTTCGGCGATGAGATTCCTGGTGAAAGCTAGTGCCTGCTCTGCGACCTCTGGCTGTGAATCCAGAAGATGTCTGCAACCGAAATGTCAAGTTGATTGATGCACTGCAAGCATAATGTCCGTACATACCTGCGCAGGGTTCCCCATCCCAGAGCTTCAACAACCTTTTTCCGCAGGCTTTCGTCACTCTTGAATACCATGTTGCGCAGTGCCCAAATGGAATTGACGCGAACTTCTCGATCCGCGGCATCTGTGAGCCGGACTAGCGTTTGGACGCCATCTTGTGCCATGAAAGTCTAAGGAAAGTATAATCTCAGTGTTTGAGCGGATTCGCAGTCTCAGAAGCAATTTCAACATACTGCCTGCATAGGAGAGAATTCGCAGATGAGGTTGCAAATCGTGGCAGTAGCGGCCGAAAGCGCTGTGCTACTCGTCGATGAACGAAGCTTGAAATCCTTTTCATAGCCTCCATTGGCAGCATATACCTGCTCCTCTGCTTGGAGCAGCCCTACCACATTCTTTGCCACGCCGCTGTCGACCAAAGTAGTGCGTAATATCGCGATGGAACGGGACAGAACCCGCGCCACTTGGCATGCCGATGTGCGTGTCGCATACGCCGGTGACTGCAAGGAGCGATTGATCAATGGCAAGACCCCCAACTGTATCGCTTTCTGTTTGGCGGGCTCGTGAAATGTGCACAAAGTAGCAATGGCCGTCAAGCCGGCCTCCACCATCCGTCTCGCAACGACAGGGCCGAGTAAAGGCGCCTGAATATTTGCAGTTGATTGCTCCTTGCTGTTGGAAGACGGTTGTTCACGATCACCGGCTTTGACAACTTCAACGCAGCGAGCGATCGCATTCGTCTCGATGGCCTTACGTTGTAGATCCGGGTCATCTTGAACGAGTCTGGCTGTCAAATAACATGCCTTGATGCGATCATCAGGCGACTGTGCTGTATCCATGAATTGAGACAGATGTTCCAATAGGGAAGAGCCCGAGATTGCGGACACCTGTGCTTGGCCTCGCCATGCTTCGCGATCTGCCATCTTCCGGAAAGGTACATCTTGACTCGTAATTATGCGGAAGCTGACTAGACTGAGTACAATTGAAGTTCAGCTCAGAATACTGGGAAGGCAGATATCATGCGTACCATGCTGCAGCGCTGATGCCGATCCCGGGGACGCGGGAATCGAGCAGGTCCGTCATGATCCTCAGCTCATGTTTGTCTTCTGACACCGCCGGATCTCGGGCCCTGACTGGGTCGCGACATGCTATTCCGCCATATTCTTGCAGGACAGACATAGCCTCGAGAGCGGCGCTCTTGTCCTTGACGAGCACCGTCAACAGGTCAAGACCGGCTTGTTTGAGCTTGAAATTGGAGTTGGCCTTCGTCCCGAGTGCTCCGTTGCCGAGGACCATTGCGCAGAGAACCTCGATCAGAGGACTAGTCGTGGCCTCGTGATGCTCTACAGTTCCTAATGGCGAGAACCGCACAGTACTACGACTTCTTGCTGTATCACGATCATCTTCAGGTGGAGTTTTCGAAGGCGATGAGTTTCGGTTCCATTCATAAAGTGCCATGCGCTGCGACGAGAGGATTGCAGTCTGCGCGAGAAGTTGGAGCAGTGGCAGAACAACCTGCGGCTGCTTCGAGAATTGTGAATCCGTCAGAAGCGATAGCAGAGCCTTCAAGGGCTTGACCTGCGAATTCCTTGAGCTCATCACGCATTCCGGAGAACGCGTTACTCACCTTGTAGACGCTCAATAAGGCTGCTCTCGCGCGGCTGCGCGTGAAGTCTTCACCTTTGCCGCCAACTTTTATAGCGGGGGGATCCACGTCCATTGTTACGTCTTCCTCTAGATCCAGAACAGAGTCAAGTATAACCTTAGTGCCTGGCTCTGACCGACTTCCCCATCCCCAAAGGAAGTCTGCAATGGTGATCAGGTGATTCCGCAGGGCTCTGATGAGGGATGGCAGAGCCTTCGTGAGGATGTACGACTGGAGTTTCGGATCTGGCGGAACGGTGAGAACGCAGATGGCATTAAGAAGAGCTGTATGGAGATGAGCGCAAAGCAAGCTGTCCAGTACGCTATCACTGATTGCTATCAGGACAGGAGAAAGGCATGTTGGCTGAATCAACATGAGCACTCAGAATGAAGCTTACAATTGGCAATCGAACCGAGAATGACTGCTGCTTCATTCAATATCTCCAGTCTCGTAAGATCGATGGCAGTTTCTTGATCGGCATGCACATACTCGGTCAATCTATGCAATTTCATCAGAACGCATTCAAGTTGACAACAGCTAAAGTAGGTGTACTCACAGAGAGACAATCTCTCGCGACCTTGCAATCTCTGCTTTCCTCAGCGGATTGCCGATCAACGCATTCTTGATGTCTTTCAAGCGGTAGAGCAGGTCACGCGACGAGGGAGCTGACGTGAGCGATGTGTAAAGAGAACCCGTATCAAGGACGGGGACCGTCATTTGTCTTTAGCTGAATGGTTCTGGTGGAGAGCAGCTTCTTCGAAGCCGTACGGTGCAGACTAGCAGTGACAGAATTGACGACACCGTCGAGGCGACTAGTACTGTAGTCATCCTGCGGTTTCACCTTATCAGCAGGACATGGCCTGACTGCCTCCGAGCGGTGCGCCCGCACGAATGCGGGGACTCCGAAATGGTGACGAATCAGCGGTAATTGTGCTGTACCGACGTCCGGTCAGTTCGTTGTTCCTTCAAAAGGGTCTCCAAGCAACCAAGAGCCGACGTTTGGAGCTTTGATAGAGAAGGAGTTCCAATACCAAGTGGCGTAAACCTGAAACTCTTCCAAAGTGTTCCCGAACCAAACACAGATACACTAGAGCCTGATCGCTGGACCGATATGTCTACCTCGTCAACTTTTCCCATCAACGCCAACCATTCGGGGCAATTCCACAAAGCGTATGATGTTGCGCCAGGCGTTCTCATGGTCTCATTCGATAGGTAACCACCAAGCTCCCTTTGGATGCTTTCTGTTATGCTGATGATCTGCGAAATTTCCAAGAGCACCTGTCAATGCTTTCCATGAATCGTGAGCCGAATTCTGCCGTACAGAGCTGAAAGGAGTACTAAACGCAACACGCATGCTCCACAGCATGTGGCGAGAGATGAGCAAGATCTTCGAGGATCTTCGATTCGACCCTTCCGTGCGAGCGATCGTGCTTGCCAGTGAATCAGAGAAGATCTGGACTGCTGGGCTTGATGGTATGTCGCGGTAGTCAAAGCGTCGACCGACTCGCAGGTCTGATCTGTTGTTTTCGCGTTCATGCCATTAGTCGCCAGCGAAGGTGATACTCTTGCTTCGAAGGTGAACCCAGCGCACAAAGCTTTGATTCTGCACGAACATATCAAGGTAGAATTTCGCGGAGAGCTTGAGCGTGAGACCATACGATAACTCACAAACCTCTTTCCTTAGGACTTTCAAGCTTCCATTTCTTCGATAGAGAAAGCTACCCAACCCGTTATCGCCGCTATTTCTGGATTATGCCTCGGCCTTGGAATCGACATCGCTTCCGCTTGCGATGTTCGTCTCGTCAGCGATAAAGCAAGCTTGGGAATTCTGGCAAGTCGTTGTGACATTACGCGTGCATCATCTGTCCTGATTGACATTTCTTCTTTCTGTTCAGGAAGTGAATGTCGGCTTGGCCGCCGACATCGGTACACTTCAGCGATTCCCGAAGATCACGGGCAACTCGTCTCTCGCGCGCGAGCTCGCTTTGACTGGGCGTCGTTTCACCCCGGAGGAGTCTACGTCAATTGGGTTCACAAGTCGGGTTGTACCTGGAGGTAGAGGGGGAGTGCTAGCGGAGGCCATCGCTGTCGCCAAGGTGATCGCCAGCAAGAGCCCCGTGGCTGTGACGTCGACAAAGAGGTTGATGATACGTGAGTAATCGATTCGCACGTCAGCTTCTCTTTGCCAGTCCGTTCATAGTTGGTGAAACAGATGCGAGAGACCATTCCGTCCAAGAGGGTCTCGATTACACGGCCGCCTGGAACATGTGAGTCACTTTCGGATGAGAGAAAGATTCGATACCGCGGAGCTGACTTGGTCTCAAAATCAGGTCGATGCTCCAATCCGAGGTCAGTAAATTCCGAAATCATGCCATTTACTCCCTGACGAAGCCCTACATTCAATCCCGACAGGACACACCAAAGGCTATGCGGGCGGCCATGGCCAAGCAGGAACCCCAATTCACAGATCTGCCTCGTCTTCCGCAGTGGCAAGATCCGGGGAATCACCGGAAAGAGAAGCGAGCGTCAAAGCTGTGAGACATTTATCTTTGAGTCGGCCGGACTTGCGCTCTCGAAAAATTGTAGGGGTGATAGTTGTAGGGCATAGGCCTGACCATTCGACATGGCCGATGTTTGCACTCGTGAGAAGACGTGATTCTAGCTAGCTTTGTAGCTGATACTCGCGACTGGCGCGAGACCCCCAAACAACGCGCTTTCGCTTGAGGTTAGGGACCGCTGGGATGGACGCGGAATGCGCTTAGCGTCCAGCTTGCTCCGAGGTGGGGAGCTGCATGATGAATCAGTCTCCCTCGAACAAGCTATCGATGACACTTATCTGACAAGGATAACTACTCAATCATCCAGAAGCCTCTGTCCTTTCTCAAATTTGACGAGAGGCAGGCTCGCCCGAAGAAACCGCAACAGCAGCGACAGCAAAGAGATCATCAACGTCATCGCCGCGCCGTAGTATCTCGAGCACGACCCCGCACAACACGCGCCGAGAAGCCTCCGACTCGAGCGCTGTCTGACTCCAATCTGCGATCGCAGACAGCGAACTTGATCCTATTCTCTTCACATCCCACATCCGGACTCTCCTACCGCCGACAAAGCAGTGATTGGCCCGGTGGAATCCCTCCCATCACGCGAAGTATCACGCGAAGTCGACGTCGCCGATCAGTGACTTCCGATTCGACATCAACCACCAAGTATGGGCAACTTATCAAGTTGTTGCGGATGTGAGTGGGAGTTCTCTGTCACTTTAGATAACGGCGGTAGAGTAATCAGTCGAAGGGTTGCATGTGGACCGCGAAACGCTGTCGAACGTGCATTCAGGAAAAAGCAGCGGTAGAATTCGAGCAGGAGATGCGACTGCGAATGGGGATCTCTGGCATTGGAGGAGGATCATTGTCTAGGCTTTGATCCAGCAGGAGGCTGTCGCAGGAATGATTACTTCCATAGATCGGTGCTGACTGACACAACCCCCTTCCTAGGCGGCCCCAAGCGGAAACATGTGTATGAGCCGTTGCTACTAGAAAGCGAACGAGAAGCGGTCTCAGAGCTGTTGCATCACCTGGAGAGTCAGTGTAAAGAACACCGATGCGGAAGACTACGTCATTGACCTCATCTTATCCAGACCGACAAACAACCAACTTTTTCACCGGTGCTCCTCTGGCATCATTGACGACCCTTTCATTCAGTGACAACGTCGACTTGCAGCGCTCTGCGGCTCTGGCATTCGCGGAAATCACGGAGAAGGAAGTGAGGGAGGTCGGTCGAGACACCCTGGACCCGATCTTGTTCCTGCTCGGAAGTCATGATACGGAAGTCCAGCGAGCCGCAAGTGCGGCTCTGGGAAATCTAGCGGTCAATCGTGAGTCTGATGATGCTAGACAAGCCACTCAAGAAAAGAAATTGATAGCGGTCTGCTTGATTGCAGCCGAGAACAAATTGTTGATTGTCAGATTGGGCGGATTGGAACCGCTTATTAGGCAAATGTTGAGCCCGAATGTTGAAGTTCAATGCAACGCTGTTGGATGTATTACGAATTTGGCCACTCATGGTATGTTCTTGTGAGGCAGAGCTTCGCCTCGTGTTCATAGTCTTCTTGTTTCAGACGAAAACAAGACAAAAATCGCAAAATCAGGAGCATTGGTACCACTCACGAGACTCGCCAAATCCAAAGACATGCGGGTGCAGCGTAATGCAACAGGTGCCTTGCTGAACATGACACATTCAGGTGCGTATAGTCTGGTCTAGACAGAACTCAACTTATCCTCGTGGTGTCGTAGACGAGAACCGCCATCAATTGGTTCACGCTGGAGCGATTCCTGTCCTGGTCAGCCTTCTCAATTCTCCCGATACGGATGTGCAGTACTATTGCACAACTGCATTATCGAACATCGCTGTTGATGGTACGCTGCCGGATTCAAAGATCGTACATCACGACTGAGCTGTCGCTCTTTCTAGCTGCCAACCGAAAGAAATTGGCACAAACCGAGCCCAAGCTTGTTCAGTCATTGGTGGCATTGATGGAAAGCCGCAGTTTAAAGGTTCAGTGTCAGGCGGCTCTGGCCCTGAGAAATCTCGCAAGCGATGGTAAGCACTTGTCCCGACCCCATTCATCGAACGACTCCTGATCTTCTGCTCCAGAGAAGTATCAGCTGGAAATCGTTAAAGCTGATGGCCTAACGCCGCTGCTTCGCCTTCTGCACTCTTCATACCTTCCACTCATCCTGTCTGCTGCCGCTTGTGTGCGCAACGTGTCTATTCATCCCGCCAACGAATCACCAATCATCGATTCCGGTTTCCTGCAGCCATTGATCGAATTGCTGTCCTTTGACGAGAACGAGGAGGTACAATGTCACGCTATCAGCACACTACGCAACCTTGCGGCCAGCAGCGAACGCAACAAGACGGCTATCGTGGAGGCTGGAGCAGTAGAGCGTATCAAGCAACTGGTACTCACAGCGCCTCTGGTGGTTCAAAGTGAGATGACGGCCTGCGTAGCGGTTTTGGCACTCAGCGGTAAGCGGATCGAAGCCAAAGTATATTTCGAGCGCTCAACCTATTCTCATTTCTTACAGACGATTTGAAACCTCAACTGCTCGAGATGGGCATCTGCGAGGTTTTGATCCCCTTGACAAATTCTCCTAGCGTGGAGGTGCAGGGCAACAGCGCAGCCGCTCTCGGAAACCTATCTTCAAAAGGTGAGTCTAGAGACGTCAAGAGTGTCAGATACCTCTTTTCTAATTGGATACCGGCGCAACAGCTGCCGAAGACTATGCACCGTTTAACGCTGTTTGGAACCAACCTGACGGCGGTCTTCACACGTATCTCGTACGATTCCTTGGCAGTTCAGATCAAACCTTCCAACACATCGCAGTCTGGGTAAGCCACACGTCTGTCAATCCTGCGCGCCGTTTGCTAACTGTACTTCAGACGATTGTACAATTACTCGAAGCAGAAGATGAGACTCTGACAAACAACATCCGCTCATCGCCAATATTGCTATCTCTCATCAAGCAACTGTCTGCTGCAGCGCCCGGTTCGCAAGATGGCAGTCCAAGGCACGGGTCGGTCTCTGACGATGATGAGGAGTCCACCGGCGAGAGCGGCGCAAGCGAAATTGCAGCGTTGGCTCGTAGGATATTGGATTTGACAGATGGGGGCAGTGTAGCGGAGGGATTGTCGAATGGGAGAAATGGTAAGTCTAGACAAGTCCGTTGTCATCATACCGAGTAATGCACTCACTTCACAACTTGAACAGATGCCCACTAGGTGCATCCCAGATCAATATGCAGCAAGCATGAACAGACACTTCCAAGAGATATACATGATGAATCCGGATCGTACGATGCTTGTATTTTACGACATGGCGAAGCAGCCTTTTAGCAAATATACTCGAATCCTCAGACCTGTATTGCGAATGTTTGCTTACAGCCTTCATGATGTTGGTCTGCGGAGCAACTGTTCCCTGACGTCCCTTGGAGAGTACCGAAAATACTGGCGAGGTGTGGGAGGCGTCCACCCAAATTAGCTAGCTAATTAGCTCAGGCGGCTTTGGCCGATCGCGCGCTTCATGCTGCAAGTCGTTATCGTTGAGACGAGATTATTACCAGGATCGACCGCAATGCTCCAGGTAATACGCTCCGTCTTCGTTTGTGCTGCGGCTCCTGACCTCATCGTACGGCTTCCAAATCCCGGGTCTCAACGAACCTCTCAGAGAAGAATTTCAGCAGTCTCGCAAACCGACTTTCGGCCAGCCTCCAAGTCTTTCGGTCTCCGTCTGTATCGAGCCTTGTTCATCGTCTCATCTGCAAAAGATGACGCAGTCGATTATCAAGGCTCTTGGACAGTCCGCTGGACTTCTATTCGACTCCGCTACTGAAGAAGATTTACCGGAAATCCTCGAAATCTACAATCATGCCATCCTGAATACCACCTCGCAATGGGACTATCGTCCACATACACTGGAGCGCCGGACAGAATGGTTCCGAGCGGCTCAGCGTGATGGCTATCCGATCATTGTCGTTCGAGAAGCTAGTGATCCATCTCGGCGGATTCTGGGATGGGGGAGTCTCGGCACATTCCATGCCAAAGAGGGATACCGGTTCACGGTGGAAGACAGCATTTACGTTGGCGATGGGTGTCAGGGTAGGGGTGTTGGGAAGGCATTATTAAAGGCACTGATCCGAAAGGCCAAGGATATGGGCATGAAAACGATGATAGCGGAAATTGAGGCTGAGCATACCATCAGCATCAAGATGCACGCCAAAGAAGGATTCGTAGAAGCCGGCCGCCTCCCCGCCGCTGGGTACAAATTTGACAAATGGCTGGACTTGGTCATTATGCAATTAATGTTGTAGTATGATAACTTGGTGGCGGCGTATAAAAACCGCTTTACTCCATTACAGGGGGGCTTGCTATTTTTTACTATCAGCATTTCAATGTCATTTTACGGACATCTGCTATGGCTTCCATTCATCGTGGTGGATGTCGCTGGTTTTTTCTAAGTGTCCTTGAGCGCTCATCTGCTCAGTCTCGAGTATCGGCTGCCACACGCCCATTTCTAGGGGTCCGTGAGAGATGATCTCGCCAAATTGATCGGGTTCATTCCGATGTTGCATTGCAGCTTCGGACTCGGGCATCCGGATCAGGTATCTGACTTGAATGATCTCGGATCCACCTGGAGAGATCGCGCTTGCAGACGTGTTGGCGTTCGTATCGGTGTTGGTCCGATGATTGAGATCTGGTAATTGGGTTCGGTTGGGGGTTTGCAGCTCATGGCCAATGTTGGATCGCTCGTCATTCGCTCCGCAAGTGAAGGCGGATGCCTGGGTTGCGCTCGACACCGCCACAGATAGCGGCTGCGAAAATTTATATTAGCATACGAATAGGACGAGTCCAACTGGAGACTCGCCTGTTTCTCGCTCCACGCAATCGACGGTGTATCTGAATTCTCATTTTCCCCGGATACTAGATCTGCTTCATATAGTATCGGGACCTCGCCATAGTCCTTCTTGGCCTTTCTTCTTCTTCCAGCACCGTGAGGCGCCCAGTCGCCGCGCAACATAGCGTCGAGATGGTCTCCATCGGGATCGATGCCGAAGAACCGATTCACAACCATCGGCCTCCACCAGGTGTCTGGGTAGAGATCCGTCGTCCTATTGTCGGCCCATCTTGTGGGAACTTCTCCCCTTGCAAGAGCCCGATGATATCGACGTCGGAAATGAACGGCACGGATTGCTATACTGATTGACGTGACGAGTAGAAGGACGAATATTGACAGAAACTTGCAACCGGCGATTGCTTGGTGAGCTTCTCTTGGCTTTACAAGGATAAGACAAGACTCACGACAATAAGATATAAAGATGGCCCTCTACCGCCACCGGAAGACTGGCTGCTCGTCGCAGTCGCTGCGCTTTGCGTTCCCGTTGGACCGGTTGGAAACAGGTCGATAGACGTGCGGCCAGTCGACGTTGGCTGAGGCGCAAACAAGGGCGAGCTAGTCAGCCCTGTGACGGAAAGTGCGGCAGTCGAAGTTGACATGACGACGGTGAAGCTGAAATTTTCACTATGATTTCGGATGTCCCGCAGTCAAGCGTTGTTTAGACAACTTCAGGATCCAGATTTTCATGGGCGAGATACGTAGAAGTTTCCGCTCCCGTGCACCATCGCTCGATGAGTTTGACGTCAATTGAAACCTTTGACGATGTTATCTGCGCCTTGAGCATGTCAGGGGATCTGGACAACGCACCATAACCTCTGATAGAGCAGTGATTACTTGTAGAATCCAGGCAAATGCGCTACACTTGCGGTAATCCAAAGCAAGCTCAAGAAGCTGCTCAGGTACAGCTTGTAATCTATCCGCGAGTTCCTGAGCTGCACTCCAGAGTGGGTTTTGCCCTGGCCTGCCACTTTAATAACAGTCGATCACTTGTCCCCGACTTGTCTCAACAGGTGTACCGCTGTAGAGTGCCATATTTGACCATCATTTCGCAAGAATCTCTCGCTCTGAGAGGCGCATTAACATTCTCTTCAAGGTTCAAGCACAATGTCGGTCCCTGCTATGGTCGTAGTGGACGGCCGTTCTATCATCGCTGGACGAGATCTTCGGACAGCTTCCAATTCTTCTGGTGTTCCCGCTCCTGCCGTTGTTCGTACCGCTTCGCATGTTCTGGTCATTCATGCTAACATCTGACGGCTCGTTCCATATTTTAGTCGATCAAGTCACGATATGGCCTGCGCTCAACGGAGGGAGAGCGCGTTGAGTCGAGTCAAACGATTTCCCACAATGAAGATCAGCAGAGACCGCTATCGAGCTATCTCGTTGGGCCAGCCTTGGATGACGCACTTACCAGAGATGACAGCAACTCTATCGAAGTATTTTGGCCATTTGAAGAGTGTGCACAGCAGCGAGATGGCAATCGCGATGTTGAAATAGACTGGAGAGGGCGTGAGGCCATTCTGTGCGTATCTTTATAGCGTTGATGTGAGCGTGATTAACAAGGCGCTCTACTCTCCAGGCATCATCTGTTCACATATCAATTAGGCCAACCACCACGCGAAAACTCAACATCACTCATCCTCGTTCCGCCGCCGACGCGCTCATTCGTTAACTCGAATGCTCTGTTAGCGAAATACACACAGCTGGCGTTTGAATCCCTCAATTGTCCGACATTCGCGGTGCTGCCTTGGCCAATTGCTTCACTTTTTGGAGTTGGTGCTGTCACTGGAATGGTCGTTCACATCGGTTCCCTTTCGACGGAAATTGCCGTTGTTGTTGAGAGCACGGTCAGAACGGATGTCGGTGGATGCGTTGAGGTTGGACGGGAAGACTGCATTCGACATCTTGCTGCTTTGCTGTCCAAAGAAGCTGCTCTTCAACAGCCGATTCGTGCAGAAATCGAAGGCATCAAATCTTCTCGTACGGTTGACCAGGTGATGCGGGAGTTGGCAGAGGCGATCCTGGATGATGAGGATCACAGTAAAGTTGTCATTCCACTGGCGGCCGGTAGCAAGGCTGCAGATATCGGCGAAAGCGGCCAGCAGGAGGAAGAGGAAGGTGTGTTGAACGTGGCAAAGATGTGGGTCAGGCTCTGTTTCTTAAACTCATCTCAGCTGATCTTCGACTCTCGTGACTCTCCTGCCTCATAGCCTAGTGAGCGGTGACTCGAAAACAATACAGCAGTTTAAGGAGAGCAAGAACAAGAAGGGCGCAGCCGCAAATGCCGCTGCCCAGGTTGCAGCCGAGAAAGCGGCGAACGAGAGGGCAGCGCAGGCGGCGGCGGAGAAAGCTGCAGATGTGCAGACATACCGCATCGCATCTTTGGATCTCGAGGTCAAGGTCGGCCCCGTACGCCACCGAGCGTGTGAACCTTTATATCTGGCATTCGACGGCCTGGCCTTCGGATCCTCACGAACAGTTCAAGAGGGAATGACTCTAGTCATGAAGAATCTTGAGCCAAGCTACAGGCAAACCGTGTGGGAGAGCATTGTCTTCACCGGCGAATTGGCGAAATTCCCCTGTGAGTGCTTCCTATCAAATCCATTAAAGAGCACCGCCTAACTCCATGTGAATAGCTCTGTCGTATGCGGTGACATCACATCTGAACAAATACCTCCTGTCGAATCCGGAACGCGAAACGGAAGAACAGCCGAATCATTATCGAATTCTCCGAATGCCGTGAGTGCCCTGAGATGCGAAAGACCAGTGTAAGCTGATCTCATGGCCTTATAGTGAATACTATCCCGAATTCAAGAATACGAGCACAAATGTTGCACCCTTTCTTGGTGTTTCAGTCGCGGCAAAGGTAAGTAGTTTTCCAACAATTTTGTCAGGTCCGGGTTCACACTCATGCTTTCTACATGTCAGGCTATTCTCAACGGACAGGCGGTTTCAAAAACGGACTACAATCAGTTTGGGCCCGCTGCGATCTACCGAGGAGCAGCATTGGAATAGAAGAAGTATATTTCGACTTGGTGGGCACAGATCTGCCGGGAATAAGAGGAGTCGCATTGGGGAAGCCAGTGGCATCAATAGCCCCGGATTGAACACAGCATCTTTATCGATTATAAATGACGTTGTATGGGTGATACATATGATGATGGTTTGGTGCCCTAGGATCTAGCGTCTCGACACTACAAGTCATTCCTCTCTGCCGGGAGGAATGGCTGCGTTCCGCTGCCGGGTAATTTGTCACCCACGGAGAAGCTACCCAGGAGAGCTAAGGCGGTCTCCAGAAACCATTCTGGGCGCTTGATGTAATGAACGACGGCCGTTCCGCCGCGTTCTGCGGGATCATTCTGGAAACGCTCCCTTCGAGTTGGCCGTTGCTTATATATTCGTTCTACGGTTGAAGCGTCCCATGGCTCCGAATTGCTCGATCGATCGTTGTTCCGGACTGCCGCACGCCGCATCAGCAACGACAATTCGCTGCCTTCGACGAGTGCTTCTACTTCTTGCGCAACGGTAATATCATCGATTGGAGGAGTATACCGAGCGCCAAACTTTGAGACAGTCGAGTAAGAGCTAGCCCAAGCTTTGCCGCCTCGCAAGGCCAGCTCCGGAATGGGTAGCTCGCTGATATTTTCGTGCCGAATGGTCTCAACTGCTGCTGGGAACAGATAACCATGTGCGTAACTTCGAATCACGCCTGGAGTAAGAGCTCTGCCTATCAGGTGAATGGAGAACACTCACACTGTGCCGGATTTCGGATGATCGTAGATCCAACATTTCTCGCTCACCCATGATATCTCTTCTCGGCGAGGGTGCAGTCGAAGCCACCTTGCGACTAACTTGTCTTCGGCACCGCGCGTCATTGCTTTATAGGTTTCGGCCTTGCCGACGAAATGTGCAAGATCATACGATAATGCGTAACATTCTCCTGCCATGAACAGGTTTTTAACCAGATCTAGCAAGCGCTTGTATCAGCTCAACTCTGCAAAGGCAGGAATTCACTCACAGCCCCAGTAAGTCAGCCGCCTTGGCGCTACACGCAATCTTCTCTCCAGCTCTCCCAACACGATGAAAGAATCCTCATCGGCTTTGACTATGTAGTCTGGATGCCTTTCTCCTCGGTAAACGGGTTTGCTCCAGGGATTCTCTTGAGGTACACCAGTCATGTCTTCTACATCGAGTTGGTGAGGAAACGGCACATGGCTCACAGAGGCGCCATCAATGAATCGCTGCTGAGTCAGGTGATTCTCAAACACCGAAGCTGAGCGAGATCTTTGCTGTAAACGATCCCTCGAAGACCATTCAGGATTGGGAACGGGCGTATCGGTACCATCAGATTCGCTAGGCTTCGACGTTGAATAATCCCAATGCGGGACCATCGCATGATCGGCCGCCCACGAAAAAAAGGCATGAGTTTTCCCAGAATTCATGTTCTCCGGTATATCCAGCAATACGATGTCGTCAAACGCTAAGAATTCATAGTTCAGCTCACCATGGCGACGAAATCAGAAGACACCGCGGGATGCTTACTTTCCATTTCCAGCTTGACCGATCTTTCGTATCTAGCTCTGGGTTGACCCATGATGAACTTGATGCGGACACCCTCGGTGCCCGGTACGCGACTCTTAGGGTGTACCCCGTATGTCTGCCTGATAAGCATTCTTCTATCTCTGCCTTCGTCCATGGTGAAGACTCCAACAAAGACCCCTACGGGAGCCAACTTATCGACTTCGGGAGCCTCGGCAGAGTACGGCATGTCCTTGCTTTCATGGAACGGCCATGCAGCATGAGTGGAATTGATGATGCGTGGTGGCTCATATGTCGGCGAAGACCACGTAAGAAAGTCCTTTTCCATTGCCAGACGCGTTGAGTGATCGGTCGGAGTTGGCTGATAATCTGATGGGTATTGTAGCGCCCAATAGCTCGGATGTGGCGATTGACAATAATCGCGCCAAGGTAACGGCGCTTTGTCGGGATTCAGCAAATATTTGAGCGTTATCGTCAATGTCACAGCAAATGCGCCAAATGTCAAGAGGGATAATAGCTTGCAAGGTCAACAGGAGCAAGTCAGTTTCGGAAGGTAGCAGCAGATCTTATGCTCACGATAGCCAGTGGTTGCGTTGGCACAAGACGCAAGACCTTGACTAGCCAGAAAGTATCATCCCGCCTACCCTTGATGTTTGCGCGTCTTCTGCTCCGTTTCCGCGATCCTATTGACGTGGATGGCAGACGTACTTGACCGCCCGCTGTGTTTGCAACTCGTTGGCTTGCCTCATTCGCCAGCTCCACGACACCGGACGCTCCCAGGCCGATTCTGCGTCTCATCCAATTGAGGAATTGTCGCAGGCTCCGGCGGTTTAAAGTCAGATCGGGCGCGAACGATATCGCCGGGGGTTCTGCATGCGCCTTTGGTAGCAATAGATCATCGCCGAAATGTGGCAACGACTGGTAGTCTGGATATTGGGTATTTGAGATTACACGCTCAGAACCTGCCATTGGGTTCCCATAAGACGATGTTGACCGCGACGAATTATTGTTACATGCTAGCGTATCCTGCCGGGCCGCGACTGATGTCTCGGACTCTTGCCGATTCAACGGGCTATGTTCTGTGCTCGCTTTTCTCGCGTGAGGAATCTTGTGATCGACGGGTTGACAGTCACGAAGGAGGTCGATTGTCAACCGTCTCGCATGCCATGGCCACTGGCTGTTCGAAGCCCGTCTCCCAGGCGACGTCCCGGAAACAGAGGTTCTAGACCACGGCAATCGCGCCGAAAAGGGTCTTGCAGTATCGTCGTCGTCGTCTTCTTCTGTTTCGATTTCGCTGCTGGCCCTGCCTCTCATGTCAATGAGGCTGTTGGGTCCCGCTCCTTCGCTGGGTAACCCATCGGATTCTGGGTCCAGTATACCACTATCCCCAAGGCTGTCGTGGTATGAAGCATTTGAGGAATATCCGACGGCAGGGGAGGCATATCTCGAGATATTCGGCGAAGTGCCAGTACTGGAGGCCGCTGACATCGATAACGGCCTTGGATGCCGCAAGTCTGCAGTCGCGGTAAACGAGGTTGATAGTCTGTCAACACTGTATTCCCGAGAAAACATATCTTCGTTGAATGCTGCGCCTTGTGCTGCGTCCAGTTCTGGGAGACCTCCGACTATGCTATCGCCCGCAAGATGAAATTGCCGCGCCGAAGAGCTTTCTTTTTCGTGATCATGGTCGCTCTGGCGCGTCATTTTCTCTTGCGCGGCGGTGCTGAGTGTAATCCCCAGTGGCGGAGAGGATTCGCGACTCTTGGCTTCGATTATAGAAGGCAAGACGGATGTATCCAATATGTTCTTGTCGAGTCCTAGGTCAAACGAGTACCTATTGCGTTTCCGTTTAGAATTTTGCGTCTTCTTGTTGAGCCGATGTGCCTCTTTTCGGACGGGTGAAGATGGAGATGATGCATCTACTCCGTCGGGGATGCGCTTGGTCAAGGTATGCTGTACGTTCTCCGTCTCGCTTGTTGTCCGGATCTCATCAAGTTCCAGATTAGCGTCAGCGGATATAGATATTCTGGTCGCAGGCGCCGGTGGAACGATATCTTTCATGCTCGGGCAAGGCCCATGCTTGACCGCTAGTCGTCAGAAATCTGATGGTATAAGTCGCGGACGAAAGCCATGACCTCTGCCTCGACCCGGCGACAGAGAAATATCACGCTGCCTTGTTGCAAGCTTGTCAGCTGGCCTGACGGTGATGCATGGTGAACTCACCTGGTGTTTCGAGTTCGATCACCTCGCGCTAGAGAATTGCGCAGCCCGCACCGGGTGGGTAGTCACGCCGGTCAGTCGCGTCTCGCTTCAAAACTCTGCGTCGCAGCTGTCTGTCGCTGTGTCGAGGATTCTTTCCCCTTGGCTTTCTACAACTCTCTCGACCTTCTTTACCTTGCTTGATCGGTTTTCTCAGTCTCCTCTGGACCAGGCGGAGCTTTGAGCTGAATCGTTTCGTCCAAGCAGCGGCTCCAGCTCTCGCAAGCCCGATACAGCTGGCCTTCCTTCCTTGCCTGCTGTTGCCTGCTGCCGCCGGCGGACGCTCAGACTGTTGAGCGTGACCAAGACCTGAGATCTACGATCATAAGTTGCGTAAGCTGTTGATCATTACAGCCCCGCGACTGCGGATTGAGTTCAAGTAGACAGCTTGCTAGGCCCTCCGACCGACCGCAGTTTATTGTGAAGACAGCCTGGATTAAGGATGCTCATAGAGTCTGCATCATTATGCGCGCTTATAAATCTAAACCGATCTATGGAAAGCCCTACCATTGCACCAGCTTGAATAGGCGGCACCAGCAAGATGAGAGTACTCGACGGTGACCGACTTCAAGACTCTGGCATCCATAAATCTTGATCAGCAGCCTCCGAGGTATATGACTGGAGCCCGGACTCCAATCTCTTACACAACCCGCTCACATCGAACGGACAAAGAAAGATCAAAACGCAGCGTGCGATTCTGTAGTGCTGCAGCGTGATCCGTTTTACTTCTGATCCATGACCCTTGGATACAACTTGCTTTATTTGCTTGACTTCAGATTGTCACTATTACAACGCGCAAAATCACAACGCAGATGTGCGCAGAGTTTTTCCTGCAACGCCAGAACACGCCGTCAGTGATGAGAGTTCGAACATCGGGAAGCCACGGGAAGGTAGGACTCACCAACAACATGTTTTCTCGTGCGCTGAGCCTGGAACATGTCGACACCAGCGTCGTAGAAGCCGAATCCAGCAACTGCAGACAGGACACAATATCAGAGTCCGCGCATTCCTTCGCCCTCGTGATTCTCACCTAAGGCGTCCTCCTTGTCCTCTCCGTCGTCGCTCAGAACAACCTCAATCGCCTTGCCGGTCCTGACGTCTCGCACGGTACCCGAATGATCGACGAAAGACTCGCTTCGGTCATTTGCTTGCCTCCATGCCTGGATCAACATGCGCTGTATCTCGTAGAGGTATGACTGCAGATTATCCAGGAATCGACGAGTCTGCAGGTGCTTCGATGAGGCGCAGACAGAAATTCCGTCGTCTTTAATGATGTAGCCGATTCCCTGTCCTTCAGGCGTCACAGGTCCAAACCCAAAGAGCTGAACGATAGAGGCCCTGAGCATTATGTACACTTCGCTGACTTCTATGTGATACTTACACGCAGCGCCGGATTACCGCAGTTCGATGTGGACAACACTGAAGTGGATAGGGTAGTATAACCCGGATCCGAGAATATGTCGGGCATTGTTTTCCGGTTCGCGTGTGTCCGTTCGATCTCCCGTTGAGCCAGGCAGTACATGGCATAAAGGTGACTGAAATATGAGATTAGCCTCGATAGGACTGCATCGCCTCGAAGACTGACCGATCCTGGCCGAGACCCTGGCTGCATTCCTTGGTCAAAGCTGTGTGGCGCTTGCAGGCGTTCTTTAGAGCTTCGATCTTTTCTTGTATGGATGATCCTTCATCACAGAAGGTCTGCGAAAAAAATCAGGAATGTTCGCCGTCGTTCACTATAACTCAGATCGCATGGTGAACTGACCTTGACGAATTGTACGCTCTCCGGCTGCACAGTCCGGATGGCCTCTGTCCGGCCATGCAGGAACGCTTTGGTCATAGCGGGCTCGTATGTGCTTTCGACTCGTCCTATCACAGCAAGAGGTGAGCTGATATTCACAAATACTGGCATGACCCTACCGTACCATATAATCCGTAGTAGGCTGCCTGGAACGCCATCTGAACGAAAGCGTCAGGAGAGAACCCATGTCGCGTGATAAAGTTTTTGCCATATCCCTTGAATTCCAAGGCTTGACTGTCGTTTTGACAGATGAGATCAGAGATTCGGGTTTCTGCGAAACGAATCCCAGCTCGGATTTCAGGCGTGAGCTTCCACTGAAGCCTTCGCGGCATGGTTTCCCATTCTTCTGTTGCCTCCGGGACCGTCTCCCCGGGCTTCGCCTTGTATGACTTCGAATACGGTGAGAGCTTTGCTTTGAAGAAGGAAGGCGTTGCAGGATTGATGCTCTGTGGGGGAGGCAACCTATCAGTTTCTTGCGCCTCCGTTTTTCAGCTATTGCGTACCTTGGCGAACAACAACACCAGCTCAGTGTACACGTCCGCTGCGTATCTGATATGGATTTGCTGAAGTCAGTCTGTGAACATAAAGATGTCGCCTCATGCGGCTCTTACCGCAGGACGGTATGACCATCTACACCGGTATGCTCGAAGTTTATTCCAGCCTCGCCGTCCGCATCCACAATGATTTGCAGCTGGACTCCCCGCTTCAGTAGGAACAGCGGATTATGCGAAGCGGAGCACTCACCTTGTCATACCATCGATTAGTACATGTTCCGACCTGGACACCTTGCTGCAAGTCGTATGTGCCACACAAAAAGTTTCCGCAAAGCTGTGACAAGTCGCTCGACTTGCAATCGTCTAAACAGACGATGAAGAGCGCAGTATCGACGACTGAAAGACATTCCGCATTGTTTTTGTTCGAATTCAGAATTTTCTTCCGGAGATCCGACCAGATCTTTCGATTCTCAGTTGTCAAGAGACCGACCGCGTTCTGGGCGACTTCGTGAGCCGGTGTTTGATCACCATCTTCTACGATCGCCTCCAGATTCTTCAGAATCTCTTTGGCATTCAGAAGGGGCCTGTTTTGGGCATCAAGGCAGTCGAACCAATCTACCAGCCTTGCGAAATCAGTCGCCCGTTAAGGACCAATGTGATAACACTTACACATCTGCCCTCGACGCAAAACCACAATGTGTTTACTGTCCTCTGTGATGTCGATACGGCAACCACTCTGCCAACTCAATATCGGTCAATCGAGGAACATACCGAGTTTCGACTTGAACTGACCTGTGTTGGTACTCTGCTGGTACCGAACAGCCGACGGTATTGACTCATATCCAGTGGAACGCCCCGAACAGTGTCCGGTTCTAACAGCTCATTCCGCAAATCGTGCACGAAGTCTTTGTAGGGGATAAGCATGAGAGCGCGCGTACCAAAAGATTGCTCGTGACTTACAAAGCGATCCCAGAATGAGACTTGCAGCTCGCGGTAGCTGATTACTGTTGGAAGGCGTGACATCGCTCCTATATAGCCCTTCCGATGTTAACGCTAACGCAGGGTCACATTTGCTATCGTCTTCGCTTACGAGAGAACGAAGAACGGATTCTGCGGGACACATGGGAATGGGCGGTCAGTAATGATCTCCACGACGTCTGAGGGATACTCACAAGGCTCAGAACGACCGATTCCTGGAATTGCAAATACGATTCATCTGAATTTATTGTAAGCACCATACAATGAGCATCCCAGAGACTATACTCACACCAGAATTCTTCAACGTAGCTGTCAACTCCTTCGTTATAGTCCATCAATTTCTTCTGTAACCTCTCTCCTTCGCCTCCTGATTTCAAGAATTCTGCTACTGCCTGTTGTGTCGCCGCGTGTTCTTCATCGTCCTAGGGGGACAAACGGAGTCTCAGTACAGAAAAATCAAGCGATGCAGTTGGCCAGTCCCACCTGCAGTCCCTTCAGCGCGCGCAGATATCGGTCGCAAGTGTCCTTTAGCGGAGGAACCGGAAGCTTGGGGAGTTTGTGTTGCAAGGCAAAGGTACGTCCACCTTGGCTGGGCGATTCCTTCCCATTCAGCTTGCTTGTAACAGTCGGAGGATTGAGATTCGCTTCGCCAGGTGTTGGTTTGCCGTTCTGCTTTCCGTTGTGCTGTTCATCCTGTGGTGCAAGGGCGTCTGAAGACATATTTGCAGCTGATGAGCGTACGAAGGTCGAATTAGCGGGGCTGAAAGACCTGGATGCAGGGGAGGTAAGAACGGCGAATAGACAATATATCAAGACGCCAAAGAGGCAAGATGGAGCGACTACAGCCTGGATGAAGGCACAACCACACTGACGGCCGAGCGAATCAGCTGTCGGATTTGACAATCATCTGCTTGGTTTTAGCAGCATCTGCATCCGGCGATTCGTCATAAAGACAAGGGGCTCCTCGTCCGCCTGCACGACTTGTCTCATTGCGCCGTCTCGGTGCATCGGTGATCGACACGCCGGCCGCGGGGCGCGATAGAGAGTGCAGTCGGCCGACAGATGTTGCCAGTGTTTAACTTGTCGAGCGCACAGGCGTACGTACATTCCAACGAACATGCCCACGAGCGATACATGACAGTGGAGGTATCCTCTCAAGGCGCGGGAGGTGACTAAAGTAACAACTTCGCGAGATCAGAGACAAATGGGACGACTTTTCTGTCGAGCCGTCTAATAATAATTCAGGAACGCGGCAAATACAAAGGTAGCCCTCAATGGAAACGTATCAAGTGATTGCGCTCGAGTCCCGGGAAAGATTGCTCATTAATAGACACTACGGACGTCAGGCGCGGGTGCAGTCCTGCGAGGCCTACAGCGCATATTCTATGACGATGGTATATCAGAAACAGATAAACGAGTTCAAAATGATGTTTCTGCCTAACGCAGCTCTCCCACGAACAGACAAGTTCTGCTGATAAGCTGTGGCAGCCACTTCAATTTGGGAGTCTTCGAGATCACCCAGAGTCATTCGTCCTCTGTCGGTAACGAAGCCATAGACAGCAAACCAACTCAAAGGGTCAATGGAATAATCCCGACACCAACTCGGTCTCAACGACGGCTCACCTAGGAATAGATCCTCGACAGCCTGTTTCACGGCATCCTCGCCTGCTTCCCTCAACAACTCCCCAAACTGATGTTGGAACCCATCTTGCGTCAGCTCCTTAGGTTCTTCCTCCTCTAGGTAACCTTCCCTCTCGAAACGAGCAAAGAATGGCGAGAAGGGTTCTTCGTATCTTACGCATTCCGGTGGATCTGCTTTTGTCAAATAAAATAAGAAAAGGAAAGTCAGGCTTTCGATCTCTCATTCTGTGAATTTGGAAGGTTGAACCGACCGTTGATGGATCTGTGTTCATGCTCCTCGTGCCGCTCGGATGAAATTGATTCATGATCCGAGCCAGCGTAGTGTTTCTCGCTTTCTCGAGAGTCAGAGAAGCCGCCAGAGGCGAAGGATGCCTCTCGATAATCCGACGAATTTTCTACCCGGAATCCATCCGGATTGAAGGGGCTATCTGCGTGTGCGAGTGTGATCAGTTCTGAACTGAATGAAATAGCTAGCCTTGTTCCATGTCTTACCGGCGTAGCTTTTCTGGCTTATGACAAGGAAAGGCTCAGTCTGCGCATGTGACAAATCATTTTGCCTATCGGTCTGTTGCGCTTCAGCCGTCGGGAGCCCCAAGCTGGCTGAGAGATGCGTAAACGACTCTCAGCTGAATCGTGCACGATCAACTGGAAGACTGAAGCGTACCCTGTTTCTGTATTTCGGCCAAAATGTTCGTTCCCGGCGTGGCTCCCATGTCTTTGGTTGCTTCTTCTGCTGGCAACACTCCTGAGAACCAGGTAGCACCGTTATGGTCATCCAAAACACAACGGACACAACGTCAGAAACAGTGAACTATTTGCTCACCGGTATCACCGTTCTCCAATCCTGTGGCCCAATCACCTACCACTTCAAACTCTCCGTTGAAGTAAGCGGCAGCAAGTCCGCTAGGCACTGAGATCAGAGAACATCGGATGTACGCCAAAGCAGAGTCAGTGTCGCAAACCTGAGGGCAGGTCAATCGAGCCAGACTTGCCCGGATAATCGCGTGCGTTGTCTTGTTCGTCATATTCCGACAAAGCAGTATGGTCTGTTGCAGAGTCGCCGTGCCCACCGGCTCGGAAATGCTCTTCATCAGCAGACTCTGCTGAGAATGTTTGCCGTCAGTTTCCACCAAGAACGTCGCGCTTGCAACCAATAGCGGACGGTGTCGAGACCCGCAGACTCTGACTGACTTGTTGATCTTTGTTTGACCCATTTGTTGCTGAAATCCAGCCTGTTGAGTAATTCCTGAGAATAGCAGGTCACATTTCAGTACTTCTTTGACTACCAAGCCTTTGTGGTTCATCCATACCATGGTATTTGTTCCTGATCCCTCACTTCTCGCAGATATCCTGCTAGGCCGCCAAGGATATGGCGCACCAGTAGGGCTGTGTGTTCAGTCGACATCTCAATGTTTGATTGTGGTGCAAAAGTCCTTTTGTCCTTTATATACAGCCTCCACGCTTTTTCACCTTTCACCTTTCAGGGGAGACCTCTGCTTCCGTGTTCTGAAACGCGAAGATGCGGTGCTTCGAAAAGCTATCGAAGCATGCCGTCCTTGATGGAAGCTCGTGAAATTATCCTACCTTCCTTTAGCAAATTCAGCATGATCTCTGCATCCCTTCTGTGGGATGTCTGGAGGTAGTCTTCCTAAGTAGATGACAAACAAGCCGAGTTATGTTCAATTTCGCAATCCAACCCACATGAATCCACATACAACGTTTACAAGTTCACCACCGGCATTCTCTATCTCAAGAGTGCATCGATCCACTGAGCATCCTCATCTTCCGCCCGCTACCGCCTGACTGATCTCCGACGGTCTCCTCGTCTGCGGATCTTGAAACATCCCTGGCGTCATCGTGCCGGAGCGCAGATAACCGCTCCGGTCACCCTCCGTATCCGAATCCTCTACGGCTTCCGACACGAAAGAAGGTCTCCGACTGAAGCGCCCACCGGTCGCATAGACGGAGCCTTCGTCGTCATACACATCGCTAGTGTCACCACCTCGATTGCGGGATAGGGGTCTTGGAGGACCCCACCAATGACTCTCGGTGCGACTGAAGACACTCATAGGGTATCCAGCTCTCGTCGGACCCTGACCGTCATGGCTATCAGATGACATGGAGGAGTGTGGATCCATTTGTTGAGCTCCACCCTTCAACATTGTCACTGCACGCAAGAGGTTCTGCACCGCGTAGCGGTTGTAAAGGTCTCGCTGGGTAAGATCCATGTCATCCTCATGCTCCATCGTCCCGCCTGTGACTCCCATCAGACGGCCCTGCTCCGTTAGGGTGAAGAATTCGGAAGCACGGGCCTGCGTCGACAATATTAAGCTCATATGTTTGATCCGTGCCAAGTGATCCGAAGAGGGCAGCGGTAGTGCGGACAACCGAGTCAGGCTTGGGGCCGATGACTGTGCGTCTGATGGGATTGTCGCGATTTCGTCCTGAACGTATAGCGTCGGATCAAGAGCGTTGATGAGATGTGGCAATATTGGGAGCAAAATGTGTAGCAGAAAGCCCGAAAGAAGGAGAAGACGGACATTCGGTGACACTGGAGACGACATAGCAGCCGCAGGTTGCGTTTCGCTCGAGTCCTCCTTTGAAAGCAAAGATATGGGAAGGAAAACGCCTTGCAGAGTCTATCGCACAGGTCGGTTGTTATCAGCTGAGTGTCAGAGCAGAAAAGGCAGCTTCTGACATTCGGGAGACTTCGCCCAAATGTGTACCCATGTTATTGTCGCTTCCATTCCGCGCTGAGTCGAGGCTTTATCGCACCCTGCATGTCTAGTCCTCGCTTGGAGGTACGTAGGCTCCCTTATCTCGTTGAAGCTAGACCAGGTGAAGTTTCCGCTCGCGAATACCTTCATCCCGTCCCTCGCTTCCGAGCCTCATCTCCTGCTGCCATCAGCCCAGAACAGAGACTCACCGGCAACATCCCCCAGAAGAATCCCCACACCTCGGCCACCCTTGTCACCAACCTTTGCGGATCCTGACTGACTTCCGGAGTCTCCAGCTTTGCACGGACTGTCAGCATGCCTGTCGAGATGATCTCTTGTAGGTCAGAGGAGATGAGGCGACGGTAGAGCCTCGGCGAGCGGATTCGGCACGATTTGATATGAGATTCAACGAGGACGCTAAGTGAAGGGAGATGTCAGTGTCTGCAACAGAGAGAAGGGGCTGCTTTATAATGATTCGTCCATCAAGCGCAGTTGCGAATGATTGCCGGTCTATCGCCAACGGTTGTGTACGTCTTCGAAGCCTTCCATGTTGCACTTACTTCAGATCCTCGATCGCGTCCGTCAATGGCACACCGTTGAATACGGGCAAGACATGCAGCGTCAAGACACTCCACGGCGACGTCGGATGACTCGGATGAGAGTTTGTCTCGATAACGGTACTGATACTCGGCCTCGACTGAATACCTGAGCCGCTTGCTCCCGCCGAAGACGAGGTCATGCTCGATAGCGATCGAGTGACGGGTAGACCGAGGCCGTGCGATGCAGAATGCAGTCCAAGGCCTAGTGACGAGTGCGAGTTTCCTCCAGACTGGGATCCATGGTTTGCAGTCGAGGCAAAAGATGCCGAGGAAGCGACGTGATGCAGAGCCGGGAAGACTGAAGCGATTGGGCTGGTGGTGTTGTTGATGGATTCGGCGCCTGAGGAGCCTGGTGCCGGCGATCCTGCGCCGATTGGTCCCGACGGCAGGGACAAGGTGGAAGCGACGAGCTTGTTGTCGTAGGCGCTCAAGTTGCGGCGCGACATCGTTGATGCCGGGGCGATGCCGTGTTTGAGACGCTGTACCAGAGCCCAGTGGTCCAGGATCCCTCTAGACAGATCTGGAGGGGATGCATGACCTGCACGGCCAAGTCATGTCTCGGATGCTGACTAGATTGAGGAGAAGGATGTCGAGAAAAACACGTCATTCATCACAAAGCTGCAACGCTCGCGCTCATCTTCTTGCGCACCCGATGAGGGCACATGAAAGCAGAGCCTAATCCGGCTTCCGGCGCTAACAAGCCCGCAGAACTTGGCAGAAGAGCTGCAGAAGGCGAATCAAGCCTCGGATCCAGATGGATGGGTAGAAAGTGCCTCAACTGGGATCGACCAGCCATCTCGAGACGAAAACCTTAGCAGATGGCACGCCCGTGGCGGTGTCGTGCGCAGAGGCGGTCAGCCGGCAAAGCCTACATATGTCATCGTGCGTGGACGCTCTCTTTTGAAGGCTCTGTCTTGACCAGGTCAGGTTCATCGTTGCTTGACGCAGCACTTGAATTCGTGCTTTCATCTCCTCGCTCAGTCGACGCATTCTCACCATTCGTCGTACTTTAGGCAGCTGCCCCGTCATAGCGCTGCTCGACTCTCACACTGACTCACACATCGGACTAGTCTCGTCAAGAGTCGTACTGCGTAAGTCGGTGGGATAAGCTGCGATTGAGGTCATGGCTCATTCTGGATCACAGGAATCGGCCTGGAGCCTCCGCTGTTACCCTAATCATTCAGACGAACACCTCATCTTCGCCTCGAACGCTCACTTTCACACATCACTCATCATCACACAAGCACGATCAAGATGCACATCTCATCCCTCGTCATCGGCGTGATAGCGACGACCAGCGTCACCGCCGCAGCCCTCCCTCGAGGTCGCTCCCGAAGCCGAGCCCATTCGGCTGCTACCTTTCTCAAGCTTCGCTCTTCACCCGCACCTAAAGCAGAGCGATTCGTTATCCTTCCCGAAGATTCTGTCCAGACCGAGAAGAGAGATGTCGTCTCGGCGGATGTCTACCATCGTCCCACCGCGGGAGATGATTCCGCTGCTGTTCACGTCTCGACCGAGTCAATCAACACCTCATCTGGAAAGAACACTCAGCAGCCCGACCTCGGCGATAACGAGTCCGCCTCCTCCGCTATTGTCGAGTCCCTATTGGCGACAAGTTCCATGCCATTCGAAACGTTCACCTATTCCAACTACGCACCCGCTGTAACGTCGACCGCTTCCTCGGAGCCATCGGCATCGACGGGGCTCGATCCTGTCCAGGAAGCGATCAAAGCGGCAGAAAGCTACGCTCTCAAACAGCAGAACGTGGCACTCCCCACCGTCACGGTTCATCTGGTGATGGAACCGACGCAGGAAGCGGATGGCAAGTGGGACTATATCGTCAAAGTGGGTGCCGATGGAACCGCCACTGCATCGCCTACTTTTGTTCCGGCTGCTACCGCCACCCCGACGACCAGCAGTGTAACAGACTACTATGTTCCCTCGGCAACTGCAATCTCTGCGCCTGAAGCCTCTGCGTCTATCATTGTCGGAGAGCAGTCTGCGCCTATCACGTCCTCTGCGGAAGCTGCCACTCCCTCGTACTATTATGGAAACACCCACACGTGGACCGGCGAGTCTCACGCCAATTCCTCGGTATCAGTCGAGACTGAGCAATCCGTTCCCCCGATCGACTCGACAATCCGTAACCTTTTGACCACCTCGTCGCACTTTGCATTCCAATGCGCCGACGCTACATCCTACTACTACTCGGAATCGAGCGATGCGACCCAGATTTGCCCCGGTGGCACCGTCTGTCGATTCGTCGACACTGCCTGTAGCCCGTGTGTCTGGCCCGACCAGGATATCTGGTGTGCCGGCAAAATCTATCCCTTCCTGGAGCCTTCCGCTACTTCGTCTATCGAATCTCAACCTAGTGCCACTACTCAGGCTCCCGCAGCAAGCACGACGTCGGTCGAGATTGTGACTGGGTCTGGTTACCACTCGGTTGTAGGCGAAACCGGTCGAGGAGCTGTCACGTTCACTTACACGACCAGTAATGTGGCCGTTCCCACCGTCACTCCAGTCCCGACTACGACTGACATGCCCCTGTCTTCCCCTACGTCCTATGTCTACGGCTCCGGTTATGCTTCAGCCAGCGGTGAGACTGGACGAAGTGCGGTCACTTTCACGTACAGCGCATCTTCGGCAGCCGTCTCCTCGGCCGAGCCCACGGAGAGCACTGCGTGGACTTCTGGACATGGCGGACAGCACTCGTATCCATGGATGACTGCATCTGCTGGACCTTCCACCACGGAGCTCGCTACCACTGCTGCCCCTCCTGAAAGCACTGCCTGGACTTCGGGCCACGGAGGTCAGCATTCGTATCCCTGGATGAGCCAGTCTGCCGAGTCTTCACAAGTGAATCCTACCGAAACGATCTCGTCCGTAGAGAGCGCTCTGCCCACTTCTCTCGAAGAGGCGAGTACCACGCTTTCGAGTGGAATCGTTACCGCTACACTCGCACCTGCCAGTTCCTCCTCGTCCGCATGGGCAAGCGCGTCGACTACCGTCAACTCGTGGCTTGAAGAGGCGACTAAGGGCATGGATCCCATTCATGGTGGTGCTACCTCGTCTACAACCGCACCCCAGTCCACTCAGTCCGCGACCGAGAGTGCCTCCTCGACAGGGACCTCGTCTTTGATTTCGGAACCGATCCCTACGAACGCTTCCTCGTCAGCGTATCCCACTAACGCGACAGTTACCGTCTCGAGCAACGTGGAAACCGCTACTGCCACCGACTCGGTCTCAGCGCCGACTAGCACCCAGTCAGCCAATGCGGAGAACGCCACTGCCACCTGGGCTTCTTCGTCATCTGGTATCCTCGTCCCGACGTCTGCAGTAGAGAACGGCACGGCTATCGTCTTGCCGACCGCATCCATCACTTCTCAAGCTTCAGAGCCGGCATTGACTGCTTCAGCCTCCGTCTCGGATGCAAGTGACAACGGCATTGCCACGGAAACGGTGACCGACTGGGACATTGTCAACGCCACATCTACGACGTATGTTCCCTACGAGACTGCCTCGGTCACCGCGACCTATTCCGCCTCTGAAAACTCTACCGTCTGGCCTACCGCTGCTCCGACCGCGAATGTCTCCAGTGAGATCCTGCCGACGAGCACCGACGCGTTGAACGTTTCCATCTCGACCGTGGAAGCCTCATCCGTCGAGCCTACCGGCGCCTTCACCTCGCCGATTGCCAACGAGACCTCGACAGCATCGGCGACTGCAGGTAACCCTAGCGTCGCGCCTACGGCATCTGTCACCAGCACTGAATCAGCCTGGGAAAGCATTGTGACGGCCAGCGAAACATACGCTAGCAGCACTGCATCCCAGAGCTTCGAATCGGCGATTCCTACCAGCACACAATCATCATGGGAAAGTGTTGCCTCAGCAAGCGAGACCACTGCTAGCAGCATTGCTTCGCAGAGCCCCGAGTCGCTTCTTCCGACGGGCACAGCAACTTCCAGCGCGCCTGCATCGACCGAGACGGGCTCCGATGAAGACGAATGCGAGGAGTGGGAAGAAGTTTGGGTCGATGAGAGGGACATTCAAGATGACTGGATCATCGTTGAATAAGTTCCGACCGCCGATCGGACTTCGGGACCACGGCTAGATACGACTTTCTTTTTTAATGCCACTCATTGAGCAACTTCCTAAAACTAGTCATTTGATCCTTTGTAGCACGCGTTGAGACTGTATATTTGCGTAACTTTTATATCAATATGGTTAATGGGTTTGACCTCGAAGATCCCTGCACATCGCAGTGATGATAAAGATCATAAGGAATTCAGCTTGAGACCCGCCAATACAACTTGTGTCCATCTCGTCAATCAATCCCAGGTCGTTACAGTCACCGTCATATAATACAAGTCATGAGTCTTCAGGTGCTACATGATTTCAAGTCAGCGAACTTCAACAAACTTTGGCTACACTTTGACTTCTAGATCCACTTCTCTCGTGGCACCACGCAGGACAGGTTCGAACAACGTGTAAAGGTCGTCGTCGTCGTCGAGTCGGAGCTTTTCTTTCTCCTCGTCTCGATAATAGCACTTCACCTGGGATCCAATGGTTCCACCAGCACACATCTGGACTTTGCGCGATACTCGATTCTTTAGATCATCGCAATCGATGCCGGAAGGTACCGCCAGTTTGAAAACGCCCTGAGGTCCAAGAAAATGCGAGTTCAGCACTTAATCATCGCGATCAATCCACGCACTTACCCTGTCCGAGTGCACTTTCACTATAACCATCCTGCTGAATGCCGGAAGGGACTCGCCACTATCGCCTGCTCGCAATTCCCTTCCTTGTCCGCTATAAGGCGTATCCGGCGGACGAGAGTCATCGGAAGGCTGTGATGAGAAACTACTGCTGCTCGACCGTTTAGGATCAAAGTCAGGAGCTGCAAGCGATATCTTGGAAGGATGGAAAGCTCGCACGCCGGGCTCCGCCGATGGATATGGTACGCCCGGCGCGCATGACCCAGATGAAGCGGCAGATGCCTGTGGCGCGGTCGACTGATGGCCTTGATGTTGCGGGTAGAAGGCGTCAGAGACCCCCGAAGTCTGGTAAACTTGCGGACTGCTAGCGCTTCTCATACGCAATACTGATAGCATTTGCGGATGGGGCACGCTCGGCGCCGTGGATGACACGTGTCTGAACATGCCGGCATGCGGGCCGCCAGTGCATCTCATCGGGCTCACGTGATACGTCTCCGATGATGTTTCGTTCTCTGGTGTAGGCGCTAACATAGCGGAAGGTTGGTCGTCTCCGGTCGTGGAGAATTTTCCTAAGGAGAGTTTGTTCCGATGTACAGCATGGGGATTTCCGAATGAGGCTTCCGTGACGACGGAAAGCTCCGACATCTTGCGCGGCATGGGTGGCGCGGAAGGCGACGAAGAATGATTTCGCCACTGCGCTAGACTGCCGTTATGATCGCCCGATGCGGAACGCGTACTAGTCTCGGAATATCTGTCCGACGCCCATTGCACACCCTGTTGACTGTGGGTTCGACGCGATCCGCCGGTATTTAATGGTGGACTGCTGTAACTACTGCCATTAAGCGTAGTGTCGTGAACACCACGTGCATCATCATCGGTGAAGAATCCGCCACCGGACGTTGCGGACTGGGTCACCAAGTCGGAAGCAGGAGTCATCGGGAAGTAGGAGGGGTACTGCATCCTCGAAGCAGCTGATCCGCGGATCTGACGATCTTTGCTTTCCGCTTCCCTTTGACGTTGTTCTCTGCGATCGTGATCAGCCTTCATGAGCTTGGAAATTTCTGTATGCCATTTTTGAAATTGCTCGGAATTCTTCAGGTGAAGGACGAAATTCTCAAACTCGTTCGGGTCTTCTTGCTGGCGCCAGTACACAGCGAGGGCGTAATCCCCTACGAAAAAGTGTAATGTTCAGCTAAAGTGGCGAAAGACGCGCGTGACGCAGTCTGCTCACCTTCAGCTCCTACGCCTTGTATGTGCGTAAGGTTGTTGACATATATGCGGCCTTTCAAGTTGAGCAGGTTCTTTTTGGGGCCCATAGACTGAGAAGAACGATCCTTCTTGAGAATACTGCCACTCTTGTTGTTCTTCTTGTCCTTCTTGTCGGGAATGACCTCTTTACAGCAAAGAATCATCTTCTCGAACAGATAGACTTCGTAATCGCGGTCCATGTCGGCTTTGGTTACCGTGAATTGGCCATCCAGAAGTAGTTTACCGAAGTCGTTGATGTGATGCCCTTTCCAGTCTTTGACCCGCGATTCTAGTTCCTGGACAATCCCATGATTGGTGTGCTGTCGGAGTGTTTCGTTAACCTTTTCGGCAATGCGCTTTGCGACCTCTAGGCCGTCAGCAAGTTCGGCCTTGTAGGCGTAATCAGTGCTGGCAACAGTCTCGCTTAATTTCTGCGAGATGACCGTCAACACCCTCTTGCATACTGATAAGAAGGTTCTCACTCACCTCTAGGAGGAGGGGATAACGACAAAGTCGTTGAATGGGCAATACCAAGAATGACGTCAATTCGGGTACAGTCAATGAAAGGTTGGCCCTCTAGGATGGCTAGGGTCAGGCTCTGCCTATCAGCAAACAGGTCATGGCGACTTACCATGAGATTGGGTGTTTCCTTCTCGACAAGGCTGATAGCAGACATGTAATTTGAGCAATATGGTTCGTAAACTTCGAAATCGCTTTCCTGCAAGTGGAATATGTCTTAGTTTCAACGCCTCTCAACGACAAATTGTACGCACGTATGTCACGAATGGATATCCCCACCGTCCCTCAGCCCATGCGGATCCTCCCTTTTCTACTACAGGCTCGTATTCTGTCTCCAAAGCTGTCAAGAACCGCCTTGAAAAGTTGACGAGCTTTGCGATATTCGAAAAGATGGTATGTACGGTGTCTGGAGCCACAATTGACTGTTGCAGCAGGCTTTGCGCGTATGTCTGTTGGAAGGTTAGGTGAGGGTCTGACCGCAATCGGGATTACTCACCTGCATAATTTCCAGCTCGGCAACGTATTTCTTCTCCGTCTTTAGCATCTCCCAGACATGCATAGCGGCGCCGCCCACGTCTACAGGGCCAATATCTATACCCGTTGGTGGCCCTGCGAAGGAATTGTGATAAGCTCCGCTCGCGGTCCGTGGCATCGAATTTCCATGATTGTCCAAGGCTGTGTTGATCGTCAGAGGCATGGCTGCAGAGCGAGGACCTTTCGATGTGGCATCATTGAAATGGGTATTGCCATTAGAGGCCGATGGCTGATGTCCGCTCTGTGCATTAGAAGTCATGGCATTCGACATCGATCGCGTGTGCGGCAGCACGGCACTCGTTTCTGTTGAATCGAAACCCATGTTGATGAAAGCGCTGTCCACGGCGTCGATGTGATTATCTTCTCCTGAATTTGTGGATTCCGGTTGCCCGAATGCGTTTGAAGGTGAAACATCCTCCCTGATCCAAGCACTCTCAGGCAACCGTTCCAATAGCAAGTTCACCGTTCGAAGCACTTTCATGAGTCCACTCGTGTCATCGCCAAGCAATTCATGCACAGCCCATAACGGATCTTCGACCGGCCACTTCCCCTCTTTCTGCAATTCCGTCAACTTGACGATAAATTTGGCCGCGCCTTTCTTGCAGGATTTGATATTCTGTGGAAGGAGAGCCCAGGTGAACACGCCATTGCCTTCTGGATAATCAAAGTCTGGGAACTCGATCGGTATCGGCGTTGGTGGATGCGGATCCAGGACAGGCAGAAGCATGTTGAAAAGGTGACAGAGCGATGATCCCAGCTTGAACGAGAGCCATACATGCGTGACGACGTCCAGCCTTTCGGCTGTTGATGGCAATGCTGAAAGGGTACACAGTCAAGGACAGGTGATATACATTGTCAATTTCTACTCACCAAGAAAGCGCTCATAACCCTGAACCATTTTCAGTTTTCTGCGAGTATCCGAGCACATCTGATAAAGAGTCTGCGGGTTGGCAAGAGATGCCGTCAACGCGGCAAGGGCGTTGGTTCTGACATGCAGAGCCAGCTATTGAGTATTGATTTTGCGCGGAGAAGAGTTCGGCTACTTACGGAGCTCCCATCACGATATCCATGTTTCCACCATTTTGACCGCTATTCCCTCCTCCTAAATTGCTAGGGTTCCCAAACATGCTGGAGGGACCTGGAGTTCCGGGAAAGCCTATCGGTGTTCCGATATTCATGGTTTCCTGCGCTCCGACAGATCCCGACGCGAACGCCGCGGATACTGACGTGAAGTTGATCGTTCCGGGTTTGGTTCGGTTCGGCATGTAGGTAATATCCTCAAGAGAGACCGACAGAGTCCGTGTCGCGCCACTCTGGTGTATAGAACGGAAGAAAGCTCGCTGATCGAGTCGCTACAGCTGAGGGTGATCTCTTCACTGGCCGCTGACACGAGGTTTCAGCGAGAATTGTCGATCTCCCCGTAGAAACCGAGACTGATAGTGTCAATCCTCTTCTGATGGCTTTGACGTAGATTGACCTTTTGAAACAGATTCCGTTCAACGTCGGTTGAGCGTCCCTTTCTGTGACTGATGCTCTTGTTGACCAGTCCTGGTCCGATTCCAGATTTACGATTCAGGCTGTGCTGACAAGACAGCTAGGCTCTAGGTACAGATCTGCTGTACTTCCGGAAGCGATGAAGGGCCTCGAGCTGTGCTCGGAGGAGATGACGTCCTGATGGAGCGAAGAGGGTACTTGAATGGATTGATAGATCAATCCCTGAAAGTCCTTGCGCTTCCTTTTGATCGGATGGATCCAGCTGAAACGCGTTCGGTCGACCGAGCTTCCTTTCCCTATATGAATGGCGGGAATGAGAGGAAGCGGTGATCGTTGATGAAAAAGCCTTTGAAGCTGTTGCTCAAGCGGAAGGACGGGCAAGCGGATGATTCTGTGCGAATGCGAGTCTATCTTCTCAAAGGCCGTGGAAGTCCATTATTGCGCGATGGAACAGGTCGTATGTCGATAGAGAAAGCCGTTTCGTAGCGAATGTCGTTATTTGTCGGAAAAGTCTGTCGACCAGCAACTACAACTAGGGGCGCAATCGTCGAGTCCTTTGGCGAAAAGTGATGGCCGATTTTTCCGTAGCGACTGATGATCGCGAAATGAGCTGCTGATCCAGACGACTGACCAAATTCACTGCGCTGACTGTTCTTCGATACCCTGTTTCGGTCCTGAACACTGGAGTTCGTAGAACATAGACCCTGAAAGCTACCCTGGACGGCCAAACATCCTCTTTCCTTTGCGTCCACGCGCGGATCCAAGGCTAGCTATTGTTCATTTATTTGTTGTCGCGTGCCAGCGAAAATGGGCGTCAATAAGGTACCGAAAGCGGAAAGTCTCGCCTCCAGCCCCTGAAATAGCCACTCAATAGACTTATAGGTCGTAAGAATGAAATAGCTTGAAATGCGACAGGCCTTTGTGATCTTACGTCGGATATTGTTCGCAGATGTGTCATCAGCATGCATTTATGCATATGCGCGAGGTGATTGAAGCAAATGAGGCGGATAGGCAGGGAAGCTGACGCGAGGAGTGCATGGATCGCGAAGGGCTATCACGATCTTCAAAACGTGAATTGCCGTCTTGGCTGTCTTTTGGGCTCTTTCAGTTTGCGCGTTGATGATCTGTTGGCTGACATGCACATGCTCCCACTTGATCTCCTGTCCTTCTCACTTGAGGATAGGACTATAAAACTGTAGATTCCCTGCTTCACCACGACCCTGCTCGCTGAAACCTTTCTCTCTTTCCGGGATGAAAACTTCATGAGATAGAAACCGCTTGAGATCGAAATCTTCTGGATTGAAACGCAAGACGCTGAGCCTCAGACAATATTGTCAGTTATTGCCAATTGAAGGTCAGGGCCAGATCTATTCAGGATCTCCTGGCTACTAGTGGTCACCGGATCATCTTCGTGTTCCACCATAGGAGGGGGCATCAGTACCGAAGTTGCTTCTGATTGCCCTGGTCAATGACGGCTTTTTCACGTTGGGGCGCACGGTCGTCTACGAGATTGCATGGAACAGGTATATCTTAAACTGGCCGAAGGCGTATCATCAAGACGGCATTACCTCCAAATCCGGTTAGGGGACCGCAACTGCCGGCAGAAGTCGGCCGCAGAAGTCGAAAGGCGCCTGGTTTGCTTGGGTTAGCCCGTGAATAAAAGGCAAACAGAGCTTGCAGAAAACCGGATCATCCGGAACACACCGGGAGTACGTTACTTCGCATTCATGGGGCTCCCTTCTATGGAATCCTATACGTCTGATGGTCCTGACGGCCCGAGCTGAGGTCCTTGTAGTTCAACCGCTGGATCCACAAGCGAGATTGCAAGACAGTCGCACTCGATGCCAGATACTCAACATGCACGAAGGCAGTCCAGATCGATTCTTCTCAATTGACGAGCCGAAAAGCCATTCATAGGAGGTCTTGAGGATTGGGCATTGCCACTTGAGTCAAGAAACATGTTACTCGGAAGGTTGGCGAGGAATTCGTCTAAGTGGAAAAAAGGCTCAAGCCCGTCAAAATACCTTCCATGTTCTTGATAAGCTGGCTATATACTTGCTGCACTCCTGAATGCAACGCCGAACGAAATTGTTGGTGAGCACAAAGGTAATGCTTCTACGACCGTTCGCGATATCTGCAATACATGGACGGACACGTCGGTCGGCCAACTCGCAAAGATACAGAATCCTAACAGAAGCTGCATGCCTTGGCATCGCACCGCCAACGCCGATCATACTTTTTGTCCATATCACAGAGAAAAGGGCATAGCCAGACTGCAAAACCAGCTTGCATAGGTATACGGTCTTGCTCCAAGAGGTCCAAGCAATCTGAAGGCTAGTGTTTCCCCAGCGGCAGTGCAAGCGCGAGAATCAATGAGCGAGGTTGAGGAATCGAGCGCGCGGAAATACGAAAATTTCGCGTAAACCCGCGTTATGCGCAACCCGCCTGCATCCGGCCATGCGACGAGAGCTCGGTTCGTCTGCTTCAATCAGATCTTTTATGCTGTTGCGGCGACTCGAGGATGGTGACCTTCCAAGAAACGGACCAAGCTTTCCAGCCACCACGCGCGTCCATCTCTCAGAAAATCGACCCTAGGCTCTGTCCACAGTGCCCGTCAATTCCAAGAACCGTTGTTATGACGCGATACAGTAAAGTGCGACACTCGACTTAATAGATGCACGCTCCCATCAGACTCGTCGTGATAACAAGGATAGGCTATGGGCATCTCTGCGTGAGTCTTGTGGGACTACAAATGTCACCGGTTCTGTCGGATCCCTTTGTCTGATGCTGAATTTCGGTTGAGAATCAGTACTCTGCATTGGCACAATGCCCCCGTCTCTAGTCCCAACGGTATACAAACGATACAGCAGCGGATAATCGATCAGTACGGGTACAACGTAGGTTCCAAATCACACTCGGAGACTGCTAGTCCTGACGTTGCGGACGGAAGCAATCGCAATCTTCTTGGAATGTGCAAATCCGTACGCATAGGCCCGGACAAGTGCCCTCAAATCAAGCTCAAAGCGAGCGACCGGAAATCCTGACGGTTGTCACCTTTCCACGGAGCGTGACCCCTACTACGAAGGATGTCGTCTATTCGATTACAACCTACGTTGTTAGCGTTACAAACGGTCAGGCTGACCCAACCAGCTCTATGAATACAACTCAAACATCCTTCGCCAACTCCCGACGATGGGCTATCGAGAGAGACCCGACATATCAGACCTTTGTCGATCGCATGAAGGACAGCAAAAGTCCCTTCCTACTGCCTGCTACGGTCACGAAAGAGGGCGAATTCCGGAATGTCGCCAACATGACGGCTTCCACGCTCCAGCGGAATGCCAAAGCCGGTCAGGGGAATCCGAGCCATCCATCACTGCAATCGCCATTGACGCCGGGCCACACCCTTGCGATTGAAGGAGTGCAGCTCGATCTAAGCTTGAATCCAGGCAGCAAATCCTCGGGAATGAACGGCCAGGCTGAATGGATTATCAGAATGGGCTGGGTAGGCGGCGCTCCTAATGCCTTGAACCCGGGAAACAACCAGGCGACGAAGGGAATCATCGTAGAAGTGAGTTTGTCTCAGTGTACATGCTCAAAGATACCTTTTGGCTCACGCAACAAGTCCAGGTGGAATACATACCGCTACTGTCGATGCCCCCTGATAAAGCCCAGCAAAACCCGCTTGATGTGTCTGCGATCCTTTCATCGTTCCTGTCCTCGTTGTTACCATTGCAACAAGTCTCTCCACTTCCTCAAGTGACAGTGATGACGTCGAGCCCGCAGGAGTGGGAGTCTATAGGGGTGGATATATCAAGCTCGATGTGCAAGACTGCAGACGAGAAGGAACAAACGGTAGCGCGCTCATCGGGATCACCTGGAATGAGATGGGAAGGAGAAGAGCGCGTTCGGAGAGCAACGTGGACGCTGGTGAAGCATCTGAAAAGCATAGGAACGATAGCATGATAGCATGCACAATACGCTGTGTACCATGAGGCGAGATTTATTCGAGACTCGTATTCGCTATCTGTTGCTGTGCAAATCTCCACAGTTTTCGATAAGGCTCCGGCATGCGCCAATTCGCAAGCCTTGAGATACTGTCCCTGCTAAGAATTGAGAAGTGTCGCCGATAAGAGTCGGCCGCCCGACGTGATGATCTTCTTAAATGCTCGTACTCGACCCGGGAGTCTGGGGAGTCTGGGGAGTCTGGTGATGACGCGAGCGCGCGAACGCTTCGGTGATCGGAAGCTGTTTCCAAGCGGTAGTTGACACACACGACGGAATGGACGAGCTAATGAATGAGGTCTCCCATCATGCAGTCCCCGAGCCGTCTTCCAGAATCAGCCAGCTGACCAGCCTGTCCCGATACCGCGCCTTTCTCTGAGGTCTTGGGCCGAGCAGCTACATCTACGATTACCAGGCTATTGCCGCTATCAACATGGTTCTCGTCCTCATCATCGGCGATCTGCATATTCCCATGCGATGCCACGATCTTCCGGCAAAGTTTAAGAAGCTTCTTGCAAGTACTCATCAGTAGCTCTTTGTCCGGCTCATTCTAACGAGCCCTTTCCAGGTGCCCGGTAAAATCGGTCAAATCCTGTGCACGGGGAACATCTGCGATAAGGAAACGTTTGATTACCTACGGACGATAGCCCCCGATGTGATGGGTGTCAAGGGAGAATTTGACGAAGTGAGTGGCCTTTAGACCCCTTTGCAATTCAACAGCTGATGGACAGTCTCCTACGTCCAGAACACACATCTACCGCTATCTCTATCGATAAATCAGGGCTCCTTGCGTTTTGGGGTGATCCACGGCCAGCAATGCGTTCCACCGGGAGACGTCGATTCGCTCGCAGCGCTCGCAAGGCAGATGGACGTTGATATCCTGATATCTGGAGGAACCCATCGGTAGGTCACTTGAAACTCTGTACCAAGATTAAGGCTAACAGTCTCATAGCTTCGAAGCCTTCGAATACGAGGGCAAATTTTTCGTGAACCCAGGTTCGGCAACTGGAGCATGGTCTGGTCTGTGGAGCGGGTAAGTGGAAACCAAGTGCGTGATGTATAGGAGACTAATGTGCACGTCCTTTCACAGCGAGGCCACGCCGTCATTCGCCTTGATGGACGTACAAGGCTCGGTACTCGTCACATATGTGTATCAATTGGTAGATGGGGAGGCAAGTGTAGAGTGGCTTGCATATCATCGCACCGGCACTAACCCAATCGCTCGCGCCCTTAGGTCAAGGTGGACAAGGTCGAATACCGAAAACCTGAATCACAGGAACCGAAGGAGACCGCAGCTGCCAGCAACTTGGGTGCCTCTGTGAATTCCTTGTCTCTCGGGACTCCGGGCAGAATGCAGCAGAGCCCTCGCATAGGCGCAGGATGGTGATGTGCAACAAGTAGCTGCATCCCGATACTCCTGCATAATCCGACCAGAATAGACCCAGAAAGTTGTATCATTCCAGAACCCAAATCATACGCCTTTAGCTACACAGGTCTCGCCAATTCCAATTTGTGACAAAGTATTTTTCTTTCGCTGTACAACTTGGTGCTCCAAAGCTAAGGTTGCGCTCCAGGCGCGCCATAACCTCCTCCCTCGTATGCTTCTGCATTTTCGATGGGATTCTCCATTCTTGCCTGGGCTAAGAGGGTGGAAAGGGGATGATTCGCGTCTATTGCGCGCTGTGAAAGGTCCAAGATGAGCATCGCTGCAGCCGAAGATGCCTACTATCCGTTGAAAACCGACATACCCGTAAACATTCCCGGTAGTCCGTCCATAGGTCACCGCAATTGCGATCATACTCTTCCTTCTTTGCCTTGGCCCATTCCGCCCGTTGCTCGGCAGAAGAGGAAACTGTCAAAGTGACAGCGGTCGGCGCTTCTCGACTCGGGGTCTTGCTGGCGATCGCAGGATTTATGATGGCAGGAACGTCCATCGGGGCATCTATTTGACCAGCAGGGCTCTCTTGAGGCTTTTCTTCAAGCTGAGGTGGTGCAGAAGCAACGGCGGCCGCTTTTGTCGCTCGAGACAGTCTTCCTCCGGCTGGACGGGTTGAGAAGGGCCAAAGATCCGGGTGACGGTCCTCATGCCGCAGAGACCAAGCGGGATGATGATGTTGATGATGTGTTGTGAGATGCGTCACGCCTCCAGCACCAGAGGAAGATGCTTCCGAGAGCAGATCGGACTGCATTCCTTCACTAGCTAGCTCTTCTTCATCGTCCTCGAACGTTTCCAAATAGCTAGAATCCTCCTCCTCTTGTTCCTCGCCTTCCAGTTCCTCTTCTTCCTCTTCTCCGGGTTGTGCAGCGACAATTGGTTTCAGGTATCCCTCGAACCATGCGTTGAAGCACTGATCATATCGGTGCTTGGAAGCCGTGCATTCTTGCGAGAGTGAGCTGCGGTATTGAATCAGTGGAAAGTTCCGTTGTTCCGTTCGGTCTATCCGAACTTACTCCATAAATGCTAATGCTTGGAAGCAAGTGGATCCTTGGATATATATCAAAGACGACGGTTACAGGGAGACAGGGGAGGGGCAGAGGCGTAGGGGATATGGGTATTCAACCGCATGAGAAGCAGAACAAGAAAGAGCATGTCCGGTATGACGGATACCTCGTCGTCGCGGTTCGATCACGTCCAGAACCGCTTCCGCACCGTTCGCTTGACACAGTAGAAGTTTAGTAGTGTTGAACACTGCTGATACATCACAGACCCAACGCAACGCCGTCAGTCCTGGGACATGCCAGACATCCGCTGTGATATCTCGAAAGGTCTATTTGGCCTGGACGTTATACACAAACAGACTCTGGCATGAGCGAGATAAATGCATAGAATGGTCCTGACGCCGTAACGCATGCAGCAGCGTTTGCGTAGAAATCATGTCATCTTTCCACACTTCCCTATCCATCATCAACAACCGCACTCCCTCCCATTTTTTGCTAGTCAACTACAAGTGCACGAGGATAGACCCAGAGACCAAAGAGCCGACAGACGACTGGAGTGCCGCGAAGGTAACAGACAAGCGTTGAGTGCAAAAATGCAAACCGTAAAGATCCAGAAGGGGGAGTTCTTTAACGGTAAGATTTCTGTCGCCTTGCTCGGGCACCACGACCACCGAACTGGTGAGATGTCGAACGTCAGCTTCTCGGCACAGTCGCCACAGCACAAGCCAACGCACCTTCTTGGGTTCCATCCTCCTGGGGTCAGCGACCAACAAGGTTCGGTCGTACTGAATCAAAGCCTTCTTCAACTCCAGAGCGGACGCGGCATCCTCGTTCTTGGCGAAGTAGGCAACGATACCCTTGGCGATGGCCTGTCGCAAGGCGTACATCTGGGAGACGTGACCACCACCGGAGACTCGGAGACGGATGTCAACGTTGGCGAACTTGTCGGCACCAACGGTCAAGATGGCCTCGTAGACCTTGTATCGGAGGACGGCCCTGCAAAACAATTAGGTTGAGGATAGTTGCTTGTCGAGTACGGAGCAGGAGACTTACGGCTCGACAGTCGACAGGGGCTTACCGTCGAGACGGATCATACCTTTGCCGGACTTGACAAAAGCCACGGCGGTAGCAGTCTATCGATGCGAATCAAACATTCCCCATAGTCAGTTCCTCGCTCCTGCAGTTCCTGCCTTTCCGTTCCGGCATACCTTCTGTAAGACGGAAAGAGAGATGATCAGCTTAGATGTTGGAACAGCAGACGGACCGGAAAAGAAACAGCTGCAGCAGGATCCATCCACGTTGTTGAACTCCTCTCCCCTCTTTGCCCTTGAGCAATCATCATCACTCGTCCTCTTCTCTTCACTTCCCATCAAACGCCCTTCTCATCCTCCTGCCCCGAGATGTCCTCCTGCTGCTACTGTTCCCTTCCACAGATCCTGATTGTATGAAACCTACCTTCTTTCCGAAAGTTTGAACGCTCGACATGTTGACTGGTGCCGAACTTCTGCAACGAGAGGGGGAATCCAGGGTCAATCCGGAGTTGAAGATGTGCGTGGGCACCCGTCTGTCGACTCACGAAGAAACGAGATCTTGCGTTCCGGTAGGTGGGGCCGAAGGAGAGAGCGTGTCGCGGACGGTCAGAATAGCGGTGATTGCGACAAAGTCGTTGAGCGAGCGGTCCCACCTGGCTGGCTGGCTGGCTGGTGAGGTCTGTGTGCCCGGGCTGCTTGGTCTGCGCGCGCCAGCCCCAGAGAGAAAGAGTGCGCCCGAGTGCCGATTCCTCTGGCGAGATGCCTGGGATTTGAGCAACACACACAGTCGCCTTGAAATCAGAAAAAAGCGCGCGGTGCCTCCCGCTCAACCACAGCTTGGGCCAAGCTGTCCGGTTCACCGCTCAGACCCGCCCGATTCCCTCGTGCCGTCGTCGGATTCCCCCTTCCAAGATACCACACACGTCCGACGGTGCTCTCGGACGCCCGTACGCCTGCCGCCCCCGCCGACGACACCAATCCAAAAAAAAGAGACCTTGATCGGTTCCTTTCCCTCGGACAATCAAGAAGCAAACGCCAACAAAAAATGTCTGCCCCCGCTGCCGCCCCTGAAGGAGCTCGAGGAGGATTCGGTCGAGGTGCCGCTCGAGGAGCTGGTCGAGGACGAGGACGAGGACGACGAGGAGCCAAGAAGGATGAGGACAAGCCTTGGTGAGTTTTATCTTGGATTCGAGGAGGCCGCAAGCCGGAAGTGTAAAGAGTGAACGGTTCCTGTGGGTGTGGAACGCTGACGGTAGACGTTGGATCTGCACACTCTGATAATTCGGAAATCGAGTCAAGACGGCCTCCCGACCCTCTGGTCACTCCGCTCGCTCTTTCTGACGCTCCGCTATTCCAGGGTCCCCGTGACCAAGCTCGGCCGATTGGTCAACGACGGCAAGATCAAGTCCATGGAGGAGATCTACCTCTTCTCTTTGCCCATCAAGGAGTTCCAGATTGTTGACAAGTTCTTGCCGACCTTGAAGGACGAAGTCATGTCCATCTCGCCCGTTCAGAAGCAGACCTCTGCCGGTCAGCGAACCCGATTCAAGGCTTTCGTTGCCGTCGGTGACTTTGACGGTCACGTCGGTCTCGGTGTCAAGGTCGCCAAGGAAGTCGCTACCGCCATCCGAGGTGCCATCATTGTCGCCAAGTTGTCGGTCGTTCCCGTTCGACGAGGTTACTGGGGTAACCACATTCAGGAACCCCACACTGTTCCCTGCAAGGTTTCCGGCAAGTCTGGATCCGTCATGTGTCGATTGGTCCCTGCCCGTAAGTGGTTTCGGGCGGTGGAAACTGAGGTATGGAAGTTGACTGGATATGCTTCTCTTAGCCCGAGGTACCGGTATCGTCGCCGCCCCGGCCGCCAAGCGTCTGCTCCAGATGGCTGGTGTCCAGGACTGCTACACCCAGTCCAAGGGTAGCACCGCTACTCAGGGTAACTTCTTGAAGGCTACTTTGGCTGCTATCGCCAAGACCTACGAGTTCTTGAGCCCGGATCTGTGGAAGATCATCCCTCCCGGCCAGACTCCGTATGTCGCTTCAGCGCCGTTTGCTACATTCCAGACCGCTAACCTGACTGTTCATCAGTTACGACGAGTTCTCCGCTCACCTCCAGATGGGTGCCAAGAAGAACGCCTACTAAACGTTTCCCCGCGCATGAGGATCGTTTTTTCCAGGTTATCATCATTCTTCGCTTGTTCCCGTTTGTAGTGGCATGTTTTGCCTCATGGTCATGAAAATAAAATGACATGATTCAGGGGCAACTAAAGCGACATGTCTGCTGATATTGACCGTCCGCGTATGCTTGCTTCTTTTGCGCTGAGGAAGGTAGAAGGCAATGCGCGAAGCTCAGTCCGGGGACCGCTTCTGCTGGCCTCTTGCGCATCGCTGTCCCCAAGTTGTCCCCTAAATGTCAACAACGACATCCGTCGCAATCTGTCGACAGCACCAACTGATTCGTGAGCTCAATATCGTCCTTTCGACTTGCGCCGAAAGGCAAGCTTGATGTGAGGATACTGTGGATTTAGGATGCAGTGCAGACCAACTCTGTCCGGCCCACTGCGGAAATCGCCTGCTAGCGCGCCCCGACAAGCGAATTCGGGGATGGCCTTGCCCTTGGCTGTTGGCTGTTGGCTGTGAGCGCCGGCTCACAAATCTAATCGGTGCTGTGCGCGGCTCACAGTTGACGTTCAAGTTGAAGCAGCGAGCGACGACGACGTGAGGTCGTACATTGGAACGGCGTCCGGGTTAGAGCCCTTGCGTTTCTGAGCAGCCCCACGATCTGTTCCGCCAAAGCGTCTCGTCCTCATCAATTGCTCTCTGGAAAATCGTCCCTCCCGCCTACATACGCGAGCAAGGTCGATCGAAACGCAGGGTGGCTTTCCAAGTACAGTACGCTCGATTTGTAAGTTGGCAAGTCTCTCGCTGCTACGTATGTTCTCCGTCTCATATCTTCGCCAGACGAAATCTTAACGCCCTTAATATACGTCAAGTCGAATAGCTAGGGGTTATCCATTATCACCCCTTTGTCAGCGTCATCAACGCTGATCGCTCGCTGGGGTCCATCAAGAACGTCGGGCGTCCAGAGGCATATGGAAACCTGGGCAAGAACCAAAGAAGTATCGCTGTCAACCATTGAGGAACTCGTAGCAGCAGCGGTCGGTCGTGTCTCACGATCATCGGGCCTCGGTAAGTCTCATCGAGACCATTGATCCGCCGCTCGTCATCTGACCGTTTGGCATCGCGTATCGCTACCTTGCCTTTCCTCAGAGCGACCTCCGGTTAGACCGCTCGCGCGTGCGTCAAGCACTCTACTGGTATTGCCGGCCAACAAGTCTCTGGCGATTTACTCGTCATGAAACGCTTGTTTAACAAGAATAAAGGCTTCGAGCCAACGCCGTTCATGACTGAAGCACCTCCGCAGCCTCTGGTACCAGCACAGCGTTCGGGACGCTCGGAAAGTCTATCGTCAAATCTGCATGATGAGCGCTCAGGCGCGGGTCATGCCCGTGGACATGGCTCACAAGGCGCTTTCCCGACGCAGGGGACGCAGGGATATCAGGCAATGAATGGACCGCAGAGTGCTAGTCCCTATATTTCCAACTATCAGCCTGTGGGACCACATTCTTCTCGCCAATCGCCGGATCCTCAGTACACACTGGAAGGAGTCAAAACGTCACAGCATCAGCAGCAGCAATACCACCCAAACCAAGGTCAAGGCCATAATCCCGGCTTGTCGGCTTCGGCTTCAGCGAAAAAGTGGTTCGCTGGGTTGAATGGAAAAGGCTCGGGATATGACCAAATTACACCGTTCACGATGCCAGACCAACCTCCGCATCAGCAGAAATCTTCCACGTCGATTGATCGTCATAGTTGGCATGAATTAGCGGGACAGAAGCAGCCGTCGAAACAGGGGAACAAGTATGCCGGCATCGAGGGCGGTCTCGGACAAGCACCGGCCGGTCGACGCCATGGTCATCACGACGCGCATGACGACCTTCTGCCCCCACCAGCAGAACAAAGCGCACCGGATGTCAAACGTAGAGTCAGTTTGAGGGATCATGCCAATGGACGGATGTTTGGATGGACGTCGAGGGACAAACACAAGGAAAAGGACAAGAAGGCGGGCGACGGAAGTCTGAGTGGTGGGAGCGTGCAGCCTGGATCAGTCACCGGCGCCAAGGTGATTAGCGGGATGAGATACGAAGATACGGCGTATCCGTCCTCGGGTCAACCAGTACCGGTGGCTAAGGATGGGTCGACAGTCCATGCAGGGAGGGGTTACGGGCAAGTACCAGATGTCAAGTCAGTCAGCATGTCGAGGGGCACGACGCAAACGGCGGATTTTGCTGCAGAAAGAAGGGGCTCAAGCGGAAGTATAGGTAAGTTCCTCTGCTTTGGCCCCATTTCAAGCGGCTCACTAGTTGGTCTTTCCTTTCAGGAGGACAACGTGTCGACCATCAGCAGTACTCTCAGGATGGCCTTCTCAGTCCTACGGGCGGATATCTGCCTCGCCCTCTGCCCCTTTCGCAACAGCATTCTCGCTCGTCTCAGCAATCTGCGCGACTGCACTCAGCCTCACCAGGCGCGTACATGTCCGAACATGATCAACTGCAACATCCCATCAGCATGGTCAAGCTCAACTCTGACCAGTGGAGTCCGGCGAGCTCGGAACATGAACATGTGGCTGGTCGGGATACGCTCATTGGAAACCAGGGTTCAAGAAGTCCCGCTCCTTTGGTGTCGAAGCAAGCTCTACCGGGACGTGATGTCTATTCGCCGCATGGAACGCCTCATCCCATTCTGTCCGAGAACGCGCGAACATCCTCGCCATTACAACATCGCATAGACGCGCCACATCCGAGGCTCGCGGACGATGGCTATCATCACGCATCGAACCTACCGGCAGTCACCCATGGACATGGTATGCAGAACCATTCAGAGTCTCTTTACCGTCCTTCGGTCGATCAGCATGAAGAGCATCATTGGACAGACAATCGCGGGCACGACTCGGCCGATGATCGCAAGCACCACAAGAAGAAGGGATTCTTCGGTCTTGGAGGCCTTCACGGCAAGGAAAATAGGCCAGAAAGGGAAAAGCAGTCGGACTGGACCGGTTTCTTGCGGAAAAAAGATGCACGGATCGAGTATCGTGGACCAGAGTACACCGATCATACGATGGTCACGGACGCGTCTTACTCCGAAGTCATGCCTGCTGCTTACGCTGGAGCCGATCAGCACGTCAAGGTCATGGAGATGGCCAAAAAGGACAAAGAGCAGGCTATTCGTGAGGCCCAGGAACGGACCAAAGAAGCACAGAAGGCAGAAAAGTTGCGTGTCAAGGAGGAGGGAAAACGGATGAAGGAAGAAGAACGGAGACTAAGGGATGAGCACAAAGAACGAACGAAGATTGCGAAAGGCTTGGAAAAGAGGGAAAAGGAAGAGGGAAAGGTTGGCAAGAATGTCCCGGATGTGAAGAGTGTCTCGTATGAGATTGGTGAGTTCAATCAAGATTGCTTTTTCCCTGCCGGGAGGTGACTCATTCGCCTTCAGATGAACTCTGCCGAACAGCCCTTGGTAGCGATTTGTCAAGGATATACAACATCGGCGACAAGCTGTCACGTTGTAACAAATCTGTCCACAAGGAGGCTGTTCATGCCACCCGTAAACAAATCAAGCATGGTGAAACGCCTGAAGCCAAAGTCTTCGCGTTGAAAATCTGGTTGCTCATCAGCGACTTTGATCGAAGTGATTCAGGTTTCCGAAGTAAGCGACTAGCCTACTGTCATGTCCGTTCCGCTCACGCGCCGTTCGCAAACAGTGATATCGTTCGAGAAGAAGTTCTTGTCAGCAATCGAGGATCAGCTCTTGAACAAGGATATCGACAGCAGCCTACCCCAATCCGTACATGAGCGCATGCGGGACACTCTATCTCATCTGTGTTATCATTATGGCCCCCTTCCTGGGGGCGAGGGTCTCCGCACTTCGTGGCAGAAAGTCAAGCGTCCCGATGAGCCGCAAGACGTAAGTTGCAAGACAGTCTCGCCGGCCGCAGAGCTGGTTGACACTAATCTCTCGCTCTCAGGGATACTCTTTTCCAGAGACGCATCCCGTGTTTTCCCCTCAAGATCCCCTTTTGAGCAGCGCTGTACATTTGAATGTTACGCCAGACGGCATGCATCGTTTGGACACCATTCTGCCCGATGACATCCAGCAACTTTCTCGGTTGGTGGAAGAATGCAAGGCAGCCAAGATGCAAGCTAGAGCGTTGCAAGAAGAACTCTTGTTGGATGGTCGACGTACGAAGAAAGCGGAGATAAGCAAGGTCCGCTTCCAGCCGAGGTTTCCTCCATTTCTGATCTGACTGACCTTCTGACCGCAGCGATATGCCGATTGCGTTCACGCGCAAGAAGAGTTGGAATCGCAGATGAATTGGGCGAATGCCCAGGCCGAGAAGAGCCGCCTTGACCGCGGATTGTCAACGCCTGCAGACTTTGGCATGTCATTAGAGGATCAGCTGAATGGACTTCATGTCGATCCACAGTCCGGAAAGGATGATCTTCCCCTAGCGGAAAGAGCTTTTGGTGATTTGCTGGCGGCTTGCGATGAACTCACGAATGTAAGTTGGCATATGTGGTGTGATCCGAGACCTCGCTGATGTCCTGCCATGAAAAGGTCATAAAACTCTATGGAGATGCGGAACGCGCCTCACGTGAGATTAACGAATTGCGCTACGTTCAGGAGAAAAGCAAAAACGAGATGAGAATGGGTCGTCCTGTAAGTCAATTATGATCTTTCTCGACTGTCCGGCTGACGCTCTCCCTTACTTATTAGTCTCATGGAGACAGTTTGTCGGTACCCCAAACATATGAAAATCTTGCGGGTGCATCGCCATCCAGGTCATCCTCTCCCTCGAAAACGTCCGATACCCATCATAACATGGGTAATCATTCTGAACAACACCACGGTCTTTCGCGTAGCGGCGCGCATTCGCCTTATCACAATGGTACACCGTTATCACGTACTCCAACGACGGCCGAATCCGTGGACATGCCTCCCCCACGATTCCCGGGAGACGGTCGCGCGGAATCGCCTCCTCGCAATGGCGCTCGTCTGCAAGGTCCCCGGCCCTTCCGCGAACGGGGGAAATTCGGAAGCTCCTCTAGCCTGCAGAGTTCCCAGCAATTGCATTCCAGCAGTCCGAAGAACAATTTTGTTGTCAACGGCACGGACGACGAGGAGGATGAGGACTTGACGAGACCACCGGCTCGACCGAGTACTAAAGCGCTGGGCAAGCGTCGTGAGATCCCCAAGGAGACTTGTGAGTCATCGGTTTGTCCAGGAAACGAGGCATGCGCATGTTTTTCTGACCTTCGCTCCCCGCAGCCACTTTTGATCCGGACGATATCTGGAAGCTGGACGAACCAAGACAGCCCGATTCTCCAGCGGAATCCAACTCGAGTTTCGAAGACTGGTTACTACGTAAACCCGAAAATTACGTCTACGATGCGATGCAGGACAAGGAGGTACAGCGTCAACTTGAAGAAATGCGAAAGAAAAAGACAGATCCAGCCAGACGAAAAACACTGGAATCCGGATACGGCGGCTCCCAGTATATCAGCTCAGGGATGAGCGCTCAGCTCGCAGAGATTAAGAAAGCACTCGGAAACGAAGCGCCTACTAAATCACCTGCAGGATCTAGAGGCAGTTCCCGAGCGGCTTCACCCGTACCGGAGCATCCGGGTATGCACAGAACACTGAGCTCCAGGTGGCGATGGCGTAAATAAACATAGCAGGTCTCCAGCTGCCATATACCACACAACGAAAAATACAATGAACACCTGTACCGTCTGGCGTATATATGACATCTTTATGGGTCTAGTTCTTCCATCTGAGGCGGCAAGCAATGATTAATTGGCCGACCGATTCCTCTGCTATCATGAACTTACATCTTGACGGTCTTATCCCGCCCACCGCTCACAATCTTGTCAGCCACGAAATCCACGCAGTAGACTTCATCCGTATGCCCAGGCAGATCGATTCTAATCTTGAATGTCTTCAGATCCCAGAGCTATTCACCAGACAATGATAAGCGAATTGGCAGTCGGGAAAATTCGGATACTCACCTTCAACGTGGTATCTTTACTGGCGCTGACCAGCATCCGCGAGTCAGCGGACCATGCGAGTCGATAAACAGCCCCCACATGACCTCGGAGGGAGGAGATGAATCTGATGAAAAACACATCAGCCAACATTGCTGCGTGGAGGTAAGGTAACTCTCTCACTTTCCGGTCCGTCCGTCCCAGAGTTTGACAGCGTTGTCGAAGCCAGCGCTGGCGATGTATCGACCATCAGGGCTGAATGCCACATGATTGACCTGCTTTTGATGTCCGGTCAAACGGGCCAGCGGTTTCTTGATTGCATTGCCGGCATCTGAAGAATCCTTAACGTGCTGAGACGGCCACAAGAATAAGGTGTGATCGTCCGAGCCCGAGATCATGAGTTCTGGTTGTACCGCAATTTGTTTCTTGTAACGAGCCAACGCGAGTGCAGCGGCTAGCAGACTGATGTAAGCCACCTGCGCTTCGAGCGGGGCCACTACAGCAACTCACCTTCCGCATCATCCTTTGGCTTCTTCCCTTGATGATCGAAGGGTCCCGTACGAAGGACGAAATCTGTGTTGAGCGCAAGCGTATTCACCCAGTGCGCATGCTCGCTCAGGGTTCGGACCAGTTTTCCCGTTTTGGAATCCCAGATCTTGATCGTTCTATCAGAACTGCCCGTATAAATCAAGCCTTCTCCTCCCCATTTGACCACGTTGACGCTCGCCGTATGTCCCGCCAAGGTGAATTCGGCGTGGTTTCTCGTCGTGCTCCATATCTTAACGGTGCCATCCTTCGAGGCAGACGCGCACCGCGGTGAAACCGCATTGAGATGAATGGGCTCCCACGACAAGCTGGTGATCCACTTGGTGTGGCCCCTTCGAGCGTCCCCGATGGGCTTGCCGCCGTTTGGATCCCAGAAGCGCACGTGGCCATCGTGACCCCCGGTAGCGAGAACTCGCTCTCTCGCCTCCCATTCCGCACATAGCACCCAGCCTTTGTGGCCTGTCAGCTGCCATTTCGGCAACTCGATTTCCATGTCCCAGAGACGGGCAGTGGCGTCGCCCGAGCCTGTTGCGGCGTACTTTCCTGTCGGCGAGAGCGAACAGCAGAGAATCGGTTGAGCATGGCCTGCGGGACAAGGGCAATGTTAGCAATTGCTCGAAATAAGCCGTCTTGTCGAAGAGGATTTACCAGACAACGTAGAGCTACACCTTCCGACACTTCGAACTCTGAACACTGCTTGAGGTTCACAGATGACCTCGAAGACATCTTCGGGAGAGTATCCGGAAACAGATAGATTCTTATCGGCTACTACTGGCATCAGATCGTCTTCCTGGTGCAGAGCGGTTCCCGTTCGTGCAGGTTTGAGGGCATCATCCAGAATGGAGGCGTTGATCTGCAGTCGCGCAGCCTGAGGCACTCCTCCGGCCGTCAATGGCTGGGCGACCTTTGGTACAATGTGAAATGCGTATGGCAAAGGGTCCTCGTCCTGGAAGATCAGGTGAGTACCGGAGATCAGGTATATTTCGGGGGGGATCGGACTCACTTCTCCCCTAAGCTTGTTCACCAGCATCTGCAACGCCTCCCTATTCGTGTCCGCTGGAAGGTTGATCGCCGGTCCCAGCAATGCTCCATCCTCGGCATTCTTGAACTGGACGATGACCTGCGGTACATAGCGCTCCTCCTCTGTCGTGCTGGCTTTCTGAACGGATCGCGGGTGGGAATTGTTGAGCTTTTGTCGCTTGGGGGGAGGCAGCAGGGTAGCCATTCTATGTAGAGCTCTGTGCAGCGCAAAGGGTTTGGGTGCAGGGCAAGAGATCAAGCACGGCAGGCCGATGCGAATTCAAGACACTGCAGGTTGCAAACTCCAAAAAAAGATGCTTCCGCATTTCTCCACTTTACTCTAGTAGCTCCGGCCGGCGGCGCTTCCCAGCAATCGACGACCGTCCCCTCGTATTCATCATCACCTCGGTCCCCGATGGTAGCAGCCGTGTGGAAACCTCATCGAGTCCAGCAAGGGTAGAGCCTTCACCTGAGCCCCTCCACGAGGCCAGACCATCAGCAATCCCGAAAAGCCATGTCAGATCCGTGGAAATCCCCAAAATACACGCCCAACAGCGATGTCGAGCCGGATGCCGCGGCGGGCAGCGAGGACGACGATTCCGGATATGACAGCCCAGCTCGGGCACAACCGCCAGCAGCTGATCCGTGGGGCGACGCAGAGGACGACGACGACGACGAAGACGATGATGATGACCCTGTTGCGCAATCGAAGGAGCTCAGCCCTGATTACCTTGGCACGGAACGAGCCGCAGGGAAACAGGCTTCGAATGCTGCGTGGGATGCTTTGGGCGACGACGATGATGAGACAGACGATGATATTCCGGCAGGCATCTCTGTCGGTGGACGAGAGACGAGACACTTGGCAGGGAATGCCGTACAGATCTCAGCCGCCGACGTCAATGGCAAGGCCTCGCTACTTGACGGGAATGGACAAGGCCAGGATTCAGACGACACTTCACGGAAGCGGCAGCGTGAATCAGAAGAGGCGCAAAACAAAAGGCAACGCTTAGGTCCAGACGAGGGCCCTGGACATCAGAATAACGGTCGAATATCGAACGAAACACAACCCAGCTATCCACCTTCCGCAAACTCTGGTCCATTGCAAGCTCCGCCATTAGGCCGCCTGTCGTCAGCAGCAGAGAGGAGTCAGCATGATCATCGTCCACCGCATCATCCTATGCCGGGGCTCATTATGCCCAGCTTTTTCGGGATCACGCCGCGGGATGACTTTGTGCGGATAATAGGGGAATGGTTGCTGCGTGTCTGTGCGGGGCGGCCGGGAATCGAGGTGCGTCGCGCAAGATCGCATGACTTTTACATGGACATAACGATGAGCGGATGTATCTTAGATCGAGATCAAGTTGGGAACCTTGGTGGACTCGCGGACGAGAAAGCGGATCAGTCTGCCCAGTTTATCAGAAATTAGTGCGTTATGTCGGCGATGCGGGGGTTATCGTGCCAACGTGATCGTCATCCACAGTCTTGCCAGAGAGTTTCGAATGCTCCTTTATCAGCGAAATGACCGAAGTAAGAGAATCTTTCCGTCTATATGGTCGGAGTTGGCTGAACCCCAATTCGCGATAGCGACAACACGCCAACCTTAACCGCATACTCAACAAGGAAGTCGAGCACTGCTGCGGTCAAGCTGGCCCGCATCCCATCCTCCAAGCCCACACATATTATCCGATTTCCTATAAACACACTTATACGGCCGACACCTTTTTCTCGCCTTCAGAGGCTGCGAAAGCGATGGGCTTTCCGCACGCAAAGCGTAGAATCACCCGAGACGAGAAAACGGGGCAGATCATCGAATGTCTCGAAAAGACCAAGGTCGCAAATCTGAATATCTTCAGCCCAAATGAGGAGTTTGACTGGCGGGTGAGCGTCAACATGGAAGTGCCAAGTATGTCCTTTTTGATGGCCTTGCGAAAGAAGCCGATCTGATCACGGTGGTTTTCCTTTCAGCGGAAGTACAGCCGCACGAGACACCATCGTATGAAAGGCGGAAAGACCGAGTATCCTACAAACATCATCTATATCAGGTTGATCTCACACAGGTCAACAAACCACGGACAGTATGTCATCGATTCCATGGAAAATCTGCACCAGCTGATTTCCCGGTCCTAGCCGCAAGATAAACCGCCTGTCCACGAGCTTGAGATTGAGGTTCTCAATGCGGCCGATCTGCTCACGCAAGGCTGGAACGAAAGCCAGAACATGCCAAATACGTTTGAGCCCCAACTCTTGTCGTTATTCAATACGGCAAGACTGCTCAATCGAAATGCAGGGCCCAAATACTCCCAGCCGCCCAAGAGACCACAGTAGGAGGATTCATAGCCCGACGGCACCCTTGATTTCGTCAATATACATTGCCATTCATATGTGCTCAAAATGCTCCATCGCTTTCCTCGGTTGAAACAGGACTCTTCTTTGATTATATCAGAGTCGCAACTTTGGTCAAGCGCAGCCTGGCTTGTGACTCTGGGTCAGACATTACTTCACAGCAGGCTTTCACGTAATACGGCGGATGGTGTTCTGTACATTACATGTCGTTCCTAGATCGAACAATCTTGCCCTCGTATTTTCGGATCACCACATCTACTGTATGGATTTGACAGTCGGTCAGCGACGAATCTTCTGGGCCTCATGGTACGGAAAGCAGGTCTCTATCAGTGAAAGCAGAGCACGTGGCGTCGTCACAAATTCCTTTGTTTACTGGTATTGGTCTATTTCATCCGCGACAGAGGTATACAAATGAATGTGCAGCGGATGTTGATCTATGGCTATGTTAGCCTTTTGCGCGTGAGTTATACTCGTCTAGACAAGGCTCTGGGTCTCGAGCATCAGGACGATAGCTGCAGAGGAAATTGTCAGATATTTGAATTGTCGATATCACGAGGTGCACACTTACCATGGACGATCTCGGGAACGGTGTCCTTGGTCAGGTCCACAACCAAGTCGGCATCCTCAGGAGCTTCATAGGGCAAGTCTAGAAGAGCAAGTTTTAGCCTCATTCCGTCATAACATTTGTTGAAAATACTTACCGACGCCAGCGAAGCCCTTCAGCTCGCCGTTTCGAGCTCGCTTGTATCGACCGCTCCTGTCGGTCTTTTCACAGTGGTCCAATGGCGTAGCGACGTGAACCATGAAGAAGTTGCCTCCACCGGTAGACTTGACGAGATCCTTGAATGCCTTTCGCGACTTGGCGGAAGGGGCGGTAGGAGCGGCGACGACCGCGGCACCGGCTCGCGACAGCTCAGCCTGGAGGATGAGTTGGTCAGACTCATAACAGGACTTGATCGTGAAAGCAAAACTTACTGCAACAAATCCGATTCGCTGAACATTGGCGTCCTTGTCCTCGGCGGTAGCATCATCGCCGATGGCACCCAACTCTTGCCTGACGGCTTCACCCAACAACAAGCTGACACTTCGGCCACCCTGCTGCTGCATGGTCACAGACAAGGCTCGGGCGATAGTGTCCTTGCCAGAGTTGTGGAGACCGGTCAACAGGACGGTGAAACCCTGCTTGTTTCGCGGAGGGTAAGACTCTCGCAAGACCTTGACAACGGCCTCGTATGAGAACCAATCCGGAATCGGTCCACCGGTGATCAATCGCCTTCGGAGTTCCGTACCCGAGATGTTGGCGGTGGGTGTGCCCTTGGGAACTTCGTCGATGGGCTGGTATTCATCGCTTTCCGGGAGGTAGGTAACCATTTGGAAAGGAACCATCTCGATGTGGAGTTCATCCTTGAACTGGGAGACGAGCTCCTGGGCATCGTACTACGAGGGCGATTATATTAGCACTTTGACTCAAGCGAAATTGTGTCGTGCGTAATGACTCACGGGACCGTAGAAGTCCTGTCCGGCAGAGTTCTTACCGGGACCAGCGTGATCTCGGCCGACAATCTGGGATTTACGCGACAGATAAGCCACAAGTGCCAAAAATTCGAGCTCGGTTTACGTACAAAGTGAGTGGCTCCGTAGTTCTTTCGGATGATGGCATGCCAGACGGCCTCACGGGGACCGGCCATTCGCATGGCCAACGGCAACAGTGCCAAGTGAGCCATACCGTTGGGGTACTTGGGCATCAAGGCCTGGTACGCTCGGACTCGGGTGTAGTGGTCAACGTCTCCGGGCTTGGTCAGACCGACGACAGGGTGGATCAGAACGTTGGCCTGTCGCTGTCGGGCGGCTCGGACGGTCAACTCTCGGTGAGCTCGGTGCATCGGGTTTCGAGTCTGGAAAGCGACGACCTTGCGCCATGCCATCTTCTTGAAGAAGTTTCGGAGTTCGGTAGGGGTGTACCTCAGGTCGACGTAGTCAAAGTACTGAGGGGGCTGGACGGCCTGGACCTTGCCACCGACATAGTACTCCTTGATGTACTTTCGCTGGTAAGAAACGGCAGGGTGAGCAGGGTCGTCGGCGCCCAGAACCTTTTCGTTCTCGAGCTTGAAGTCGGGCTTGTAGAGGTCCTCGACGGTCAAGATGGCGAGACAGGCATCATCCCGAGGGTCTCGCAGGGCGACTCGAGCTCCCTTCTCGAGGCCGAGCTCCTTGATCTGCTCTTGCGAGACATCGAGAGTGATGGGCATCGAGAAGAGGTTTCCATCCTTGAGTCGCAAGGTGTCTCGAACGCTTTTTACGAATCCACTCAGCAGCGGTCCACAAAAACGCAACGTCGTCGAGACGCTCACCTGGTGTAGTCGGCCTCGTTCATGAAGCCTTCAAGGGGGGAGAAACCACCATTGCAGATCAATTCCAAATCACACAAGTGTCGTTCGGTCAAGACAATGTCCTTGAGGCCTCGGGCCTCTTCGATGAGCTGCTCTCGGACGGCGAGGTCTCGAGCGTACAGGTCCTTGAGTTGTCCTCCGTGGGGTGCGTTGGCCATTTTGGATGGAGTGTGAGGAATATGGTATGGTGTGGTATAGCAAAAGTGTTCTCCCAGGTCCTGCTTGATACGGTCTCCTTGACTCTATAACGGCGTGCGCCCCGAATCGTTCGCTGTCCGCGTGCATCCCGCGTTAATTCCAAAATGTCTTGCCGACTTTTGCGACGCCCGGTGGAGGCACGACTTTCCGGCAGCACGCCATTTTATTGCTTCCGCGCAATTCGTGAATCACATCAGTCGATCACAGTCGCACAGAGAGGAGGGGGGGGGTAATGGTGGCGAGCAGCTTGGCAGGTAGGCGCCAAGGGGCAAGGCGTCAATGACGAGCTCGCTCACCTCTACAAGAGTCACCGGTCGAGACGAGATATTGCGAGTCGAGTCCGCCTAAGGCGACATTGAAATGGTGTCATGCTATGTCTCATGCTACACACATATGTCAATGTCTTAAATCAAGTTCAACCTTCCGCTCTTGGGGTCGGCACCTGATCCGGCACCTTGACCACACCCTTTGCCATCATAGCCTTGACCTCCTCGCGCAAGGGTCCATGCTTGGAGCTAAAACGCCGCCATCCGCCGCCATCCGTGAGCGCATATCCATCTTCCGCAAAGGCGACTTACACCAGGTATCGCTCGAGCACGCCCTCTAGGACTGTTCCAGCCTTCATCTCTATCTTTTCCACTCCCGGTAGGTTGTCCGCTCGTGACGGACCAATAGAGAGCATAAGCACCGGTTTCTGTGCCTCGAGAGCTTGCTTGATCAATCTGTTGTATTCGTCTTCAGCACTGGCCGGCTTTATGCTGCCAGAGGTTCACCCACCTGAAAGCACTGTAAGTCGCAAGCGATGTCCCCAACACCAATATTCCGGTCGACTGCGCCACCATGTGAACCGCTCGGTCCTTGACTGCTTCGGAAATGGTTTCGCCGAAGAAGACGACATTGGGCTTGACGATCGAGTCCTTGATGCCCAGTGCTTCGCAGTCCTGACACGACGGCACCACAAAAGAGTCGTATTTCACGCCACCGAGGTCCACCTGATTGCAAGTCAACAACGGTGGATCCCGTTGAAGAAAAGAAGACTCACATCTCCGTCTGGATTCGTCTTGACCCTTCCGCCATGCGCATCCTTGACCACCTTCTCCCACGTGGGATTCAATGTTCCCAGCAACTCCTGGAACTCATCTCGCGGCCGCATATGGCCGTTCTTGGGACAATGCACAAAATGCAATGTACCGTGCAGCTCGAGTATCCGTTTGTCTGTCTCCGTGAGGCTGAACGGGGAGGCTTTGTGGTGAAGGCGGTCTACCTGACGAAAGCCAGAACGAGTCAGTGTCAGGCTCGGCATGGGATGAGTTGAGGCGAATTCATGCATACGTTTTGCGTTATCAAGGCGGGGGCAAGACCTAGGCGCTGCAGAGCCGCCACATACATATGCGTAGGATTAGGTTTTGCGTCCCTTACAGGTGGATACTGTTGAAAGAGGTCTCGTATCAGACGGGACTTGCCATACATGAACTGCCACTCATGACTTACGCCCAAATAAGACCGTGACCAGTCTCATCAACCAACGCCGTTCCGTCAGCTCCATGAAAGACCTCGTACTACGCCGAAGACATACATCTCTGCCTATGAAGGGAAAAGCGTGGCCACTATACATGAATCACGGCACATGGAGTGGAAAAGAGAAACGCTTACCGGAACATCTGCCCCTTGGATCCTGGTTCGACTAGCTCTCCATAAAAAATTGGTCTTCGTGGCGGACCGTCAATCTGAGTCCTTTGGCCTCTTTACAATTACTGACCTATAGTTCGGATTCGTGGTATCTGCCAGGATGATGAGCGAACGCGGGATGCGCGTTCTGGCATGACCGACTCACAGTGCCCCTCGCTTCCTCTATACGCCCGAATACCACTATCGACACTGATACCCGCTCCCGTTAGCACGAGCACCTTTCCTTTACCCTTGTCGAGGAACTCTTTGGTCTTTGCGACGGCATGGGGCAGTGATATATTTGCGAGCGGGTTGATGTAGCCCGGAGTGGATCCCGATGGATTGGGCAACGTTGGTATTGATATCTTCATTGTCGCCTGCGGAGATGTATGTTACCGGCGGAACAGCAGGTGTTCCAGAAGTAGCCTGTGGCTGAGACGACCGGTATGAACAACGACTTCAGCGGGTCTGGCGATCGAGTGCAACGCGGATCGAACACCTGTGTCTCAGACGATCTCAGACGAACGAGGATCAGCGCGGGCGGTTTGACGTCATTTGTTCTCTGTGCGGCTCAAGGGCTGAAAAGCTATCTCAACAGGTTCTCGAGCACGAAGTGAAGCAGCATCGATGCTTTAAACAAAATTAGTCATAGTAATCGATTTCGTGTCCGATTTGCGCCTCGAAGATGCTTCGTCGTGTCCAAAAAGCACAATCTGGAGCGGAGCAATACCGGAAAGTCCCTCACATGCATTTCATATACCCATGTCTTCCACGGGCAAGACACCCCTTTGCATATGCAAAAAAAACTACATGTGATTCCATCCCGGGAAAAAGGTGCTACCTAGACGGCCATACAGCATCCAGCGAGAGGCGGCACGGCGAGTCATTGACAGGTGATGGAATACCAGAGGGTTGGTTTTTGTGGTTTGTGGTTTGGGCTGAAACGAGAACGGGAAGCGAGGATCTTTGGCGCGAGGAAAGCGTTTATGATCGGGGCTTCTCCTTCTTCTCCTTCCAGAGGGCCAAAAGACCGACACCAGAGACCTTGACGACCTTGAATCGGACACCGGGAATATCTCCCTTAGCCTTACCACGTCGACCGAAACCGGAGATCAAAACCTCGTCGTTCTCGTCGACCTGCGCAATTGCGAGTTCAGCCTTGGTTTTTCTCGACTATCCCGAAGCAGACTCACAAAGTTCAAACAACCGTCATTGGGAACGAAGGCGGTGACCTTCTTACCGTTCTTGATGAGCTGGACTCGGACACACTTTCGGATGGCAGAGTTGGGCTGCTTGGCTTCGACACCAACCTGTTGAATGACCGAGCGTCAACCACTTGCTCGAAACGTTGAACCGGATACGAGAGCGAGGATATGCCGAGAGATATGCGCCTCGACCCTTCATTCTTCCTCCCGTCCGCGCAACTCGGCCGCAATTCCCAATCCTCGCTGTCGCTCCGCCAAATTCCCTCGACTCACCTTCTCCAACACGATACCCTTGGCATGCGACGAACCACCGGTAGGCGAGGTCTTGTAGATGTTTCCGAGAGCTCGCTTCTTGTAAGCCTTGTCGGCCCATCGGTTCTCCCTTCGAGAAGTTCGAAGGGATCGAGCGGCTTGAAGTCCTCGCGGCTTTCCGGCTATCAGGTGGGATCAAAAGGAGGAAATCCGTGTCGTTTTTGATGTCGAGGTAGACCAGTTCCCATTTTCGTTCCCAATGTTTCCGTCATCCAGTCAATCGTTCCAAGCATCATCCATCACCAATTTCGACCAATTTCGACGCCCAGATATTCCATTCCAACAAGATCCATCCCAATCAAATGTAAAAAGAGGCACAGTCCAATCAGACTTCCGTTTCTTGACCAAATTTTGTCTGCCGACAAGGTCTGAAGAACACTTACAACCCTGAAAGAGAAGAGAAGCACACAGCGTTAGCCCATGATCTCAGTCTTCTAGATCAGAAACTCACCATTTTGATTAGTTGCTGGTGAAGGCTTGACTGACAAGGTTGCGTCCAGGAAGTTGACGATCTGAAGATGGCGCGGTCGTTCCCAACTTCGCACGGGGCCAACGACGGCGGCGTATGGTGATCCGACGTCCTGCAACGGCGAGGAACCGCTGGACAGCGGCATCAGGCGAACGGTCTGCAGGTGTGGCCCGGGAAGGGAACCGGCCGCCGTTGCTCAGCGCTTTTTGCTAAGCGCGCGCGACACGACAAGACGGCATTCTTCCCAAAGCTTTTGATCACTTCGAATCCGAGTGAAGCATGAACCTTTTGCAACTTTCACACTGCTGCATTTTCTCTCTGCTTCGGTGACTTAGCTCAGCTGACCGAAGACCGGATCCGAAGACATACAGCGCGATGGCGAGCTTATCTCACTGTCACCCCGAGAGGTACAGCTACGGCCGAGACTGAGCTGTCGGCGGCGACTTGAATCGGACAACCCGACTACAAGCACTTGTGGGATGTCAACGCATCCTCTAGCTGCAAACATACAGACTGCATAGCAACAGTGCTCCTCACACCCGCCTCAGACCTCGCTTCATCAACATGCTTTCCAACGCTACAAGCACAAACCCAACCCGAACCACCACAGATCTGGTTAACACCAACGCCAACCAGAGCCTGAATAATCAACCCAAGATGGAACCGAATAATACATTCCCCGTAAAGGCATCCCTTGGATCCTTGGATGCCTTTACGGGGAAGGCAGACAGTGACGTTGTGGAAGAGCAAGAACAGAACGTTAGCCTGTTCGCATTGGCCGCTGCGGCCATTGCCAAGGCAAACGGCCCACAGAGCACGGCCGCCATCATTCCCGAGGACGAGAGCGTTCTGGCGTTGGCACGACTGGGTGGACTCGGAGGACGAGTATGGGCGTACAAGGAGATGCACGGCGAAGGTGCTGCGTTCGGAAGTGCATCCTATGCTGTCTCTTCCTCCCCGGCCGGTGGTGGCCCACAGTGGCTTTGAGGTCCGCGGGGATAAAATGCCTCCTGTGAGCTGTTCTTCTCTCTTGTCCTCTGCCGAGCTGACAGATTTCCCTTTCCCTTTGTCGAACAGGATATAGTTGGGAGGTCGTCGACGTGGGTGACAAACGCGTCGGCGCATTTCTATCCGCCACAGGATAGCCATAATCAATCTTACAATCCCCCTCGCACGGAAGCATATCAGCAGTCTTCCAACCTTCATCTCCTCGGTATACACTCGCCCGTATCCGAATTCAACACCCCTCAATTATCGCACTCGGCCTTTTCAGCGTGGTCCGACTCGACAGGTTGTTCCTCTAGTGTCGGTTCATTCGCCGGGCACGCTGTATACGGCAACGCCTCATCGTATACGCCTTCCAGCTCGGGCAACGTAGGTCTGGATCAGCATATGCAGGACCGACCTCTACATGCATCCAAGCAATTCGAAGTCATTTCGGCAATTCCCTCATCATCATCTCAGCAAACAATTTACGGCTCATTGCCCTCGCCGCCACCCCATCACCCAATCTCCCAGACACAATTGATCAATTTCCTCACCCCACTATTCCCCTACCATGCCACCATTGCCATCGCGTGTTCTCGCCTTCTCGAGATCGTATTGCCACACACAGCGCCCGTCCTCCTTGGCGCCGTCATTGACTTGCCTGCTCACAGCCACGGACCGGATCCCCGACGTCCCGGCAAGCTGCGCGTCGATCCAGGCGGACGGACGGTATATCTCTCTTTGCCTTCGTTAATGCCATCGAAGAGCGCCAGCCAGATGGACGTTGATGGTGCCGATCATGCCAACCTCGATATCGACATTCGGGACCACTTGACCTCGCTTCTCGATCTTGTCGCCGACGCGCTCGAAGCGCTCGAACTAGTGCTTGTGCTTGATCGTAGGAATCGTCAAGACGAGGAACTGCGAGAGTTCTTGCATGCGCTGGCTTATGTTGGTGGGATCGTGCTTAGGCCGGGCAAGGTGCGCGGCGGGTTCGAGTGGGACGACAAGCGGTGGGTGTTGGTTGCCATTGAGCTCTAGCTTTTAATTGGCGTGTGAATAGTAGATGTGGTGGTGCTTTCAACAATCCAGATCTTTGCGTCTTCTCGTATTGGCCAAGTGAATGTAAAGTAGCTTCAAATTTTATCGTTGTAAAAGTTAAAAGGCATGTAGCATGAAATCCAAAATAATTCTTCCTTTCGCATTTCATGATCGTCGTCTCCCTCTCCAGCACATCGGGTTCCCTGCGCCGGCCTGGTAGAAAGTTTTGCAACAGGCTTCCCTTCAAGGATAAAAAGGGTCTGGTGTCAGGAGACACTCGCATTCACGGCGTTTCATCAGGAGAGACGTGTTGTATAGATGGCAAACCTCTTCGCGAGTGGCCAAGGCTTCCGTAATCATTGCGACATACACCTTCGCCTTTCCGGTTCGAGTTCCCAAGATGTTTCAGATCAGGTTTCTGCTTCCTCTTCTACGGGAATTGTCGCCGAGATTCCAGAAAGACGTTCTGACAGGCGCTCGGAGTGGAAACCTACTTCTCCGTTCGCCTACCGCTGAATCCCCTTTTCCACCTGGACTCGCTACAGCTCATGCTTGTACCGAGAGGCGAACATGTTGGCCGCTTGGCAGTGGTTCTTTTCCTCGCATTCCCCCTCCTTTTGCCGGATGTCAACAAGCCTCGTCAGCGGTTACCAATCCGGGCGAGGACAAGACGGAGCTACCGTATGGAAGCCGGGAAGAGAGTTGCACTTCAGAATGATTGGTAGTCAAGATTGACCAAGGGAGCCATCCTGACTCTGGGGTCATCATGAAATTGAGTGATGGTTGACAAGCTTGGGCATTCACACTGGAAAGGGTGCATCCGAAGAGATATTTGAACATAAGTACATACGGTCTTCTGAAAGACATCAGGTCTGATTTCATGTATCTTCCTACGCTCTGGTCTGCATCCTATCGAATCTGTTGCAAGATTAACAGCGGCAACAATTTGCAGCGACGACGCGCTTCAATAGATGTCTACCTGCTCGGAACGGTCGGTTCCAAGCGTGCTGTCCGAGTCGCCCAGATCCGACTCATCTCTGGAAAGAGACGAGTCGGTGTAGCATGTGCTCATCTGCTCTGTGGTCCCAGAGTCGATAGAGAACGTATCATCCTGGGTGAAACGACTGGCAACGCTTTCTTCGCCATCGCCAACGCTCTCGGTCGCACTGTTTGGCTCTGTATACTGACTGAGGTATTCCCTGTGACCGGTCGTCAGGTTTGTGCCGAATGCTTTTTCTTGAGTCGTTCCAGTAGCATTTGAGGTATTTAAGGCCGCATCTGACGTTATTTGACCTTTGGCGCCCTGGACCTCGCTCATGTCTTTCGGCTGCCCTGCAGCCGTGCCGGATGTCATGACTGAATTCACGGGCGCTGTGGTGTTCCCGGGAGTAGATTGCGATGGTGTTTCGCCTTGTCCCTGGTCTCTATCACCAATTTTCTCCTGTGGGAGTGCCGATGCCCCTTGCTTAGGAGTCGCGACCTCTGCTGGCTCGCTTGACTTTGGAACTTGAAAATAGCTTTCGAATTGGAACTCGGGCTGCGGCGACAAGGTGATCGAGCTCCGTCCTGTGATTAAGAGAAGGTCAGCTATGATATGCCGAAAAGGTTGAAGGGAGTACTCACGGACCGGGGGAGTAACCCGGAAATCAACGTTCGTCAAGGCGTGATGAAAGTTGTCATCCCCGGGCATATGACCTCCTAAATTCCACATCACAGGTCAGTCCGCTGTTTCTTATATGTGCCTGCTGGGGATGAGCTCACCGTACAGAAGGCCATCTCGACCGACGTGCTGCATAGTTGTCGTGGTACCCGGTTTCAGATCAAGCGAGTAATCCCGGCCGATGAAGCACCTTTTGTGAATGTCACTCTCGGGGCTGCGGAATTCCTCGTCAAGTGCCGGAACGTTGCACTATCGGGGAAAGATCAAGCGAAGCGGTCGATGTTTGTGAGTTCCCTGATGAAACCCAACTCCCCTGAGAGATTGTCGTTCATGTTGAGACAACTGAAGACCTCAACGAAGAAGGGTTGTCCATGGCAAAGTTGCTGACGTCACGTAGAAGACTTTGCTGACGTTTCAAGCTGAGACAGCTGTAAAACAGCTGGCATAACGGATCATCAGTTTGGAAAGTCTAGCACATTTGTCATTCCAACTTGAGCTGTATGACATTCTGTAAATCTGGAGACTATCCTTACGGCATCTCCTGTAGGAATAGGACCGGATCACGACAGGCGCCTGTTCTTTACAATCGTGTAGTTCCACCGCTTTTGGTAGTCGTCATAATTAGGAGAGGGAGAGCCATAGCCTGTCTGAAAACTTGAAATGTCCGACCGCTATCTTTTACTTCTGAGGATCATCTCTATACCAGTCTTGAGAGTTGTAAAGATAGACCACCGGAGCTGGTACGTATGCAGATGGTAAGGAATACGCCACACATCTGAGGCTCGCTAACGATCTACGTTGTAGGAGTCCATCAGAGGGCTTTGTCTGTCTCAGTCGAGTCTTGTTTCAAGCGCACGGAATCCCATGCGTCCATTCAAGACAGCCCGCCATGAACGCTGTGATCGAGCATAAGATACCAACATACCGACCGTCCAATCGCTCTTTCGCTCAGCTCGGGCGAACGGTTGTCTGACCCCCTAAGATTGGCAGCCAGAAAGAAGCGCGTTGGCCATGTGGCATTTCCGGCCCCGCGATGGCGCACTTTTTCTGAGTCCCTTGCAGCGAAATCGTGTTGCAGAGGTTATGGTGTCGCGGTTTTGAGATTCTGCTATACCTCACGCTCTCTATCATTCCGAGGCTGCATAGACTGTATCAATAGATCTCAAAAATGTGCGTATACAGACGCATCCGCGAGCGTCCTTTTGCTTCCAAGCTGACAGCTCGCTCTTTCGCCTAGGTCTCGACCTGCTGTTCTCGGTATCAACTTTGGCCAGTCGTACGCCTCTATCGCCGTCATCGGCAAGGAGGGTCACGCCAACTGCATCGCCAATGAAGATGGTGAGAGGCAGATCGCTTGTGCCATCTCTTACAACGGTGAAGAAGTCGTAAGTGGCCTCGTTTCGTGCCAAGAGGGAACTTGTACCAAAACCTTTGTCCGGGTAGTACATCGGTAACGGTGCCAAGCCGCAACTCGTCAAGAACGGCAAGAACACTATCATTGGTTTCCGAAACTTGCTCGGCCACACCTACGATGAAGTGGATCACACCGCCGTCTTCGCCGCTCCTTTGATCACCGACTCTGAAACTCCCGCCTACACCGTCGACGTTTTGATCACTCCTCCTGCCCCAAGCGCGCCCTCTACCCGTCCTGGATCTGTTGCGCCTTCCGGAGCTGCCACTCCCGCTGTCAGGGAACCCGAGCCTGCGCAGAAGACCATCACTGTCCCGGAAATCACTACCCTATTCTTGTCGACTCTTTTCCAGAGCGCTACCGACTTCCTCGGAGTCCAACCCACCGGCACCGTCATTTCGTGTCCTACCTGGTTCACTTCCACACAACGAGACGCACTCAAGTCTTCGGCTGCCGCCGCTGGTATTCCCGTTCTGCAGCTCTTGGACGAGACCGCTGCCGTTTTGGTTGGATACCGAGTCGGTCTCACCGAAGAGAGGCAGGAGCGAGCATTGTTGGGCAAGCCCGAGGAGGGTGACAAGGGGGACCGAGAGGACCGGGACAAGACCGTGGTGGTCGTCGACCTAGGAGAGACGAGCTTGAATGTTGCCGTTTGCAAGACCGGTGAAGGCGAATACGTCAAGCTCGCGCAGGGCCGAGAGACCAACTTGGGTGGAAAGACGTTCGATGACTTGTTGTGCCAGCACTTTGCCAAGGAATTCACCAAGAAGACCAAGGTCGCCTTGACCATTCCCTGTGCCGAGTCGAGCTCGCAGGCTGACAAGCGGGCCGAGGCCAAGCTCCGATTGGCCGTTGAACACACCAAGCGCAGTCTGAGTGCCAGCAGCGGTGCTGCGACCTGTGCTGTCGAGTCGTTGAAGGATGGCATGGATCTTTCTGGGTCGATCAACCGAATGCGATTCGATGGTTTGGCGGCTCCTGTCTACCGAAAGGTCGCCGATAAGGCCAAGGCTGTCATCGCCGAAGCCGGTCTCGATATCTCTCAGATCGACGAGGTGAGCGGAGTTGTCTGAGAGAAGTTTGCGCATTGCTTATCTGTCCGTCCCCCAGGTCCTCCTTGCCGGTGCTTCCACCTTGTTCCCGGGTCTTTCTTCGCATTTGAGCTTGGTCTTCCCGCCGACGACTCCGGTCACTTCGACTCTGGACCCGGCCGAGGTTATCGCCGTCGGATGTGCTCTTCAAGCTCTCCACCTCTCGGAACTTTCGGACGAGCTCAAGGTCGAGGATGTTCTCAAGTTGGCCGCATCGCCGGTCGACACTACCGCCGCTCCTATCGGCATCGTCGTCCCCGGTCAGCAGACCGACGACCTTCTTAACGCCGTCGTTGTTCCCAGCGGTCTTGCGCTGCCCGTTCGACGCCGCGTCGAGATTCCTGTCGCTCAGGGTACCGAGAAGGTCGCCTTTGAGGTATGGGAGGGCAAGGATGATGTCAAGGTTGAGATTATTGAGAGGGAGAAGGAGGAGAAGTCTGCCGACGACGAGGAGGACGAGTTCAGCGATGAAGAGGAAGAGCCCGAGGAGGTTCGAACCGCGATCACCAAGAAGACGACATTGCTGGCGGGTCTGGAACTGGCTTTGACCGACAAGTCGGCCACCAGCGTACTCTTCGAGGTTGTTGTGCAAAAGGACGCCAAGGTCACCTTGCGTCTCTGGCAGTCCGGCAAGGAGTCGGATTCCACCACCGTGTCCATCTGAATCGACCATATACCAGTCTCCACCACCATTACTCCTCAGGAGACAACCCAGACGACAGCAGCAACCGATCCTACCCCTAGAGCGCGATCTACCTCTGTTGGACAATCGACTCTTGGGCTAGGGCACCCAAAAGAACGGCCGAGCATGCGCCTGCTACGTAATGGTGGGCGTGCAGTGTCCATGCCGTTGCCAGATACGGAAGAAGGATGGGCGAGGAGAAATGTCAGAGCCGAAAGGAGTGGAAAGGTGGCGTCGCTTATTCAAATGTATGAGCATTTGAATGTATCATAATCATGTATAGATGGACTGTTTCGTGAGACTATTCCGGTCGTGCAAAGACCCTGCATATCCCTTTGCGATGTGCAATCAGATTAGACGAGGCTTCCAGCAAATACTGTTTTGCCACCGAAAGCGACGCGTAATTACCGCCTATGTGCTGATCAATGAACGAAGATTGCGGATGCAAAAAGAGCGGTTGCTAAGCTTGGCAGTGTTCGTGAAGAAGCAGTCGATGTTGGAGGACGAGTGGCGAGTGTAACATACAAGTATCTGCAGCATTCTGGTCAACAAAGACGCAACATCGCATCTCGGCGTGCCCATCCAACTGCGAAGTAGCACAGGTCATCATGTCACGTTCTTCAACCCCAGCGAGCGACGAAGACCGGCGGAGAGACTCCGGAGAGATGCTCTTTATAGGTCAACGGTGCAATCACAACGCCTGTTCCCTGGTGGATTTCCTGCCACTGAAAGTGGGTAGCGAGCCTCTTGTGTCCTGCCCTCTTACTGACGTACATGACGTATCCATTGTTGTAGTGTCAATACTGCCGCGAGCCGTTCTGCTCAAATCACTTTCCCGCAACAACGCATCAATGCCCAGCAATGCCCCCAGCTCATGTCCTCAACCGCATAGCCCCCATCTGTCCGATATGCAATGTTCCTCAATCAACAAACCCTGGAGAGGATCCCAATATCGTCATGAACCGGCATATACAGCATGAATGTCAAGGAGCGAAGACGCGGAGAGACGAGATGAGGGAGTTGAAGGTGCGCAAGGAGAAAGGGGAGGTCTGCTGGAAGAAGAATTGTTCAAAGGTGCTGGTAGTGAAAATCAAATGTGATGTAAGTCTTTCCTACACGTAAGGAGAAAGAAAGCTGATACGGCTTTCTCCCGCGTTCAGTCCTGCAGACATTCATTCTGTCCATCACATCGACACCCGAAAGACCACTCATGTACCGCTCCATCGGCATCCACCCTACCCTCACAGCCGAGCAAACCATCCGTACCGTCCTCTTTCCCTAGATTTTCGCTCAAGAACAATTTGTCCAAATCAACCACACCTATCACACCGTCCGGTACACCGGCCAACCCGCCGGCTTCTCTGCTCGCTTCAAGCGGCAATCCTCGAAAAGATGCAGCGTTGGCGGCTATCAAGCGGTCTTTGCAGAAAAAATCCGAAACCACGATGAATAGCGCAAGCAGCGGAGCAGCGAAAGAGGCCGTGCGCGACAGCGACAAGGGGAAGCCAACGTTGACGAGCGTGATGCAGAGCTTCAAGAGTGGCTCCACTCCCACGCTCAGCAAGTAAGTTCTCTGCTCGCTGTATCGCGCCTGTATCTCACCATCGTTACCTTCGAATCAGGGAAGCCAAGGCAGAGCTGGAATCCCAATTCCGCTCGATGGAGAATCGGTACAAGAAGGGTCTCCTGTCGGCTTCTGATAAGGTCAAATATGCCGAGATGTGTGCGCAACGAGAGTCGGCTAGACGGAATGGTCTGATCAGCAAGAACGAGCAGTGTGTGGTTTGTTGATGAATCGTGCCGAGTCTCAGAAAAGGGTTGAAGGTGTACAAGCACAGTTGTATATAAATCTCTAGCATGGTTCCTGCATGGCGACGAAACAATTCAATTCTGAAGGATCGCTGGACCATTGGTCTTCTTGGACTTGAAAAAGCCTGCAACATTTCTGACCGCATCCGGAAAGTTTCCTACTTTGATATCTTGTCCTATCCATTTCGGCAACTTTGACGAGATGCGCGGTGTCGAATACCGCCTGTCGACCAACAGCAAAGCGGCGTAATCACTTTGATGCCGGATCGCTCGACCTGGCAAGCGTTGAAGCAGAAATGAGTCGATGGGGCATGTTTCTTGTGCCTATCCGTCTTACCGATGGACTGATTTACCGCTCTCATGCATAGATTCTGTTGTATGCAAAATGATTGAGAAGCAGATTCAATCGCCGAGATTCGTTCTCACCTCATATAGCTCCAGGCCAGCATTCTTTCCAGCATTCGGTAGACCCCCGACATACTTCATGCGCTCCTTGAGTTCGATTGAGCCCATGTTTGCGAAGGGCAGTCCGACCATGATGACGCAACGACCTAGCTCGTCGCTGAAATTGATACCTGATAATGCATGTACATTTGATGAGACTCAGTGGCTTGGCGACAGAAAGCGCTCAAACCTTCGGAAAGCTTGCCACCGACCACGGCGAACATGATAGCGCCAGTCCGTTTCTGTTCTCTCTATAGAATAACAGATCAGCCAGAAAACCAATCACCGTCCTTGCAATCTCACCATGGCGATAGCCTGAGCGTACTGGGTCAGAATTGTCTCTACTTCGGCGCTGGACTGCGGCTCGAAGAAAAGCTGCGAGTGATATTTCTGAGAGACTACCAAGAAAGCGCAACTATGTCGCGTACCTTCTTTTTGACATCTATCCTTTGTAGCGTTCCGTTTTGCTTCCAGACAGCTTGAAGCTGATGGAGGAATGAGTATGACGGTAGAAAGATGACCACTCCGTCTGGAATCAAGTTGACCATATTTGCAACCAAGGTTCCCAACTCGACCAGCTGGTGAATTCGTTGATTAGTGGATTCTTGGTCAAGCGCCTCACAGAACCACATACCAGACTTTGGTCACCACGTTTATCGTATTTGAATTCGAAATCCCTCTTACTTGGACCCTGCAAAATCACCTGCGTCAAGAGATTCTCCTTCGGAATGACATGAGCGCAAGACAAGTTGGCGAACCGAGATCGAGGTATCGAGGGGAAAAGTTGCAGGTAAAAATCAGAAAGCTGTCAGAGGGATCAGCATCCAATGAGAAATGTCGGGAAATCTCAACTTACCGGTTCCATGGTACCTCCGGCAAGGACGATGCATCTAGCTTCATCGATTACCATTTGGAAATGCTCGGCGGGATTCAGCAGCATGTATCTCAGGGTCACTCTGCTGCTTTCAATATCAGAAGCTGTGTCGTCTGGAAGCGCCACAGACCGAGATAGGATGATTCGGCCGTCCACGTCGGCGTCCGTCAAGCTATGAAGGAACGCTTCGACTTGGTGAAACGCTGAGATTGCGCTATATGAAGAGGCGCGACCTCCGTCTTCAGACGCTTCAGTACGGAGTTCATCTTAAAGGTTAAATCACTTACTCTTATCCTTTATATCTTCCTCTAGCTTCTCCGCATACCCGCTGATTTTTCTTGCCAGTTGACTTTCTTTTAAATAGCGGCATAGAGAGACTAGATTGACCTGATCCGCGCCGCCTCTCATCTGATTCATCAAATTGTTGATGCCGAACATTTGCTCTTTTGCCGTTTTCGCCGATTTGCCATCGACAGCTTCTCCTGCCCATGTGCGTGCTACATTGATCAGACCTTTCACGACAGAGACCATCTGCTTGACATGCAAAGCGTGCTCCGACTTGAGACGATTCTTGAACTTTTGGAGGTACACCTCAAGCTGCCCCAACGCTGTTTCCAGTCGTTTGAGGGAGATCGACACCGAATGAACAGAGAGCAGAGTATCAATGAGATCTTTAGTATGTCATTAGTAGTCAGATTGACGCTGCAGCTTCAGCTGAACTGACTATGGGCCTCGTCGACGACCACGATCTGATCCTTCAAACTGATTCCCATCGATTCTCTCGCGTTCTTCTGTAGGATGAGGTTGTATGGCAGCGTAACGAGCTAGGAGCGAAAATCAATACCAATATGACAATCCTTCTGTCTGACGCACTTCTGCTTGCTTGATGCTGTTCCTGGTGGCATAGTAGGGACACACATGCACTTCCTTGCCTAATTGAACGATATCCTCGATATCCTTAGGCATCGCCTGCATGTCTGATCAGCTCCTTGACGGGTCATAACAGAAAATCCCATAAACTCACCAGAATCTGATCTCGGTACTCTAAGATGGCCTCCTGGTCATCTTTTGGCGGCAAGTAAGGGCATCTTCCCTTCTTGACATCTGTCGGAGTCGAAGTGAGGCTATATCTCCACTTGTCGTACGATGTAAGGCTACATACCTGCTTTTTGTAAATCGAGACAGGCTTCATTCATTCTGTCGTCCCCTTTGGTTCTGCCAATCTCCTGCACCTGAGCAACGTTCAAGAATTTAGCCGCAATCTAGCAGTGTACATATCGTACTCACCTTTTCATTTATGCACATCTGACGCCTACTAGCCAAGGGTACCATACGGGTCGGAGCGGTGTCGATTGACACTTCGAGGTCCGCTGCCTTTGCTCCCTTAGCGTCTGCATCGGGGCGTTCTTGGTCCGGTAACCGAGCAAAGGTAGTTTTGAGCAGTTCAGACGTGAGTTGGCGCAGTTGGGTATGTGTTCTCGATGTATAGAATATCTGGAAATTTTGAGCACCTAGTATGGTTGCACGGGACAAGCCTACCTTCGACTTTGCTTCTTCAACTACATCCTCTTCTGTTGCTTTGGGCTGGAACCTTGATGCATGCGATAAATCTCGAGCTTTAACAAGTAGGTGGATGCTTACTCACTGTCGCAGCAGAGCTCTGACTTCTGAAGAGATATTGTCATCCGGATCTGTAGCCTTGGTGGCTGATGAGCCAGTATCGAGGGGCAAGAAGCGATCTTCTTCATCTTCTGAGCGATCTTGCCCTGACTTGTTTATAGCTCTTGGACTCCCGTCTGATTCATGCTCAGGTCCCGTCGTCCGCAATCGCTTGTTGCGTGCGCCAAACTTTATCAGCTTGGGCTCTCTTTTGCGCCACAGCTCCTTCTCTCGGGCTCTTGCAAGTCTGGCATTAATCTCAGCCTCTTTGGCTTCGAGCTCTTCGAGGTGGGTTTTCACCGTATGGGCTATCACCCATGGAGGATCTGGGATACAGAGAGTCTTTGTAAGGTTCATGTGGCCCATATACACAGATTGTACTCACCATCATTCCCAGCTTCTGTCAGCTTCTTCTCGAATTCGGCGCGAGAGTGATCTTTCAGTCTTTGCTGATCAGCTTTCAGCCAGGTCAACGTCGATGTCAAGAGTGTAAGCGACTTTCCAGTTCCCGTCGGTGACTCGACCTGTCAGAGCGGTAAGGATATCTGCGGATCAAGTTGTCCAGTATCGCTTACAATGGCTATCTTTCTGCATTCAATGGCCTCGAACACGACTCGCATCAAGTCCACCTGAATATCATACGGCTTGGCATACGGGAAAGGAAAAGATTCGGGCGTCTTGAGGGGAGGTACTGGGACCGAATTTTCCTCCTGAGTTGCTGAAGGCGGACCTCTACCGATCATCTGTACTGTCCTTACAGTGAGCTAGGCGCTTTCGAAAGTTAGAAGGTAAGTACAACGGCGCTTCTTCGCAAGTCGGCAGACGGCAAGATGGAGTTGCGCTTCCAAGGTTCTGATTATTATTCTGAGACACTGGCTGCCAATCCTTCGGGATTCGACGCGCCGAGCCGGTCGATCGTAGGACGCGTGGTGGAGGTGGCTGACATTCAACGACTGACAGGTTCTCAGCGAGGCTCCGAGCCTGGTAGACTTCAGTATTTCCTGGATACCCGTAGCCATTGGCTGATCTGAGAGCTCGAGCCACAAATATCACTGGGATTTGAACGTGATTCAATAGGATATGCATTGTGAGCTACAGTATTAAAACGTCATATATACAAGATTCATTGAATGTTTGCTCATCTCCAGTTGCAAGGCAAGCTCTGCTGAGGTGAGGCGTCGTTATGATTAAGTCGTGTCTTAAGTTCATGTTGGTCCTGCCGTTTTCGTAACCTCTATCACCACCCTACTGCGCTTCATTGAAGCCTACAGTACCGTTCTCGGCATGTCGTCTGGCGGAATCGGCGGCACGCTGTCGTCCCGCGACTGCATTCAACCACCGTTTCTCCTCTCGGTTCCAGATCGCACGGATCTCGCTGTCCATGGCGATTGTCGACTCTGCGTCCGTCTCCCTTTTGATGCCTAGGGCCGCCTTCAAGTCTTCCTCCTTGACTAGAAGCTCAACGGCACGTTCCTTCGCGCGTCCTCTGCGTGCTTTGCTTTTGCTCGGCGTAAGGCCGTCTCCTCCTTCAACAGACAAGAGTCCCAAAACTTCCGCTTGCATAAGGAGATCCATGAAGTCGGGTTGAGATGCGGGTGGGAACGGGCTAGCAGCAGAGGAAAGGACGTAGGTATATGTCGGATACAACGCTTCGGTGGAGATAGAATCTGTCGAAGACGTTGTCGAGTTGCCTCCAAATTGGGCGGATGCAGCCTGAACGTGTGCTGGTCGTAATCCATGCTGCAAGCGTTGCCTCGAGATCAACCACGCCAAAAGGATCATTCGAACTTGAACGTTAAGCGATCGTACTTTGTTGTCGAGATTGGAAGATCCAGAAGTGGCGCTAGAAGTGGACGATGTGGCGGCGGCATTGGCTTTGAGTCTGTTGTACGCCGATAATGCCTTGAGCACGTGAGTCAAGGACACCTTGAATGGCGCGATATCCCCAACTGCTCCAGCTGCAGTAGCCTTCTTTCGCCATTCCGCCTCTGTTGCATTGATAGCATCCACTAATACTCCAAGGCACATTCGCAGATCGCCGTTGTTGGCTTCTACTTTTCGACCAACAAGTTCGATGGCTTTTTCGTCCACATGTGCGGGCAGGACATTTGGACAATTGGCTTTGAGGGCTTCGTTGCAGTCATGAAGTCGGCGTTTGATGATGTCAGTCATTTCCTTGGCACCGTAAGCCTTGAAGGTCAGGTTCGACGGGGCATGCGTGCCGAGAATCGATGCGACCGACTTTCTAACAGTCAAGTCCAACGAATTGGCGATGGCTATCAGCTTGAGGTCGAGTTCGGCGTGATGATAAGGCAACGCGAAAAGTGCCCGCAAAATCTGATTGGATGCTGAGTAGGATTTGGGTGGAATGAGGGCATCTACTTCGTCCAGGACCAGTATACTAGCGTAGAAGAGGATGAGCGGTATTCCGGGAGCGGGAAAGAGGTTTTCTTACAATCTCGAACCGGAAGCAGACTTCTTGAGGCCTCTTTCGATCAACCTCTCGGGCTTCTCTTTCCCATGCTTGTCCCCCATAAAGCCCCAAGCATCCGCTATTCTCCACCAAATCTCCTCCTTTTTACCGACCAGTCCCATGCAATTGACGAAGGCAAGCCGGCATTCCGAGCCGTTTTCGGCAATCAAAGCGGTCACTGTAGCGGTCTTGCCAGTTCCTGGAGGACCCGAGATGTATAGGCCTTTGTGTCCGGCGTCCTCATTATCTTCAGTCGGTGCGGTGCCGGAAACGAGGTATTGCCGGATGGAGATTTTTTCGTCTTCTCGCCCGACGATAGCTGTGAACTCAGCTGTACTGCTCGATTTCGATCCATCATTTCCGGAAGAAGAGCATTTGAGAGCGGCTTTGAGCGCTTTATAGCCATCGGAGTATTGACGACGTGCGAGGGGCGTTGCAAATTGATCCTCTTGATTTTCCGCTTCGGCAGCATACATGGTCTGGTCATTGCCGGCTCTTGGAGTGGCAAAAATGGCGGAAACACGCGAAGACGGGGTGTCGAGCAGCACGTCCATATCGTCACGGCTGGAAGCCGAAGGTGATCGGCAGAGACCAGGGGTCTGATTTTCATCGACGGCTAGGTTCCCACGTCGGTCGGTACGTTTCGGCGTGAGGGCAAGATCTCCGAGAAGTCTGATATCGTCTGAGTGTAGACGCGACATGGATCGCATCGGAGACGATACGGTTTCATCCGTGGGTGTTGTGGGAAACAAGAATCCTAAAGATGCTTCAGAAGTGGGTGATGAAGACTGCAAAGTCATGTTTGAAGCGCTTGATGCCGTCGTATTCGTTCGGGCAAGGGTGAACCTTTCCGGCTTGGCAACAGCAGTAGTTGCAGAGCTGTTCCCATTAGAAGCCATGGATGGCCTTCCGCTGGCAGACGCCCGAGTTGGCTGGTCGAATAATCGGCGATTCGTCGGTGGAGTAACATCATCCACGTAAATTTTGTTCGATTTGCTTGACCCGGGCTTCTGTGAATGCTTTGACGAGGATGATTTTGTACCAGATTGACCGTTCTCTTGATCAGGAATTCCTTGCGAAGATGATGGTATGGAGGATGTAACGCTATAAGATGCGTAGGATGTGGCCGACATAGCTGGAGAAGCAGTTCAGAAAAGCGGTATCAAGGTACACTCGACTGTCAACTCACCAGAGATGGAGACCTCGCTTCTGACACTCGAAACGCTCATCTCTCGTTTCCTATTTTTTGCAGGTCGACCTCCACCAGTGCCTTTGCCGCCTGACGCATTGGCCAACTCGGCAAGACCCGCGCTCAAGCTAACTGCTTGACTGTTTGGTCCGTTGGACAGACGCCTCTTGTTGGCCGCGCAAGACATGCTGTACATCGGCTGCGAAGTGGAAGTGGAAGAGCCGGAAAAAGTTGCGCTCCTTGTGATATTCGGCGATGAAGCCGTCCGCGTGACACGTCGGGATGACGACGTCGAGCTGATACCGGCCATTGAGGCTGAAGACCTCAGTGTGGGAACCTGGAACGACGAGGATGAAGACGACGGTGAAGGCGAAGATGGGCCTCCAGACCGGACTTGGTTCGCCGCGGAGGATGAGGTAATCGGAACTTGCAGGCTTGCGCTGCTACGAATGCATCTCCGTTTGCGACTTGAGAATGATTCCGCAATATTAGAAACGCCTGAAGCTAATGAGGGGTTCCGAGATCCATCAGAAGACGTAGAAGCTCGCGCCTCGTCCATGTCGTCCTCTCTGTCAGTTTCCTCGCCAGCTGCATCGCTTTCGTCATGTGTCGCTGGATTACCTCTTGTGAATCTTCTGGAACTCCTGGCTCGAGTGGACAAGGCTGGAGGATCCGCTGCCGAGATCGAGATGACGGGTGGATCCATTCTGGGCGATGGAGGCTCCATGGTAGACGGAACATGGGTAAGAGTTCTCGATCTCCTGAGGCTGCGCCGTATAGGACTAGCGTCGATGGGGATTGCGGAGTTAGAACCAGAATTCAATTCGGCGGCGCTGTCTTCGGCAGCGTGTCGGCTGACGGAAGGGCCGGCGTCTGGCGTGGATAGCTGTCTGTCGTATCCGTTTCCGCTCCTTTCATTGGCAGCCCTATGCCAGTCCTCGTCTGCAATAGGCGGGATGTTTTCCTTTCCGCGTCCATAATGACGCGATCGGAGGTCATAGGCGTTTCCTCCAGAGCAATCGCGTCCGCAAGAAGAGTCCATTGCGGATACCGACTGGATACTTTGGTTCGCCCCATCCTGGTCATCCGTTGTTGTGGAAGTCGAAGGTTGTTCGAGGATGCCTTCGTCCGCATCATCCATCGTCAAGCGAACATGAACCATGTCGACATCTTCGCGCTCCTCCCGATCGTACGACCGTGCAGCACCGTTATCATCTTCTTCCACGCTGCGGCTGGTCTCCGGACGCGATGCGTTTGGAGAGGGATTTTCATGTGAAGCATCAAAATATCCATCGGCATCGTTTTCGTCATCGCTGTCGACGGCTCGCCGTTTCCCGGCTGCAACTGCGGAGGCAGTAGCGCGTGTATACGGACGTGTCGAGGAGGGAGACGGAGGTGTCATTTTTGTGGTCGTTGGAGATGCTGTGAAAGACAGTGTCAGATTGCCCGAACGATAGATTGATTCCCAATGATTGACTGAGATGTGCCGTCGACTCACTTTCAATCAAATCTGGGCTGATACAGGTTAGGCGTTCGCGTTGTCCCTGAATACCTGTCAGGAAAAAAGGGTGACCGCGATTTCCCGTCGACCTTGTCGAAGCAATGACAGTCGATGAGGCTCAATGCCAGAAGAGAGAGCTAAGTAGGAACAGAAGCATCAGCCATCAAAGCTGGGCGTCCCGCTGTTAGTCTGGTACACAACGACATACCAGAGATTCGTCGATTTTTCAGAGGCTTTGGAATAAACCGTCGAATTCGAAAGAACTGCAGACACGAGATGACCAAAAGGCAAACAGGATTAGAGACGACCTCGTCGAGGTTGCCAAGGAGCTCAAGTACTGATAGCTTTTCCGTCAATTACCTCTTCACATGCGAGCGCGAGACACCATCTCCTTGGCTGGCTGGCTGCAATTGGCTCAGGCGATGTCGGAATTTACCTTCATGTGACAAAATGTCTTCTTTCATTTCAGACGCGTGAAGGCTGACTCTTGTGCGTGGGCGCGTTCCATCCTCCTCCTTGATTTCGCCATGCTGCAGAGCTCCCGCAGACGCGACATCTCCGGGGAGCCGCTAAGCGGACTTTCTGGTCGAGATTTCCCTCTTTTTCTAGCTTGCAAGAGAATACATTGTCCTATCGCTCCATCTCTATGAAGCAGCGTATTGCCTATATAAGTCCAAGGAATACTGGATCAACGCGTCCATGCTATCAGACCTGTCGTATGCCCAGAGTAGCCGAAGCTAGGGGAACGGGAATGATTGGCGGTCCTTGGCAATCCAGAAGATGTGATTTGCTCTTCCGCCACCATGAGATCATCATGAGCAACTTCTCAGAAAGTAACGCAGCAGCGCCCGCGACGATCGTTCGGCGTTAACCAATGCGAAGCCGAGAGGCTCGAAGGCTAACGAGGGCCATCCCTCGAAGCCTGTCAAATACATGCATACGGCATCGAGATCCAGCTCAAAATCGGAAGGTCCGCCATAAAATTCCATGTACTTCTGGCAAGCACGCTGTAGGGGTGCCGCAAAGTGAGGGAAGACCATAGAGAATGTATGCGCTATATACTACTCGCGACAAGGTCCCACGAATGAGAGATGCCAGACAGCGACAGAGATGAGCTCCGCTGTTCGAGTCCTTTGGAGGCGCATACCAAATCTGTGATGCCAGTGGATGACCCCATAGGCCAGATCTGGGCGATTTGTCGCTGTTCCTTGATCAGGAATGATTCTCGACGAACGTGAAGGATCGGTCGAGGCCAAAGGATGCCAGATGTGCGGAAACGACGTGGGGAGTATACGAATGTGTATGAGACCGCCTCCGCTTGTACTGAGCGTCCCTCTGCTTGAATCACCTCGAAGGACGCCATGTCCCGGCGATGTCGAGAACGATGAAAGGTCATTGCAGATCCTTCCTTCGCGAGGCGACGCGGGATGATCATCGGGTTCCTGATGCGATCGAGATATCGGCGCGGAAGCAATGATGCGGACCGATAGCAGCAGAGTGGCTTCGGGAGTGGGACATATTTAGGAATTCGACTTCGACATCAGCTGATATGCAGACGTTGCGAAAACATATCGTACGAGCTTCTAGCTTTGGGTAGAAAAGGGAAGAGCGCAACTTCCCTCTTTGGCCGGCCTCTTCGACGCAATTCTCAGCAAGACAAGCACGGAAGCTAGTGCGGTTTAGCAGTGACATCTTCATAATGAACATCAATCCTTCACACGAATCCAAGGTCTTGTGCCTATACTCTGGAGGAACGCTAGGAATGCTTGCCACTGCGCAGGGATATGTTCCGGAGAAGGGTTATCTGACGGTATGCTCTTTGGTAACGATGGTAGAGATCTTTATTACTGAATCCAGGAGCGATCCAGCAATATCTCAGATCCCAGGCGAGGTTTCACGATCCTTTGGGCGATTCTGTGCGTTGCCAAATAGGACTGCTGCACATCTCAAGGTTTAACGATACTTTGTGCAGCTCTTCTCCAACTCTCAAACTGCAGCTACCTATCGGAACTGGAATGCTCAGAATTCGCCTGACGGAAGTCGGCCTGCCTCACCCACACCGCCTTCGGTCAAGAGATCACTCGTCGGTCAAGCGGTCTTGGCAAAGGCACAAACAAAAACGGGTCAGATTGAAAGCCATGATCTTTCAGCCCATACCTTGATAACGCCTCCTATTGGAAAGGACGGCAAACGCATAAGATACTCTATTCTAGAGGTAAGAGAAAATGGTGATCAATTATCATTCAACGAACCAACGGTGCTGCGATTCTTCTATCTCTTTTCCTCGTATCCCGGAGCGCCTCAGTAGTACGACCCTCTGCTTGACTCTCCTGACATGACTTCTGCGGACTGGATCCGGCTAGCGGCCGACATCGAGGCAAATTATTCCGCCTATGACGGTTTCGTAATCTTGCATGGAACAGGTGAGCAGGAACAGATACGCTGCACAAGCAGATATTCATCGAGACAACAGATACCATGGCATACACTAGCTCCGCCCTCTCCTTTCTGCTCGAAGACCTCGGAAAAACCGTCATTGTGACGGGGGCCCAGGTGCCCCTTGGCCAGTTGCGCAACGATGCTGTCGAAAATTGTTTGAACAGCATTATTCTGGCTGGAACTTATGTAATCCCAGGTAATCGACCTTGGGAATCAGGTTGCGCAAAGACTTACGAATCTCTGTTGAACAGAGGTCTGCCTCTATTTCGACAGAAAATTGCTCCGAGGCAACAGGACTCGGAAAGTCTCGAGTTCGGACTTTGCGGCCTTTTCCAGTCCTAATATGGACCCTTTGGCAGAGCGTGAGTACGCATCTGGCGTCTTATGGATATCCTCGACGCTGATTAAGGGGTTATCAGTGGGTGTACTCATCGAGGTGGATTGGTTCTTGGTTCATAGACCGACGCAGCTGCAGGTGTTCAGGGCACACAAGAGTAATTGCCATTTTGCGTTTGGAGAACCGTGACTTATATGCTTGCGTCACAGAACTGGAAGACAATGTCGCTGTCCTCCAAATCTTTCCAGGTATTCCGACTTCGACCATCCGAGCTTTCTTGTCGCAAGTCCGAGGAGTTGTCCTAGAGAGCTTTGGCGCCGGCAACATTCCTCAACGGGAAGACGTCTTTCAAGTGATCAAAGAGGCTTGCGACCGAGGCGTTGTTATTGTCAACATCACGCAATGCACCAAAGGCTCGGTCCTTGCTTACTGTGAGTTGGGCTTGCTGGATCTGGTATCAATGTCTTTGGCTGATGCGACGTATTGTCAGATCCGGCTATGCGTAAGCTGGCAGCTGCCGGGGTAGTTTCTGGAGCAGATATGACACCAGAGGTCAGCTCTTAGCCAACCTTCGAACTTCTGATTGACTGCAATCCGACTCCACCAGGCCGCATTGTCCAAGCTGTCATACTTGCTTTCCAAGGACGAGCTCGACACGGTAACTGTGCGACAGCTAATGTCCATTCCGATACGAGGCGAGATGACCCTACCCGATCAGAAACCTACAGCCTTAAGCAGTCAATCGTCAGGACTCGAAGGTGTCATGGGTCACTTGCTCCATTTGAATGCATCACCTGCCACGATCGCCAATACTTCTCGGCGGGACGACGCTCCTGCCCCGGGACGAGATAAGATCGGCAGCCTTCCCCAGAAGATCGATGAGCACGACACACGCCTCGCCGAATCCTTGCTTCTACCTTATGCGCTGTGTCTTGCCGCTGCGAAAGACAATGTGCAGTCCATGATGGACCTTGTCCTTCGCTCGAAAGCCTTGACAGAGGATAGCTCTGGACATCATCACGGAGAAAGACCTGGGAGGAATCTCATTGATGACCTTGATCCGGCTTTCGGCAAAAACGCTCTGCATGTCGCCGCCGATTGCGGTAGCAAATCCTGTTTGGAAGCCTTGCTACAGATTGGCGCCTTCATCCACACTAGGGATCGGGCTGGACATACCGCGTAAGTTGCGGCACGGCTGTCCGTCTGGAAAGCCAATTCTGATACAGCTTCGTAGCTTATTCTACGCCGAACGGCGAGGACACGAGAATTGTGTACGAATTCTGGAATCTGCTGGGGCTCACCATGGAGGGATTGATGACGTGGACCAAACGGAATAGGAGGGTGGGCCATGCTTTCGCCGAGAAAGGTGTAATGTCACTTCGACGTGAGAGCAGTGCAGGCAAGATATAGTATCTGAATACAACGAATATAAAACATGCCAGCAGGCTCTGAGCAATCCCGAGCGACCCTAAAAGAGAGAAGAGCACTTGGACTATTTGCGGCCTCTCGAACCTCCACGGCCTCCGCCACGGCCGCCTCCGCGTCCCCGACTCGATCCGCCCCTGCCCCCTCGACTGCCTGCGGATGATCCTCCACGAAACTTTTTGCGGGGCATCCCTCCTTCGTGCGTGTCATCGTCTCGATCAGCGTCGTCCCTGCCGCCGTAGTTCTCCCTTCCTCGCTTTCCGCCGTGACCCTTGGCTGCATTGTCCTTCATTTCCATCGCGGCTGCGCGGGACGCTTCGGCTACTCGAGGCGCAAGAACGGCTAGAGCCTGCTTGTTCACGTCGAATGCATCCATCTTCTTGCCAATGACGCTTTCGATCCGCTGCAGCACTTCAACGTCGTATTGGGTAACAAGAGATATCGCCTTTCCTGCACGACCTGCTCGAGCAGTACGACCGACTCGATGAATGTAATCCTTGGAATGGGTCGGCATATCGTAATTGATGACAAGATCGACTGCGGGAATGTCAAGACCACTACAGTAGAAACTCAAGGTCAGCTCGAACTGTCTAGATTGATGGGTCCCGCTGTCACGCACCGGGATGCAACATCCGTTGCCACCAAGACTTGCCGCCTGCCGCTCTTGAACGCATTCAGCGCGGCCAGTCGCTGACTCTGACTCAGCTGGCCATGCAGCGGGATCGCGGCGACTCCCAATATGCGGAACATTTCACTGATTCTCGCGGCATCGTTGACAGTACGCGTAAAGATGATCATCGATGATGAAGCCAGTTCGTTCACGAGGTATATCAGAGCGACTTCCTTGTTCTTTAGTGGAATGAGAACAAAGTATTGCTGCAAGGTAGAGACAGTGGAGTATCTATTACATATTTCAGTCACCCAGTTCAAGGAATGTGAAGCGATTACTCACTTGGTAGAAACCTCTACCCGGACCGGGTTATGCAAACTCGCACGTTGCAGCTTGGCAACCTTTGTTGTCATCGTTGCGGAGAAGAGATACGTATTGCGCTCCTTGGGTATCACCTTCAGAATCTTGTCAAGAATGGGTCCGAAATCCAAATCGAGCAATCTATCGGCTTCGTCCATGACCTGAGAGGCGCTCCGTTAGAGCAGTGTCGTAAAAGCAAGAGAAAGACGTACCAGGTACTTGAGGTTACGCAGAGAGAAGCCCTTCGTGTTTTCCAGGTGATCCATCAATCGACCCGGTGTCGCAACGATAACATGCGGCCGCTTGCTGAGCGCGATAGCTTGCTGAGTCATTTCCATTCCACCGACAATCACACACGTCTTCAAGCCTATCGATCGACCCAATCCATTGAACTGATCGTGAATCTGATATGCAAGCTCTCGCGTTGGTGCCAAAACGAGCGAGAAGAAGGGCTGAGGATGTTCCCAAAGTGCTTGCAGGATGGGCAAAGCGAAAGCGACCGTTTTACCGGAACCGGTTTGAGCTAGACCGATAACGTCCTTGCCCTCCAGTGCATGCGGGATGGACTTCGCTTGAATGCCTGTTGGCTTGGAGTATCCAAGTTCGGTACATGCAGCACAAAGCTCGGGGCTGACACCAAGCTCTGCAAATGTTCGTGCCGTTTCTTCCTCCTCCTGTTCGGACTGCTGGCCTTCCGCCTCGGAATCGGCGCCTTCCTGGGATCCGTCGTCGTCGGAGCCCTCTTCTTGCTCCTCGTCTGTTCCGGTCTCCTCGTCTTCTGAGCCCTCTTCGACCTCTCCGTCACTGACGTCCTCGTCGTCTACCTCTGACCCTGTCTGGCCGTCGTCGCTCGCATCCTCCTCGGGGCTCGCAACCGGTTGAGATTTCTTTCCCTTTCGCGACGGATCTTGCTGCTTGCTTGTGGACCTCTTGTTGGTAGATGCTTGCCCGAGAGAGCGCGATAATATCGTGTTTTGCGCCATGGCGATACCTGAGCGTTATGCACTGATGTGGCCAACACTCTGCTGTATCCCCTCCGAATTCCACACCTCATGTTTCAACTTTTGCCGTGCACCAGGTCGATCGAGGCCCACAAAGTAAATACAGTCACGTGGCGATCAATGCAGGGTCAGCCCGCCTTAGCTAATCATAGATGGTCAACCAACCTGCGGATCCAAAGGTGGATGTTGCGTGCCAAACAGTTTCAGCATCGACTGGTACGTAATGGGATGGATGGCTGATGGCCGACAATACGGGAGCCATTTCTCTCTATACATCAGCAAGAGAGACCTCATCCCATCCCGAGCAAATACACTGATGCCGTAGCATCAAGGGCGACACGGCAATCCTCAATTACAACAACACCCTGGGTCACCCCTTTCCTCTGGATCCCGAGGGATCCCGAAATCAGGTAAAGCGACATCCCACACTCGACGCACCAGCGCAATCCAGGCATCATGTCACGCGAACCACGCAAATCCCAGGGCTTGGGTGTAAACAGCTATGGAACGGTCGAAAAGCTAAAGGAGTACAAGATTATCAGCTGTATCGGCCAAGGAAGCTTTGGCGTGATCCACAAGGTGGAAAGATTGACCGACAAGACAGTCAGTGTGAGAGCCATTGACTGTTCTCAAATCCTGACACACGGCAATCGTCTAGGTATTCGCCATGAAACAGTTGGATTACTCGAAGATGAGCCCAAAGGATCGGCGACAGATGTTGCAGGAAGTGTGAGCACAAATTACTAAAGGCGGGAAGCTGTCGCTCAAAGCGCTTGACGTTACAGGAGCATCCTGGACTCTTTAAATCATCCAAATGTTGTCATGTTGTATGACAAGATTCTCGACAAAGACGAGCAAAAGATTTACATCGTAATGGAGGTGAGTAGCTCTTGAATGTACAAGACCGAGTTTTAACGATTTGTATCAGTACTGCGGCGGGGGCGACCTAGGACGAATCATTCTATCCCACAAACGTAGCGGCAAACCCATTCCGGAAAACACCATCTGGCAGTACTTTACACAGCTTGTCCTGGCGCTCCATCATTGCCATTGGCCGGAAGACCGAGAGAAACTTGCGAAAGATACAGCAACAGGGCTGTCATTGTTGGATGGAGGAGTTGGGGATGCAACAGTGAAACGCAGGGGGACGTCGTCTGCAGAAGGCGCAGGGCAGGTGTTGCATCGGGACTTGAAGCCTGAAAACAGTCAGTCTCCCGCTTTTGCTGACTGACTTAATTTCCTGAATACTCCTGTTTGATCTAGTATTCCTGAATGAGAAACAAGACATGCTGAAGCTGGGAGACTTTGGACTGAGCAAGAACCTCGGGGGGCAGATGTTTACGCAAACATATGTCGGAGTAAGTCTTCTGCTCTCAAAACGCTGAAGGGCGAACTGACCGAGTTTATCGATACTCAGACGCCACTCTACATGCCGCCGGAGATTCTTCAAGAAAACCGATACGACACGAAGTCGGACATATGGAGTCTCGGATGCCTGATCTTTGAATTGTGCACCCTATCGTGAGCACCGTTTCTGGATTAAAGCACCGACAACCGCTCACGTTTCATGCCCTTCACTTCAGATCGCCCTTTGCGAGCGCTCGCAGTCAACCGGAACTGATCACGATGGTCAATTCCGGACGAGTGCCCAGTATGCCGTCATATCTCTCTGCCAAGCTCAAGGAAACAGTACGATCAATGTTGACTCTGAATGTAAGTCATAACCCGACACACTGGAACAACGAGAATTTGACCTCCGCGAAATAGGCTGCCAGGCGACCGTCAACTTCAGAATTGATGAAGATTTCCGAAGTAGATTTCCAAAGAAAGTTGATGAATCTGACAATCAGGTATGACAGGCTGAGTCGTCGAGAATGGGACTGTGCCCTTATACTCAGCTTGATCTCGTAGGACGGAACACATTGCCGCATTCAAGCACCGTGTCGAGCTCCAGGCCAAAACCATATCTGCCAAAGAACAGAGCCTTCTCGAAAGAGAACGACGCGTGGAACAGAAAGAGCTTGCGGTCCGAGAGGCAGAGCTTCAGCTTTTCGAGCGTACTGAAGGGGTCCGTCAGCAATACGGCGACTTTCTCAAAAACCGATCAGCACTCGAGGCCGACAAGGTTACCTTTGAGCGGCAAAAGTACATATGGGAGCGGGAAAAGGCGGCTTTGTTACAGAACTTGCAGACCCAAAAAACAGCGGCAGTGCCACCAGCAGAAACTTCAGCCGCGTCAAGAACAGGGCCCTGCGAAGGCGTCCCAGCTGTGTCGTCGGTGGAAACAAAGGAGAGTGCCGCATCAAACATGAGTGCCGATGAACGATCGGTCAGCCAAATGATTGGGGGTTCTCAAGAAGGAGCGATGGCATCGAGAAGTAGCCCCAGCTTATCAGCAACAGATTCGGGTGAGTAGATATGACGGCAGCGAGGACTCTACTGATTCTGGCAGCCGAATCTACAGAGTCGTCGTCCAGAAGGTCGTTCATACCGACGCGGCAAGCGCTGCAAGAACGCAGGTATGTATAGTCTGCGATATTGGCGTCCACCATGCTGACATTGCCCTGGCAGCTATCCAAATACTTCTCTTGGTCACGGTCGAGCTCGACAGCCTATTGAAGCCGATACGCCATGCAAGATGCCTGGAAGCTACAACCCGGCAGATATCAGCCGAATGCTGGTGGACTCGCCAGCATCGTCAAGAACGCCCCTGCGCAGGAAAGCCCAGACGCGGTCCATGGGAAATCTTCGCGAACAAGCCAAACTGGATGTGGAAAACATGCCGCCCTCTCCGGATGAAAGCGAAGATGGTGCTTCTCCTATGGATCAAGGCACGCCTTTCTCGGACAAATTGAGTGGTCGCGCGAGCGTCAGCAGTCCCAGCGAATATCGATCACGTCTCGAAAAGGCCAATGAGAGGAAAATGGCAGAAGCTCGCGCTGAGCTAGCTCCATTCAAGGCATCGATCCGCGCTCGCGCCAGCTCTACTGCAGCTACCCCAGCTCCCGTTTCGCGCTTGCCAACCTACACCTGGAGGGAGAACATGACGCCCGCCAAGTGGTCTCCGGATTCAGCAGGAGAGCTTCCCAGCCCCTTCCTCAAACCTCCGCCTCCGCCGATGCCGACTTTGACCAGAGCGAAGCTAGGAGGAGCAGGATCAGATCTGCGCCAACTGGCGTTCAGAAATGCCCAGGCAGCTATCATGGATGCTGCGCTCAATGGACAATAGATTTGCATTTCGCCCTCGCCCAGTCCCTCTCTAGTTTATGCGGTTGGGTCAAGGCGCATTGACGAAGGGAGCTGCACTATCTCAAGAACGACAGATTCGTCGACAAAGCCCATGGTCGACCGGTGTCTATACACGACAGGCTGACCGTTTGCTGATGGTCCTGGCATCGATTAATTAGCGATGGCCAATGGGATGTCGACATGCTCGGCAGCATTACATCTACCAGGTTTGGTCCCCTCGATACGCATCATGATCGCGCATAGAAGCGAAACAGACTGGAACTATGCGAGTTTGGAGGATAAGAGGAGTTTGGCGATGTTTTAGCAATGCAGGCTGTGATAGACAGCTATCTTATCATATACTATTAATACCGTCGCACAGGGTAACTGCATCGTGTGGGTGAACCAAGCATGAGAAGCGCTCCATGGTGCACGCACAACGTGTGCCTCGTTCCGACTCGAGCGCACTAGAATATTCGGCTTGACTTGACATGGGTGAAAGCGCCAAGGAGAAAAGAGGCCCTTGCGTCTGAGCCTTGGTCGCAAATCAAAGTTGATCTTGGTCTCAGAACCAGCCCGACTTTATCTGCCTCCGGAAAGTGTTTTCGAGATCAGCTTGTGAAAGACGTCAGAAAGGCCACCGCCGTCGTTCCCCATGACGTCAGTTCGAACTTTGCGAGTCCTTTTGAAGCAGATGTGATGAAGTGCCCGCGACTATGCCGGTCAACGAAAACGACGAGATCTTGGGATTGGTCTCGGCCGAGGCGGTGAGGCCAAAGAAGATTCGTCCCGGTGACGTTGCCCTGTTCCCGTCAGCGCGTCTTGTAAGCGATTCCTGCCTTGGGGCGCTTGGGTAAAGCTCAAGGTGCACCGCACCATATCTCCGGTGTCGGTCTTTGAACCCTCTGGAAGGAGATGCAGGAGGGAGACCCGACCCATGAATCTTTCCTCGGTGGCACACGATTCTCGCCTCTTTCCGTTCTCGTTTCGGCGGCCTCTGGCCGAAAGACGATTCAGCCTCAATGGTATCCCATCACCTGATAATGACGTACGGTGCAGGCAGACTCCCGGCTCCTGTACTCGTGGGACGCCATGTGATCGTCGTCTAGGCAGCATCCTTTTCCCCGAGGCGTAGTCGCGTGTCAGATTGACCGCATATATCGATGGGTGGCGTAAACGATGGAGATTCGGGTATAGGAATGTATCAGAACTCGTCAGTCATCTCCGAAAGTTGCCGTGAAACAGCCACTCTGCACTGCTTTGTGCAGAATTATCGTTTCATTCATCCGCTCGAAAATCGCATTGCATCGTCATGCGAGAGACCTTTTTTTTTTGTGGGGGCATTTCGATGAGCAAATCGTGTGCAGTCATGTTCGGCCCCGGCCCCCCCCTCCTCTCCGTAGAAATCGCAAACCCGCGGTACCGGGGTCGGTTCAGGGTACCCCATAACTGACACAGGTCGCAATCGTGGCGGTCATACCTGGTAGGCTTCCGAATCCGTATGGAGGGTCTATCGGCACGCCCGAACACGAGCGCGAGTGCGAGCGTAGGAGTCGCCCGCGTGATCGCACGAGAAGGGCACATCTCTCTCGATGAATCACGCGCGCCGTCAAGCACGATCATTGGGTTTCAGCGAATCATGATCCGAGAACAAGGAGAATGCGCAAGAAAGTGGCTACAAACGCTTTCCCCCCGCCCCCACCCCCCGCGGTCCTGGGGCCGCCCAATGATCTCGCGCATCGACGTCTTGGACTGGGAGGATGACAGAGTCGCACTGGAAAGTCCTAGCGCGGTGGGACTCCCGGTGCTTGTAGTATGTGCCCACATCGAGACACGATTCATGGCAGATCGACCATTGGATACAATCTATTGTAACATCTGTTGGGTTCGGTACCCCCGTCGTGATCAGGTGTTTCTTGGAATGCGATACAGTACGGAGCAAAGGGATTCCCCGGGATCGCGCTCGCCGAGGTATATTCCTAATAAGAGGGCGGGCCGGCCCCAGGCCCGATGGGCGGTTGTCTTTTTTTTCTTTTCTTTTCTTTTCTTTTCGTAAAGGGTGGTCGTGCGATGTGTGCGCGCGCGCGCGCGCGCGCAATCACCTCGCTTCGTGCCTGTCGCTCGTCAACGGCTACCCCGCGCCCACGCATCAGCCCTCTCTCTGCATGGAAAACACCAAGGAAGACCGACCTGCACCTCCTCGTCCTCGTCCTCGTGGTCATCCACCCTCCTCCACGCGGCGCCCGCCGCTTCTTCCTCGCGCGAGGAACGTGGACTCGCCCACAAGGGTGTCGACGTGCCGTTCCACTCGATGGTGAGGACGTTGCGGAGGGCGGCTGTGCGTCCAGTCGGGAGGAGGGACTTGAGTTTGCGTTTGATGGAGCCCATTGTATGTGCCTGTGTAGTGGGATGCCGCTGTGGGGGGACAGGGCAGGGGAACACGGGAGAGGGGGGATGGCTGCCGATGAAACGTCCGGGGTGATTGATTAGTCATCATCGGAAGCGGGCGCACCCGCGTCGCCTGCCTCTTTGGGAGACAAGGAGACGCAAACGAGCACCGCTTGACGCTGACCGGGACCGTGACCGTACCCAGCCATATCCATGCTCCGCGGCAAGAAGGATCCCCTCAGTGGACAGCACGTCCGTCCGATAGAGTCGCTCCCGGGAGCGGGAGAGAGACCCGCCGTGAGGACGTATCGCCCGAGTGAGTCCCGCACGCACGCACGCACGCACGCACGCACGCACGCACGCACGCACGCACGCTCGCACGCTCGCACACCGCGCTGATCCCCTTTGCCCCTCGTCCCCTCGTCCCCTCGCAGGCGGCGCAGCACACAGCAAAGGCATCCTCGTCAACCCGGACACCAAATCCACCCTCGCCATCCCGCAACTGAATAACCGCAAGTTTCGGAAAGCGCATAAAGAGGCCAACGATGCAGCCGCCTTGGATCGCCTCTTGGCGCCGCAGTTTCAAAGCGGGGCCGTCGCGGCCGAGCGGCAGTCGTTTGATTACCATGTTGCCGGGGAACCGGGGCCGAGTCGGCTGACGGCGGCGGCGGTGGCGGCGAGGAGTGGGTCGATGCGGACGCATACGAGTGATGGGACGGGGGAAGGCTCCGCCGCCGCCGCCGCCGCCGCCCCGTCCGCGTCCGGGAGGAAGAGGCTCCTCAGTGGGCGAACAAGGCGCGGCCGCGGTGGGGACGAGACGTCCTCTTCCGGGGCGTATCCCCACGCCAATGGCATTGGCATTGGCGACGCGGGCGAAGAACAATTGACGAGCAAGGCGCTGGGCGTGTACATTGACAAGCAAGGCCGATTGCACGACAAGGAGTATGATCCATTCGAGACGGTTCGGTCCGTCAGTAGGAAAAAGTACGAGGCCAGGTCCGCGTTTGGTGCCGCGAGGGAGGATGACAGCGAGGCCGGGAGCGACGTCAGTAATAGTCTTGTCGGGCGCGAGAACCGGTATGGCGCGTATGCCTCCGCCGCCGCCGCCGCCGCCACGTATGGACGGGCCGCGTGGGGATACGGCGCGGGCGCGGGCGCGGGCTCCCGCGGGGCGTTCGAGACGAGGGACCGACAACATGTGCACGATATGCAGAGCCGCGTCGTGATCGGGGATGGAGCGCCCGCCGTCGACACGTCCTGGCGCGACGGAGACGAACACGAGGACCACGAGGACGCGATGAATCGGACCGTCTACAGCGAATACGATTCCGGTATTTCCGCGACGAGTCCCAAGCCCGGCCATGCCGCCGCCGCCGCCGCCGCCGTAGCCGCTTCGGCTCGACCCTCGGGACTCGGTGTGGACCGGTTCCAAGGCGCCGTGTCGAGCGCCGCGTCGTCATCCGGCAGTCGTGCGTCGCCGCATCCGAGCAGCAACAAGTCGCGCACCACCACCACCACCACCCCTCATCCCTCGGCATCCGTCAAGACCCATGCTTCGCGGCTCGCACACCTCGAGGAACGCCCGCGATCATTGCTCTACCCGGCCACCCCGGCCCAGATCGCCGCCCAGCAGGAAAAAGCCAAAGCGAAACGGGGCGCCGGCGCGCGTGGTGGTGGCGCCGGTGGTGGTGGCTCAGACCCGAGCGCCGCGGACCCGGACCCAGACGTCGTGTTTATCCCACCACCCTTGGCGCCGTTCCATCCGGCGTACCACCCGTCCGGACGCGCCTCGTCGTCATCCCGCGCGCCCTCGCTCGCCTCGGTCGAACGCGCCATCTCGGGCCGCCGCGGCAGCTATCATTTCCACCACCACCGTCACGCCACCGGCGGCGCCGCCGCCGGCAATAGCGCGACGCTGCACAAACCGGCATCCACGGTATTTGCGAGTCATGAGATGAGTTATTTGCCGACCCGGTGGGCGCGCGGTGACCACGAGATCCGGACGGGCGAGGAGGCGATTGAAAAGTATCGGCCGCTCGAATGGCAGGGTAGTCAAAAGGCCGGCGTGTCGGGCAACGGCGAGCCGGATTGGACGTGAGTCGCGCGACGGGCGGTTCCGTTTCGCTCGCTCTCTGGTTTGCAAGCTAATCCCCCTTGCCCCCCGCCCCCCCTCGCGCGCAGACCATCGTGCATGGACACCATCAAGCGAAACTGGCACGAATTCAGCCTGTCGCTTCGGTTCGGCGCGCACAGGACCAAGAAAAAGCTCCAGCGAAAGGTCCAGAATGCCATGTGAGGAACAAAATGGTGTGTTTATCTTTTTGACGAATGCAGAGTCGTGCAGTGGGTTCTTGCGGGGCGTGGTATACGCGATGGATTACGGTCGGGCGGGTTGTATCTCTATGTAGCGACGTGACGTGGATCCATGTATCAAGTCTGTGTGAAACATCTCGGCAACCTTTCCCGTCCCCTCTCACGACCGATTTGACTGTCGATCGTGCCTTCCACGAGCCTGTCGTCACGGCACCAAGTTCAAGGGGATGATGGGCATTCGCGACCTTCTCGCTGTCCCGGGTCCAAAGTAGTCAGAGAGGACGGTGTATCAGGTAACATTGATGGATACCATACGCGCGCAAACCAAATCACTTGAGGCGCTCTTCAGCGACGAGGTAGTCAGTCGGACATGGGTTTGGAGGATTAGCACGGGCACAACCCATTCTGCGGTGGCGGCTAGGATAGAAAACGACACAGGGAGTAGTTGTTGTGCCTTCAAGGTCGTTCCCATCTCCTCGAGCGCGTTTCTAAAGGCTCAGGACAGGAAAGACGAGTTCATAGTCGTGTCGGGTTCAGCGCAAGCTTCATGTTCTTGTTGTTCACGTCGCTACCACACGACCATCGCATCACCCGTATTATGAATCTTCATGTGGCAGCGTTCGCTAAAATTCCGGGGCGACCATCGAAGCCATCCCAGCGAGCTCTTTGGGCTGTCCCGCTCGATTTCAATACTGTAAGCAGGCTTGTGAACAAGGGCCGTTCTTCCACCTCCGCAGTCAATCGTGGAGGAATCGTGAAGGAGGAGAATCCGGTCATGAAGAGGTAGGCGAAGGCACATTTGCTGTCACCAAAAAAAAATAACGGGACGCACGCCCGTTAGCAAAGATGTCTCGAGTCGTAATCTCTTATTACCGAGTCTACCGACGGGAAACCAGAATCTACAATCCAATGCAAAGAGTCTCTATGTAACGCGGAACACTAACAAACTATAACACAACGAGGGGAGGTAGCCGAAAAATACCAAAGACCGAAACGAGAGACATGATGGGTGGGTGCGGCGATGCAACATTATACATTGATTTCGGACCAGATGACGGGAAGGAGAACGACGCAGGCGGCGTAGAACTGAAAAGAGGGGCGGTCAGCCATGGCCCGTTTGGCGCGGTTTCATCGCAGACTGATGCTTACCACATGAACGCTCTGCACCATTAAGCGCGGATACTCGAGCAGTCCCGGCGCGGACTTGCGGTCCCCGAATGGACGCGTAAAGAGGAGCCAGAGCGAGTAAAAGGCGACGGCGAAAAAGTGGTAGAATAGAAGCAGGGGTTTCGGCGTGAGGCTGGTATGCCGGGAGGTCAGCGCGGAAAAAGACAGGCGGAAGACCCGCGGGGGAGGGGGAGGGGGTACGCACGCGGATAAGAGGCCGACGGGGCCGGCGACGCATTCGCCGCCAAGTTCAAAGTAGCCGAAACAGCCTTCACGAAGCACGGCAAGGTTTTCATCTGCGGATATGCACGCGCGTCAGCCCTGTTTTGCAACTCTCCCTGGGGGGACCCACCATCGGCGCCAAACAAGTCGTACAGCGCGATACTCAGGATATTGACGACGCCGGCCAAATGCTTGCGCTTCCAGTACCAATCCTGCAGCCGCCACCTGATGGCCTCCCAATCGTGCAAATCCGGTAAACTCTCTTGCGGGCGCAAGTACTCGGTCAACAAGACGGCATCATGCAGCGCGACCGTCATCCCGCCGCCCGTCAACGGATGCCGCATGTTCCATGAATCGCCGACCATGATGACACCTTCGCGCGCACCCCTGCGGCCCTGCATCGCGGGCGGGAGAAAGGAATTCGGCATCGTCCGCAGCCGGTCGGCGGCGAGTGCGTTCCGGATGGGAGCGTGGAATTCAGCGGGCAGGTGTGGCAGGTAGGCGTTTTCGATGTGGGATTTGAGGCTTCCGTCGGCGATGGAGGGGAGCTTGCCCTTGACGTCGACAAGCATGCGGGTCTCGCCTGCAGCGTCGGCGATTTGGTAGAGCAGGACAGGCCCTTGCGGGGTGAGACAGACGGTACCGTGGCGAGGTTGCGGAAGGGGAATGTCTTTGATGACGGCACCGACGAAATGGGAGCGTGTCTTGATCGGTTTGATGGGTGGCAGGGTGTGCGGCGTGTGGTCGGGCATGGTGGTGGCGTTGCGGAATTTCGAGAAACAGCCGTCGGCAATGATGGTCAGCGGTGCGTAAAAGTTGCGAATGGCCGTGTCGACGTCTGTTTCGGCGGCATCGTCTCCGTCGCTGCCGCGTTTCTTGAGGGCGACTTGCACGCCAATTACGCGCCGCGTGTGGTCACACGTAATGAGATTCCTCGCGGATCCCTCGACGACTTTTACGCCCGGCGCATCCTGAACCACTTTACGCCGCAAGGCATCGATAAACCGCCCATGGTGAAACGACCGCCCTTCCTGCTTGCCACTCTTGGATAACGCCCTCATTCCGCCACATGACTTTTCCCCCGCCTCGCCCGCCATCTTGTCCAATTCGGGATACGGAATCGGCACAGTCCGGTCCCCCATGACGACGCAATATCCCTCGACGGGCGTCGCATCGATTCCCTCGAGACACTCGCCCATCCCGAGCTGCTGCAGCGCGGCGACTCCACCCGGCTGGAGCAGTTCACCGACGATCCTGTCGGGCGGAGAAAGATCACGTTCGATCAGCAGGATGCGGCGGCCCGTGCGAGAGAGGCTGTAGGCGAGGGCAGAGCCGGCGACGCCTGCGCCGATGATGATGATTTCGGGGGAGTCCAAAGTGTGGGACTTTTCCTGGAGGCGAGGGTTAGTGGAATTGTAAAGGGGAAACGTACGGACGGACGCACGGAGATGAGCTGGACCTGCGAGGGTGGAACGTCGAGCATGGTGTCTGTGCGGTCTGCCGAGAGTGTTGTTGCCGCCGATTCGGAATGACAGGACGATGTCGAGTGCGGTGAAGAGCGGGAGGGCATCCTGTGCGTAGTAAAGTGTCCCCCCAAGATACCCAAACAAGACTTATTACTCCTCGCGCTGAATGTTTCACCCCGCGACTCTCGTGCCACTGTATATTTCGCTTCCGCCAGTCCGATCCCGCACGCGACCGGCTTGTCTCAGTCTCTCAGATCGCAGCGGGCGTCACGGCGGCCGAGCTCGACAGGCCGAAGGCCTAGGCCAGGAGAATGATATGTATCGGGACTCGACGGTCGGGTGTCCTGCTCTGCCAGTCGGAGAGGCAGTGGACGGCACAAGCATGCTCGTTCACAGCTTGTGCTTCACTGCAACGGGACCGTGACGCACGCGTTACCATTGCCACCTTTCGTACCAAGTCGGCGCGCAAATCTTGCCTTGTGCGCTCGCGCGACATGAGACGGCACGCTTGCAAGAGGAAACGTCCGACGCCGTCGGCCGGATCTTGGGTCTCGCGAATGAGGATTCCGGTTGTTGTCTCCATTGATGAAAGGAGCAAGTTGACTTGACGAGTACGCAATGGACTGGACAATAGAAACAAAGACGAGTCATCATGACAATCGCTAAGCGGCCAACCACTGCGTGAGCTAGTAGTGCAGCAGGCTCTTGGCCACGATGTAATGGGGAAATGAGGGAAGACGGGGCTGACAACGATCCAGTAGCAAGGCTAACACGACACAACACTGTCCCTTCTCTTCCATGTCAACGAGCCGAAAGTCAAGACCAGTAATGTAAACTTCTGATGAAATGCTATTGATCTTCTTCCACTTTGCTTTGCATGTGCTGTTACAACGAATTGACGAATTCACAAAACTGCTAGCGATCATCCAGTTCTGCCGCGACCTCCTCAAGTCAAAGATGATCCGGCATGCTAGGTTCCGAAACCGATGCGAGGGGTTTAGGCCAAGTTTCGGTTGGTGTTGTCGCCGGAAACGGCATCTCCGATCTTCTCTGTAGGTTCAAGGAGCTAAGATGAGCAAGGGAACATTGCGTCCACGCATGATTGTGCTCACGAGAGGTCGACTTGCTCTCCTGGGGCTGAACAGCGGAAGCAACAGAGTCCATGGCACCCTTGACGGCATCGGAAGCCTGCTCGACGTAGGACTGCAGAAGATTCGGGCGTCAGAAAGAGATTCTAGACATTCCAGAGTGACCAAGATGCCTCACCTTCTCGGATTCGGGCTTCATGGCGGAGGCAGCCTAGAAAGAGAGAGAAAGAGCGGGAACCTAGTCAGCGTCCCGACGTCCATGACGGAAGAGCATGGCCGCAAATGCAAAGCCGCTACTCACCTTGTCTCCCAAGCTTTGTCGGCCGACGTCAGACATGTTTGTGATAGTTTGTTAAAGTTGGTGGGGTTGTGTGATAGAAGGGTTGTGGTGTACAACATCCGCCTACTCGCCGACAGGAATTCGAAGAATGCAGCAACTTATATACCTGTTCCACGACCGGCAACGCTCAGACCGCCACATCCCACTCCCGGCTACTTCGTGCGTGGAAGGCAGATCACGACGTCATAGACACTATTGGCACACCAGGCACAAAGTAAATAGCAGAGGGTCGCTCAAGCGGAATCGCCTGCGGGAGGTCGTCAGGTGACAGTCCGACCACAACGGGACAAAACGGGGCGGGCGGGCGGGCGGGCAAGCGTCATGACGTCATTTCGGAGGCACAACCCCGCTTTTTCGCAGTCGCATTCCTTGTCGGTTCCCTGGCCGGTTTAGGACACCGAGCTGGAGACCGCTTGACCGACAATGAATATTGCAGGATGTTCTACGGCATTCCTCTGTAGATCCTGTGTCACGTGCGGCAAGTCATATACTGGGTTCTGCCGGACCCCTGCGACTCGCTGACTCGTGACCTTGACTAGTCAGAACTTCTACGGTATACCAACCGACCGGGAATTGCCAGTCCCGATAAGGTGGTCTTCAAGCGGTGGTGACCTGCGGTGTACCTTGAAAACATCGATATCCAGAGACAATGCACCCGCGATGCGGGCTCCTTGCCCATGTCGGGCGGTTCTTGCAGGGTCAACCGGTGGAAACCCTGCTGGAACCACCGTATAAAACAAATGTTGCAGCTGAAGGCAGCTACTACGTTCATATGCCACAGCCGGGGCGCTATCGGTATTGTTCGGGCCATCAAACTATAATACCAACAGGCATGACAGAGAACAAGTGTGTTCCTTGATCGGGAGCAGAATTGCTGGCACAAACACACTTCGTCTTATCCGCTGTCTAGCCGTCGATGATGTTCTCAGGATCTCTATTCGCGCGTGACGGCGGTGCCGGCTGCAATGCCGCCTCTCCGCTTGATTGACACAAAAGCAGTCTCTACTATCAAGGGAACTGCGGGGCAAATTCATGCATAAACAAGTCTAATAGGGACCACATGTCCGAGCGGCCGCAGACGGCAATTCATACAATACAGAAAAATGGCGTCGCGTGGGTGTCGTAGATAGGTCGTAGCTGCATCGATGTCGTTTCATACTGTACAGGTTTGTGACTGCGCAGCATGTTTTGTCGTAGTCGTTCTTTGCTCTTGAGCTGACATTCATGGGCGCCAGAAAGGGTGGCAATCGCTGACACAAATATCAGTCCGGCTTCACTCTTGACCGCCGAAATCTACTTGATCCCACACATCAACAGATGACGCAGCACCCCTTTCCGTGGCCCTTCTCCGCCTCATTCCTCCTCTTGCCCCCGAGTGATCCGGTGCGGCCGTGCGTTCCCGCTGCTCCGCTAGAAACGGTCATCCCGTGCGCTCCCTCACGTACGAGCATCGCCGCACGGGTGGCCGCCTCGAAGACATCGTCGACGCCTTGATTCAGCAGTGATGAACACTCCCAGTACGACTTGGCGCCGATCGCAGCCGATATGCGTTGGCCCTGAGAACACGTCAGCCGGGTCCCACTGCATTTCGAGAAAACTCACTTCAGCGCTTTCGACAAAGTTTTCGGGCACATAGGTGCCGTTCTGCTTGGCCTTTTCTCTAATGTCCGTTTTGCAGCCCACAAGCAGCACAGGCACATGAGGTCCGCATATCGATCTGACCTCCTCAATCCACTGTTGGGCTATGAGCGGGGGGAGCACAAGGCGAATTCCATGATGACTGACCTTGTTGGCGACGTTATCCAGACTATCTGGCGTGTCCACCGCAAAGGCGATCAAAATGACGTGCGCCTTGGCATAACTCATCGGCCGCAATCGTTCATATTCTTCCTGTCCCGCGGTATCCCAAAGTGCCAGCTGTACAGGCTTTCCATCAAGCTGAATGTCTGCCACAAAGTTGTCGAACACTGTTGGCGACTTCAGGGGAGTAAGAAGTTGTCGGATCGCTTCACAACGAGGCTCACATAGGAATCCGGAAAATGGCCCACTGCAGATGGAACGGACTTTAATCAACTCTTGAAGGAAAGGTATAACCGCAGAATACCTACAGCTGAATACCGTCAACTAGAATGGATCGGGTTAGTAGAGGTCCAGTGGGTCCAATCAGCAGTGCATACCAGACTCGTCTTCCCGCACGCTCCATCACCAACAATGACCTGTTCAGCACGAATATCAGTGCCCGCCGCAAATCATTAGAGGGGGAAGACTTGCCAATTTCCTGCGGATCTGCGAGGTGGAATCAAAGTCAGCGTGAGGAGAGAAATGCATGGCGTACACCACCGACCGCTTCCTGAGCCATGTCGCCTTAAGTATCTAGTGAGCCTTGATTGATGAGAGAGAGAATGCGATTGCTGAAATAAAACCTTCAGTTTCAGGACTGTTCCAAGACACGATACGAGTCGCCGAGAGGATTTCGCAGATCTAATCGATAAGCTGCGGAGTGCTCGAATGAAATGTGAACTCTGCGTTGTCGTCCTTTGTCACAATACGTACCCAACAGAGCATCGCAGTCGTATGACAGCTATCACTTTTGTGCACATGGGATCGGAACCGGCTGTGCGCCAACTGCTCGCTGCTGTCAGAAAGTCTCGGATACGGATAGAAAGCTTCTTTCGATCGTATAGGCGAGGTTAGGTATCGGTTAGGTAATTGCAAGGCAACCCTCGAATCAAGCTAAATAAGATTGCTCGTCAATTCCATGCTGGAATGCGTTTCATGCTGACACAACCCGATATACGCTCCGGCTTTGAGAACAGAGCCAAGGATTAACTGTAGCCAACCGATTGTACTGATAGATACAGAGTGACTTGGTTCTTGAATGCTGACTTGTACTCTACAACCGCTGATTCGCGTATCCGGTGACCATACTGGTTTGCGCATGACTGCGTTCATTCCGCATCAGACGGAGTGCCCTCCTCATCTTGCGCCTCCTCATCTCCTTCTTCACCGAACTGTATGCCCTCTTCACTCTCCGCGTCGCTGCCATTTTCGCTTTTAGGGTTACCAAAAGCATCCAGGCGCCGCGATTCTTGCTTGGCTTGATTGCGCTCGGCCATCTTTTGCAGGATTTTCTCGGCCTGGAAGGAATCAGCATCCTACTGAGTAACGTATCTTGAATTTGCGCTCACCTTGTTGAACATGCCTCCTGTTGACGCTCCACAGGCGTAGCATTTCGGTGTTTTGCGGAATCGATTGACAGCACAACTGCGATATTCAGATTAGCTCGTACCACTCGACAGCACTCTTTGGGCTTACTTCATGCAAAAGTAATGCCCACACTTGGTTACTATCGGATCTGTAAATGGCTGCCTGCAGATCAAGCATGCAAATGGCACTTCCTCGTCGTCGTCGCTGTCATCCGCAGCTGCCTGCCCTGTCGTCGGATTCACCGCTAGTTTGTCGAGTTGCCATCCTGCGAGGTAGTCGCCTCGGTCGTGCAAGAATTTACAGGAATCTCCATAGCCACAGAATCCGGTTTCTGTGGCAAGTCAGTCAGAAAGCTTCACTTAGGAAGCGGATTCCCAACATACCTTTATAATCCTTACATACGTCAGGCTGGTAGTCGACCACTGTGATACTCCTAATATTCGAGCTGGCTTTTTGAGGACCCGCCTTCATCTTGTTCGACGTCCTCTCGTCCGGTCGAATGTATTCTGCATATCCTGCCTTGCCTCGATACAGTCTGTCCGATGGCAGCAAATTTCCATCGTCATCGAGCCGCGGGCGCTTGATAGCTCCTGCTCCGACTCCAGCAGCCAGAGCCTCGTCTCCCGTCAGGTCCCAGTCTGCGCTCCGTGTCACAAACTCGGCCTGTTCAGAGATTCCCTTCAGTGCTTCACTCGCCCGGTATTCCATCTCGCTCTTTTGACGATCCTTTTCCCGGTCTTCACGTAGACGTTTGGTGCCTTGAACGATCGGCGTTGTAAATGTTGCTTTTGTTGTGGGACGGATGACGGCGGACGCAGCAGCCGGAGCTGATGCAAGCGACGAGGCATCTTGGTCCGATGGCTTCTCCGGAGAGACTGATCGCTTGCGCGATGATTGTGGTCTTCCGCGAGCCTTTTTGAAGAACTTGACTGTTGGCTTTGGCGCCGTTGAGGATGAGGCTTCTGCGTCGGACATGAGGAGCGACCAAGAAGGATACCGAGAGGTGAACGACGTAGAATGGCAATGGAGGAAAGAAGAACGGCTACAAGAACTCGAGAAGCTCGTCTCGATTGCTAATCCGGATTCCGGCAGCCGGATCGCAAGCCGCCGGCTGCTCGATCGCTATGCGCATGCTTGCTGCCACTGTACCACTTTCTCTGCCTAGTGTCCTTGTTTCAACTTTCCTCTCTTCCCGTCTTTTTGGCTGTCGAAGCGACCTGGACCTCAAGCTTTCCTCAAGTCTCATCTGCATCTCGAGGCGTATCAGTCCTCTATCGCCTGACACATCCTCGAACGCGCCCTTGGCCAACTTGCGCATGATTGAACGCTCTACGAATTAAATTGGACCTCTCGCCCACTTCAATTTTATCGCAAACAGGAGGACCGCGTGGATACCGATGGCTGGCAACTCCCGAGGACCCAGGCTTTGACATCGGAATTGGGCAGTTGTGTAAGCACTTCTCGTTTCGTACGACATCATGCTGTTAACTGATTGTCAGATGTGGCGCATCAGGTGGATCGCCCTGTGAGCCAAACTCGCCAACAAGCAGACAAGCATGAACGAGGACATTTTTGGCCATGATGGGGTATCAGATATGGCCTCGACGCCCAATGCAGCGGAGCTCAATGCTGCTCTGCCGCAACTCTCGTCCACTAGCACCGTTGCATTCGATGCATTCGACGACCTCGACATCAATCAAACCAATTTTTCGGAACTGGATGAAGAGGAGCAAGATATAGCGCATATCATACTGTCAGACCCGTCGTTGCTGGGTCTGGACTGTCTTGTTGGGGCTGGACCGCTGAAGAATAGAGCGCAAGGAGTAGCAAACGTCGAACAAGGATTCACGCATTCTGGATCTGATTCGAATGTGGCATCTTTATCCGGAGCCAAATCGTCACCTATCTCTTCTTTTGCCAATGCAGCGAATCCACCATTCGATTTTGCGCAGTTGTCTTCAGTCACTCCGTCGACAGGAGATTCAGGACGGCATTTCAAAGCAATCACGAATGCAAGCACGGAAAGACCACGAAATGGCGGTGTCGCCATCCAAACAAGTGGAGTCTCTTCAGCATATGAACATCGCCCTTCACCATCAGTGATGCCCGTACCTAGCCTCAGCCAGCCAAAGGGAGATGCGCAAGGTGGTCCTAGAATGACAAACCCAAATACCGGCTCTCGGGTTGGTTCACGGCCAACTTCGCCTGCAAAGGCAACTACAAAGTGAGTTCGTCGGAATATTGCTTCAAAGCTCATACTATTGCTGTGTTGAAAAAAGACCCCCCACTATGAGAAAAGGTATGAGGATGTGGCAAACTGCGAAGACCATCGTCTTACCCCTCTGTCATAGCGTGCGATCTCTGTCATCAAGCTAAACAAAAATGTTCGGGAGAGCGACCGGCCTGTGAACGCTGTAAAGCGGGGGGATGGCCGTGTCACTATGCTGTTCGTGCAAGACGACGTCCCCCTGTTACCAGTCGGACCAACATGGCACCCGCGCTACACACGCATACGGTGACAGGAGGTATTAAGGCGCCATCCACATTCCGCCCTACTCAAGTCTTATCAACAACGGCATACCGGCCCGTGCAAAATCAGCGGCCGATTCAATCGTCAAACGCGACTGGCGGATCCGGAATTCGGCCACAGAGCATGGCACCGGACGCCCGGCAGAAGATCGCTTCTCGCTCAATACTACCTCCTCCCGCACCTCTTTCCGCTCCGACATCCGGCGTTTCGACCGCAGCGCCGACACCAGCGACAAATGTAGATGTCAAACAGACCATCGCTCCGGTCCAGGCCACTCAACCTCGGTTTCGTTCCATAGCCGGGCCCATCAAAGCCGGCATGCCGAATTTTGGGCAATTCTCTGCCAACGCGTTTTTGGCGAAGAAGTTCCCGGGATTAATGCCCGGAGCAAGTCGGCCGATCAACAGTCCAGGTCAGCTACCATACATGTCAAAAGCAGCAGCGTTGTTTAGCGAAAACCAGGAAGCCATGTCGAATCCTATTCAGCAACAGCGTCCGTCAAAAAAGCGCAAAACCAAGAGTGGTGGCGGTGTAGCGTCTGCCGCAGCCGAGAACGATCTCGATATTATGGATGGCTTCGGCTATCTGTATGGTTCTCAGGATACTGGGTCGAATAACGTCGAATCCGTCAATCAGGGCTATTATGGGCCAGTCGGCTGGGTCTCGCAAGGAAGCGATAATTATCCTGGAACAACTCCAGGAGATGAGGCTATTCTCACAGACAGATGGCACGCACAAATGAGGCTCGAGGGCGAGCCTGAAATGCGGCCAGAGGAATACGTAAGTGACGCGCCTTGCGCTTCTTTTTTACCGCAAGCAGCTCATCGTGCACGGCAATAGCTACGGATAATCCGTGAAGATGGACTATTGGCGGATCTGGATTTTGAACGTCATCTGCCCACGTTGGCCCCGAAGGTCGCTCAACCCAGCCCGCCACGAGATTTTAGCCCTTCTCACACACAGACGTCAGATGACATTCTGCAGGATGTCGCCTCTGTACTCGACCTCAAATTTAATAATCGCAGTGTGGTGTCGACCACAACCAAGCAGGACGACATCGGGCCTCGCAAGGCGAACAGCGTAGCATTGCATCCCTTCTCTGAATTCGCGGACGCGGATGAGGAGGTGATGCGCCTTATTCGACAAGAGTTTGGCCATCCGGATCAAGATCTTAGCTTCGACTCTCACCACGACGCATCAACAACCACCGATATCAAGTCAAGCGGTGATGGATCGATGACTGATATGGATGCGGGGATTTTCGGCGATATACAGCTCATGAACGCCGCAGATTCTGCCGCCTTTGGAGATCAGGTCTGTGGTGAAACCTTTTCATCACGCGATTCCCACCGCTCCGAAGCTTCCTCGGTCTATCATGATAATGGAGAGGAACGTCTACCGGACTTTATGATGGAGGACCTCACCGATTTCGCCGAATGGTCAGCTCAAGCAGAACAGCATATAGCACAATCGCGCGCGACATCGCGATTTGGAACGAATCCTCAGCAATCGCCCGTGGACGTTCAGGACCTTCAAGAAGCCAGTCTTGGACCAGATGTGGCTGGTGTCGACAACCTTATCCAGCTCAGCGCCAAAAAGGAAGAGGACCAGTTCGCGCTCGATTTAGCTAGCATGTTTCCCGATACCGAAGAAGCTCAGGGCACACGCACACTACCAAATACCAACGAAGACATCATCATGGACGGTGGCTTGCTGAATATCGCGGAGTTGGAACATGCCTTGCAGCATCATTCAGAACTGCCAAATACCCCTATCGCAAAAGAACACGTTCTGCCGTCCTCTCCCGAACTACGTCCGAAAGTTGAACAGTCAGACACTCCGCTCACAACTTCACATATGCCCTTGCCTGGTATCGACACATTGGATGAGTTGCAAGGGCACTCTAATGCCACGCCCTTGTCCAGCGCGCATATCACGACACCGGCTGTTGCAGAACCCGTCAAGCTGGCCTGCCAACACGAAGTTGATATTTCGCAGATTGTCCGGGCGCTATCTCGGCTGGGTCAACCTCAGACGACCCTCGGCCAACTTATGCCTCATCTCACGCGAGCATTAGAAACATTGGCTTCGTTGCATTTGTGTACGCTTTGTGCCGTCAATCCAGGCCAGACAATACCCCAACTCGCATTGCTATCTCGCACATGCAGCATACTCATGCGGCCTCATCCACTGACGCCTTCGCCACTCCCTTTGATGATCGCCGGAGGCCGGACTACCTTTACGGGCCTCGCACCCGAAATCGAAGTTCACATTATCGACATCCTTTGGGCGAATTGGCGGAGTCATTCACTGCAAAAAGTCTTTCACGATCTTGGACAAAGAATTCATCAACATGCCAACGAATGCGCCAGGAAGAGGCATGAACACAGGAAAAACATATCGCCGCGAACAGATGGCGAGACCCTAAGCGATGGGCCAACACCCGAAGAGCTCCGATGCGATATGATGACTTTGGCATTGAAACGTTTTCGGACGAAAGTCCGTTAATCAATAGGCCTTATCAACAGGAACGTTAGGATCACCAAAACAAGAAGTACAGTTGTTCCAAATAGGAATGTCTAATGGCAATCACATATATGTGCTGCGTAAATGTGCAGCTGAGTTACGAAACCTACACTTTTCCAGTCAAATGGCAGCCATCAGATAACAGAGTCGAGCTAATATATATGCTGAGAGCCTCTGAACCAAGAATACAGCTGACGTTCACATAAGAGGTAGTGACATACCTAATCGATAGGAATTTTCAAGTTGAATCGGTTGTGGCTTGATGCCATCCGCACATAGCTGGTTAGTGCTGGTTACCAACACAGCGTTCGGAACATCTTCGGGCCGATTCGCTTCGATTGCTCGGCCTATCCGATAGCTTATCCGCTGCGGTATTTATGGCGGCAACGGTCTCTATCTCTTGGCGCAAGCCCATGCTTTCACATCCACGCTTTCGCCAATGAACCTTCTTCATAAATAAATATTGTCGACAGCTTTCGCTTTACACTGCGCGGTCAAGCTTTCCGTGCAGCATACCACCATACTAACTGCCCAGCATGTCAAGCTCGATCATCGATAACATAACCGTTCCAAATTTGTGCAGAGTGGACGCAGCATCGCCGTCCCGCCGTAGCCTTTCGCAGAGAGTATCGAGAGTTGTCGATATTGCTCTTGAAGATATAAAGCGTCCGGAGGCCATCGCTTCGGCAATCGAGGCACAGGAAGATCCGAGCTCCAGTGCACCAAGAGAGGCCGGAGAAAGGGATCCTCTCGAGTTGAGGTCGAAAATTTTGGACGACGGCTCTCTAAATGAGCTTCGACAGTAAGCTTTGGCCCCGTCGTTGAGAAAGTATGTCCAATGACTTTTCGATAGGCGAAAAAAGTCGGGAAAGATCACACAGTTCTACGAAGACCAAAATGACGTACGTGCGAATCCGTTGCTATCTGCTTTTGTTAACGTTAAGAACCACAAGCATATTGAGAGACTCCTCAAACCAATGCATGTCTTGACCTCGGAAGCGCGGGAGGAAGAGGCAGACGCGGCGGGCAGTGTCAGGCTCGCTATCCGTCTCAGCCTCTTCGCCAACTTCGTCCTTGCCGCTTTGCAGGTAAGACATGAGCGATTTCCCTCCTCTGTGCTACTAGAGTTAACAGTCCTTGTCATCGCTCCCAGCTGTATGCCGCTGTATCCTCCTTATCGTTGTCGCTTTTCGCAACCTGTATCGATGCGGGTCAGTGCACAGCTAATAATGTCGGGAGGCTGCGAATCTCATGCTGAATTCCGACTTTCATCCAGTCTTCGATCCGTTCGCGAATATCCTTCTGAACGTCCTGCACAAGCGAGCGAAGAGAGCGGATGAAAAGAAATGGCCTCTTGGAGGATCGAGATTCGAAAGCAGTGGGTAATGCTGCGCCTTCGCTGCCCATATTATTGACCATTACATTCGCAGTGTAAGTATGACGAATGACATCCCAAAAGAAAGGTCGCTTAGCAGTCTCGTGCGGTCAGCGGCAACATCGTCTACGGCAGTCTAATGGCTATGGTAAATATGATCTTGATTGTAAGGCCTTCATCCGATATTCTCGCAAGCAGTTACTGACCTTCGGGATGACAGGTGGAATCAATTCGAACAGCCGCAACCCACAAATCCGGTGACACGAATGAATTATATATACCCGCTCTTGTGTCAGTCGGTGTCGCCTTCGGTGAGTCAAGGCAGCAGCCAATGGCCTATGGCAGCAAGAATAAGTCGACTGATGTACATGCTGTTCATTAAAGTCACCAAGTTCTCTCTATTCCTTTTCTGTTACTCTCTTCGCAAAAGATCTAGCCAGGTTCAAGGTATGAGAGTATGAGTTCAGGCAGATCGAGATGTGGAGATTGATCTCGGCTCGATGCTGATCGTTTGATCATGCAGTGCTCTACGAAGATCATCGGTATGCCTCTCGATGACCCCTTATCATAAGAGCTGATTTTATTGTTGAATTCTTCAGGAACGACTGTTTCGTCAACGCTTTCGGTATCGGCATGTCAGCAGCGGGAGCCAAGATCGCCTGGTGGGCAAGTCCAACCCAGTCTACACCCTATGCTCCAATACTCATGCATCCGATTCGCCGTTCAGATTGATCCCATGGGCGCCATTATCATCGCTGTTTGCATCATGTTTTCATGGGGCAGAACCATATACGGCATGTTGTGACAGGTCTGCCAAGGCGATATGCTGACTAGGTGTCTCGCAGAACAATTCCAGTTCCTCGCCGGGATCGCCGCCCCAGTCGACTTCCAGCAGCTGGTCATCTATAAGGTAGATAGAATGATGGGGGACCATCTGCAGGCTATCGATACCTAGCTGATTCTGCCACCTCTAGGCCATGACGTTCAACAGCGACATCAAGGCGATTGACAGTTGCCGAGTTTGCCACTCAGGCCCGGAATATCACGTTGAGATCGATATTGTGCTCGATGGGGAGATGCCTCTCTGGCGGGCCCATGACATTGCTCAAGACTTGCAAGATCAGCTCGAGGATTTGCCCAACATCAATCGTTGCTTCGTACATGTGGATTATGAGAGTGAACACAAGCCGGTACGCGTGGTTTTTTGAATGACGAGGCATGCCTCTGGTGCATGGCACACTGTTATGACTGACAAGGTCCTTTTCTTTCTGCAGGAGCATCGTAAACACACGTGAGCTTCGGAGTGTCGTTTACCCAATGCCTGCGGGCTTCCGCCGCGCAGTCTTTAGCGTGCCCGTGTTCTCGATCAAGACACACGTGAAGAAAGGATACATACCTGCAAAAAGCATGCGAAATCATCACCTCGATGAGATCTGCCGTATTGTCATACTATATCAATGGGCCAAATCTCGAGCTTCCGATATGTGTATTTCTTGAGACCGACATACGGACCATTATGCACGGTCAGCCGTATGACCTGAGCTGAGCACTGTATCGGTGCTTGTGTTTCAGGGCGGACTTTACCAACTTTAAGCTGGTCATGATCAACCAACAACAGCCTAACTGACGGCTGCCGCATAGCACAAAAGGAAATGGGGACCGAAGAACAGCAGGCCATCCACTAACGATCAGAATGACGCAAAGCAAACCATTACCTAGATTGTCGTAAGCTCGGATGCTCTAGGACGTTGCTAAGAAGACATGCTATAGGCTGAGCCCCGTGCTGGATTCAAGAAGAAAAAAAGATGGGGACGACTCACCGCAAGCCGCCCCTAGCTCAACTTTGACTGGTAATTGGCAACTCAGGTCCAGACAGTTTTCCCAGGCTTAGGGCTGGATACCTCTACGAACCTTATGTCAGTATGCCTTCTGCACCTGTTCGTCCAGCAGCGTCGCACGATCCTCCAACAGTTTCACGGGCGAACACGGCATACTTTACACGCCGAATGTTAGGAAATACTTGGACGCATACGCTTTGGAAACGCAGCTGTAGACATAGATGTGGCTTCCACGCAGCGGTACAGGATCTCTCTCAACAGTGGGGGGGGGGGGAGGGGGGCGGGCAAGCTCCTCGGCGGGAGCGCAGATCTATCGCTTCAGTGTCGCCATGGATCCCCCGTTTTCACACGGGGGATTGAAGACCCGTTGAAAGGGGATGTGGTATATCCGGGCATCCTGCAGGAGTTGTACAGCATGGAAATGGAAGTTATAGGAGTGCGCGCGAGAGAACCAGAGCATGCATTGATGACAGTATGTTGAACAATCCATTTGACCTGGTTCGCGGGCGGTTGGGACTTGTATAACTAGAGCCGCAAGATGTGAAAGACTGCGACACGGCTCTTAAATTCATGCAACTTGACCATGACCCAGCAGATGAGGCAAAGGCAAATCGGCGCTTGGCTGTAGCCTGTATGATAAGGGAACCGATGGAAGATGTTCAGTACGGAAGATAGAGTTATTCACAGATAGAAGGCGCGGCGTACCAATTTTGGTGGTCGTATTCGAAACCTTCAGCGCCCTCAATCATATGGAAAGTGTAGATGAACCGCGTCTTGTCTGATAGGTTATGAGGAGATTGGTGCTGGACTCCTCCTGAGCAAGATCATCAGCGATCTGCGGCCCAAGTCATCCTGGTCGTCATCACTGCTCACCATGTATGATAACGAGGTCCCCTGCTCCGCAACATTCCTGCTTCCAACCGGGCTCCTTCTCCCAGTCAGTATCTGCCTCATCTTGCGCCCCCGGAATGTCAAGGAAACCAGTTCCCCCGTCTGGCAGCCTGACGAAGCGCTTGGTGATCGTCTTTCGTTTATGCGAGCCCGGAAGAAAGGACTAAGGTATGACCAGATCAGTTGAGGCGATCGCCTTGCGGCTCAGTCTCTTACCAGAGCACCATTCTCAGCCGTACACGGTTCAAGCGCGATCCAAAAGCCCACCGCAGAGGGAGGATTGGTGTACAGGAACGTAGAATCGTTGTGAATGGGTACTGGAAGACTATTCAGTTACACCTATCGATTGATCATACGGTCCTTACCTTTCCCACCGATCCGTGGCTGTTTACAAATTATCATGGACTGAAGCACTGATCGACATTTTCGGATTAGCATAATAAGGGCTTGAAGTGGTGTTACTTGCCGAGAGGATCTTTATGGACGGCCAGATCACGCGCCAGGTCCTGAAGCCCCTTATTCGCAAGCGTTTGTTCTTTGAAGACAGGATCTAGCTGACACAGCGCGTGGCCAATCTTGTTGATGCTCTGCTGTTTCGGTACCACAAGTTTCTTCGGGTTCGCCGGGTCCAACGCTGACGGTTCAAAGAAAGCACTTATGCGCGACGATGAGTCCAGGAAGTATTGGTCGCCTAGCAAGCGGATCAGCCGAAAAGTCATATTCGCTCGTCTGCGTCACGTCAACTTGCCAATATGTCGACCTTGCTCGGCAGTAGTGAACGCAGTCTGCCATACACAGAGATGTCACGCAAAAGCTCGAGAAATGCAAGCAGAAATTTTACCATGGGATGGGTCTCCAAGTCCACCTCCTCGATCAACTGCTTGGCCCGCGTGAGCATTGCCTCCACAGCGTCTTTGTTAAAGAAGCCCGGAATCACGAGGTAACTATGTGATCAACGAGGCATGAAATTGCATGAAGGTTCGCCGCAAGGTTGTAAGCCCAAACTAACCCATTCTTCAGGAATGCTTCCCTTTGGGCTGGATCCAGTCGTCCTGCTGCCATGCCACTCGACGAATTCGTGACTCAGTGATTTATGAGGGTATCGGTTTGCGTTCGGACTCAGGTAAGCTTCTGCGGAATCTTAGAGGACGAGGAGGCAATCACTCTAGCATGATACGCTTCGAGGCGTGCATCGACGTATCAGGCCAACATGTCGAGCGGCGCCGGGCATCTCCGCTCCAACTTTGCATCCGGCATCCGCTCGCGATCGGTCAGTCGCGGCGCGTGTTTCGGCGCGGATGCCTTGCCCGATAATGAGCTTGACTGATGCCCCTAGGCATGACTGCTCTGTCAGTCATTAAGTCGTTTTCGTTCAAGAATCACAGGTAGCACGGAGATAAATTTCCGAGTTGAGGAAAGCGGACTGTTGCACTGCTTTTGCGGAATCTATAAGATATTACAATGGTGATATATACATCCCGCTCAGCAAATGGTGTCGAAGCCGCAGCGAGGGTGTAGTTGCGTAAATGTGTCATGGTCTTCATCTAGCGCGCATTCTCAGAATGCTTTCTCACTCCGTAGAAGCGGCGCTATGCAATACGCCGCGCGTGATCGCTCATCTCCAATTCATATTCCGGCGAGGTGTTTCTATCTGCTGGCGAATCGGAAAATGCTGAGTATTGACGACGTGCTCGAAGCGCGGTCGAATCGGGCTGATCATCAAAAGGAGAGGCAGTCCGTTGGGCCTTCTCCTGTTCTGCGGCTGCGAGGGCGGTCGCAGCTACAAGAAAGCGCGCCGCATTGATTCAGTATCGAGCCCTACGCGCTGAAAATGAAGACCTACGATCTCCAATACCCGCTCGAGTTCCCCATCCAGTCTCGTGTAAAGTGAAGAGAGCGTAGATTTTCATGATGGCGCTGAATAAGATTGGATTATGCATGATTAATCGAGAGCGATTTTTTTAGCATGATTCCGGATACTCACAAGTAGTATCCAAAGAGGATCCAACATGGTACGTAAATTATATGGGCAGGATTATACCATAGATAGGGCAAGAGTTTGGCGGTGCGTGTTGCCGTCAACCAAACAGCATACTTTGAAAAACGACTGTGGTCAGAATAGATCTCGCAGTGACTAAATCTTCCCGGATGACTTACAGACAAGATGATGTTCCTTCAGAAGAGACCAAGCAACGTAAATTTCCTGACGACTAGTGACCTATTTGTGAACTCACCAGGCTGGCAAGTGGTAGCCTCCGTCGTCTTTGTTCTTCGTACTTTTCACCAAAAGATACATGACCAGGCACGGTCCTACCAGCAGCGTCAAGGGATTGATGAATTTGTCGATCATGGTATACGCAACGTATGGATGCCGATGCCAAATATGACGCTCCATAAAGATACTTCTGAAGTCTGACCTCCAGGTATTTCGCGTCCAGCGCAAGACTTGTTTCAGGAATCTCCAATTCGGCTTCATTGTCGAAAGCAATTCCGCTTCTTTGCAAACCTGGACATATGTGTTCCAGCCATGTGAAACCATCCACCGTGTCAGGAATTTGTCATCTCCACTATTCAAGTGGTATTTGGGGTTTCCGAGCCATAAATCGTTCGTAAACCCATGCAGGAATTCGGGATCCTTGAGGATGATCGTGCGGTATGCTGCTGTTCGCCCTGACAGACAGGGGATGCCACCGTCGATGTGAGTCGACGAGGCGATTTCGAAATTTCTAATGGTGAGCCGCATGGCGGCAAGCACTTCCCACATCGTCATCTTGTGGCCCACAGGCTGTACCCTCTGTGACGTGCCCACTCCGCCAATTTGCTGGTCCTCGAAACACGCAAGAACGTATGGTAAAAGGGTTGGCGGCCAAATAGCATCGTCATCCGCGAATACAATAATGTCGGTGGTGGTGTTACGAATTCCATGCGCCATCTGCAAACGCTTGTTGGCGAACGGTACTGTCAGGACGCGGATCTTGGAAGGATCCACGGATTGAGCAAGTTCTTCCAGCGGGCCTTTCATCCGCTCCTCGGTGACGATGATGATTTCTTTTGGGTTTCCTTCTAGCCAGGAATGCGCAGCCTCTGCAAACCATGGTCAGCTCAATCGGTTGATACCTTCAGGTGATCTAAAGGCGCAGACTTACCCTTGAATTCCTCTCCCGCGTCAATTGTCGGGACGATGATAGTCACATCCTCGTGTGCGAAGTAGGTCGGGTACTCCGGCAGGGGAATGGGCCGATATACAGCTCTTGCCGCCAACCTGATGAGATACCAGAAGTATCGCTGTGAAGAAGAAGAACTGCCTGTTAAACTTTCTCGTCTTACTAGCGGTTTGCTTCCTAGAACGCCAACGTACGTAGAATCCGATGACTCCAAACGGCACAACTGTCGATTATGATAGACTCAGCAAGATTCCATCCGAGTTGAGGAGCAGGGCACTTACAAACCGGGAACTTGTCAGCTGTCAAATACCTGTAAAGGAGACGCCGTTGTTAGTCAGATCGGTATGTAAACGGTTTCCGGCTTACAGCATGTTTGTAGGTCGTTCTCTGCTACGACCTTAGCAGGCCTGGAAGCCGACAGTCGAGCAGTCCTGACTCCGACTCAGCGAGCGATAAAGCAATGACGGCGTTGAAATAGATACAAGAATCGTTCTTTGCAAGAAAATAAATATCAGCTTCAGAGCTCGGACGATCGGGGCCCATCGATGGTGACAGACCTGCTGCAGTGACCACCGCGTCGAGCCTGCACGAACTGCAGATCTTCCCTCCGAAAGAAATGATTGTCGTCACCTTTGGTCCTTTGATGCTGTATATCGAGCTTCGCGTCAATTGCTGTCAAACGACCATGATCTGAATTCCCGCAGCATAGCCTGACGTAGAAACGATCGCGCTGTTTACGTTTCACCCAGTTATTCACCCACAGAAGTCAAAACGCGGGGTTTATTTTAGGCTCACGCGCCTGGATAAAAGAAAACAACGCGACGAAGGCAGTGACCTAAAGGCAGTGTACATGATGACGATCCGTCGATCAATTTCTTCCGGCGGCACTCACATACGATGGAATGGTTTGCTGCCCCTCAGGTCGCCCTTCATAGGTCTATAGATCGTAGAATCACTGACTGCAATACCCTTTCATCAGCTATTAGGCCAGACCTGTACTTTCTAGTGCTGTCCAACTGAGAATTCGGAAACGAAGCGCAGAGGGATTCTATCATTGTCGATAATCGAAGAACTACTCACTACATTGGGGGTCCATCGCGAGGATGTCAGTTCATTGACCCGACAGAACGGGAGTGTCATGCGTTACATGTAAATGTCGCCAAGTGCATATAACGAGCTCGAAGATGATTTCGCTACTACTGTTTTACAACCGGAATACAAACCCGAAAGACGTCTCCGTGTCTCACGCATCATGTCAATCTAGGGTGAATCCGCAAATCCCCCTCCTGCTCCAGCTTCTCCAAAGCTTTGCGTTGCTCCGCACTGACACCAGCTTCGACAGAAGCTTTGTCTTTTGGTGCAGTCGCGTTGTCTTGCTGCTTGCCGGATGAAGCTTGCCAGCGGGAGACAGCAAACCCCTCGAGATCGGTATAGTATTCGGCACCCATTCCGGCTGTAAGACGATCTGCAGAATTGAACGGACCCTTAATTTTCTGTTAACAAGCGAATATTAAAGATGAGATTTGAAAGGATCTTTTTCACGGGGGCCTAAGCCACTCACCCCTCTGAAGTTCTCACGAACTTCTTTACGGAATTGCTCAACCGGGTCTAGATTCATTCTTTCGCAGCTAGAATGCGCCAGATCAGCTCACTGATAAATTGAAGCAGTAGTAACAGAAACATACATCCAGGTGAACCACCGATGCCCAGTCGTGACATCTGTTAGAAAAGCCCGATATATCATAAGCAAACTTGTTGAGCTGGATGGATCCCCAACTCACGCGTGATCTCATCGTTATGAATAACTTCCAGGACCTTCACACTTTCCATGTCCTTGTTCTTTCTGAATTTCTCGATCGTCATGGGGTTGACATCCAGACCTCTTGCTTCCGCTACAAGGTGAATGATAGCCAATCGCGACAGAAGCGAGTGAGAGGTTTCCAATGCTGAATCCCAGAGTCCAGCGTGGACTGCGTACGCAACAGTGAGTATCATACCCCTGCGTATTAGAGAATATGCCTACCTGAATGTGCTCCAAAGTAAGACCCCAATTCCTGTACGAGATTCAGGTCAATAATCATCAGCAATGGATTTGCGCCATACATACCTCCAGTCGTCTGCTCAATAGGCTGAAATGTTTCGCTTCGTCTTCTGCGACCTGATGAAGCCGGGCAACTGTGAATACCACGCTGCCTTGCATTGATCTGACTGTTGTCACGCACCTTTGCCCAATCAAGGAAGAATTCGGCAGGAAGCCGCTCTCCATTAACTTCGAAGTCGGCAAATCGCGCTATGATATCCCATCTGCATGATGGACGAACGCCGTATCAGTAACACACGGAGGTGTAAAAAAAAAAATTCGGTCGACTTACGCCAGGTCGATCGCCCATTGCTCTATATTGGCTAGCGCATCTACACAACGGCGATGGCGACGGCGACGCTCAGATCAAAAGCGACTGGATTATCATCGGCGATAAACGACTTACGGAGCATCAGAATCCTGCTTTTTTCATTACCTCCCTTCCCGCGATTCTTAACGTTCCACACATCCACGGTCTTGATCGACTCTCCCCGTGGCGGGATGAACCCTTCCACGGTCCGCCCCTGCTTAACGTCCTCGGCCCTGGATATCCGTTCCGCCTCCTCCGCCTGTGATAATGGCTCGAAAAGCGATTTGGCAGCACTGACGTCCTTCTGATTCGGTTTAAGACTTTTGAATTTGCCGGTACGGAGCGCTCCCAGAGTCTGTCTTGTAAGGCGAATCTTGTCCGGTGCTGAAGACGTTTGAAGTATAAGTAGAGCCGAAGAAAGTAAGGTCTTTGTCGGAAGTTCATCGTCAGCCTCTACCCCTGGTTTTGCCGAGTCGCTGTCCAGATTGAGTGTTCGAGTCAGCGCTGATGTGATAGAAGAGATTATTCCTGTTGTTGCTCTCGAGCCTTCGCTGGCAGGCTGCTCCTGTCTCTGTTGCGCTGGCGGTGGTGGGGGATCGGCAAAATCCTCGCTAACACCGCGCACTTCAACGACCTCCCACTGATTTCTGGCCGGAGTGTCCTCGTCCGAATTCTTTCCCTCTACTGCCGGTTCCTCAACGTAGACATCCCAAGACCGTTTCGTTGCTCTGATCTCAACCGTATAGACACAAACCGACATTCCCGTCGAGCTCGATCCATCGCGAAGGTCAAAGTCGTAGAGATGCCATGGACAGACGATTGTTCGGCCTGGTTGACCGACGACATCCTCCATATCACGCATTTCGGGCTCTAGATCCCACTGCTGTCCTTCCGATGCCGACTCCACTGTGCTTGATGTTCCGGACTGTTCGATATGTTCTTGATCTTCTTCCTCTTCTGCGAATTCGGCATGGGACAGTGGCGCCGAGAGATGCGGACATGTTGCCTCCATACAGTACATCTCTACGCCCTTGAGCAGAACATCCCCGTTCTCCATTCGCTGCATTGCTGCATCCTGAGCGACGTCTCCGTCGAAGTGCAGTCCTGCCTTGGAGATCGGCGATAAGCGAAACAGTAATAATTTATGATATCGTTTTGGAGAGGACGTCGTCCGCAGTGATAATTGAAAACGCGTGTGCGTGGATAGGTGATCGAGTGTGCATATTCTTTATTGAAAGACCTTGAGACAGGTATGAAGCGGGAGTCAGACTGTCTGACTTACCTGAGGAAGCGTTTCTGCGATCGTGGAGTGGTGATTGACGGCATAGCGGGGATGGAGCAGGTTGACCCTCAGAAGGTTCCTCTGTTGAAGCTTGCACAACGGTCAAGGGAAACCTAGAGAGCTATCTAGAGTAGCCGTCTCATCTTGTCGGTCGAACGGAGATAGTTCTCCAGATAGATCGTCTGAGACACGCGACGAGTTACGGTGATCGACGGCGGATGCATCTGTGGAGGTGTGTTTTCATCTTTCCGCTGGCTAGTAGCTTGGCGAGTCCCCTATCTTTAGTGGATTGGCAGAGGTGGTAGCAGCTTCGAACTCGACAGGACCTCAGAATACCACTATAGCCCACGATATATCCTATGCATTTCTCGGACTCCTCGCTAGAAAAAGCCTAGCATTAATGATAGCGACTTCAAAGTCAATGTAGCCTGTCGAGGCTAAAGTCGTGAATGATAGATGAACGCGATCATTGGTAATTGAAGCAACGCACCGCCGACAGCGACCGAGACTGCCATTTTTCCATCGAGCAAAAGACTAACAAAGTGTCCAACAGCCATGGAACAATCGGACTTATGGTCGCAAATGTCTCACGACCACGACACCGGGCGTAGGGGAAATCAACCCAGGTGGACCCGCTGTTCACCCGAGCTGAACGCGGACACTGTGACAGGCTGCTCTGCTCAAGGCGTTCCCGCTCCGGCACAGCTTGGCAAAGGGACCATCCATGCGATCTTGTTCAATTGTTGCAGCATGATTTCACGCATTACCTGTACTGTGGTACCTCAGTTGGATACCAGATCGCTGTCTGTAAATGTACTGAATAGCTAAAGCAGGCTCTTCAAGGAAGAATGAGGAATGTTATGCTCATAGATAGCTGCTAAGGACTGTCTTCGCCTTGCGCTCGGAGATCTTACAGGGACAAAAGCATAGCTCCATGTCGGAATGGCTCGAGTTCTTCGCCTGTCCAGGCGTGTCGCGGTGCAAAGCTCGCTGCAAGCTCATGTCTTACAGTGATAATTGCAACGGATTTGGCATACACTTCTCGCAGTCAGCGTCACAAAAGTCAAGATCTTTGCATATTCGAAGACTCCTCGCGATCCCCGTGAACGCGCTCTTACTCTCAGGCGCAAGTTTCAGTCTGACTCTGGGCTCGCTGGCCGATGCGCGGCGGAGAGCGCTGCGAATTCCGCGGGACGGTTCAGCCAGAGCGTTTCCGTGCGTCCGGAACGATGCCGACGTCAAGTCGCGGTAACGACGCCGGCGCCTGCCCCCTTCCGCGCGTCGCCCCGGTCGAGACAGGAACCTTCAACCTTTCTACCCAGGCCAATTATCAAAAGGGATTATCCCCACCTAGGAAGCAACTTTCTCTCGTAACTTTTCCATCATCATGTCGGACGTCAAGCTCCCCTCCGTTTTGGCTGCTCAGCCCGAAGACATCCAGCTCTTGTTGGCCGCGCAATGCCACATCGGTACCAAGAACTGTGACAAGTCCATGGAAAACTACGTTTGGAAGCGACGGGCAGACGGTGAGTTGTGGTGCAGTCGCGAGAAGCGGTTGCGACGAGGATGCAGGCTCGGGGATGCTGGACGTGCGGAACATGGAGGATTCGGAGTTGGCAGAAGGAAGAGACGAAGGGCTGGTTCTCCGGAGGACAGATCCTGCTAGCAGAAGCAAGAGAGGCGAGAGGAAGCAAGGGACAGGCAACGAATCGCGAAGAAGAAATACCGCTTGCGTCCCATCGTCCGATCTTGCATTCTCGTCCTGAATGTCATTATTCATAACGTGGAAACTCATAAATGCAATCCACAGGTGTCAACGTTATCAATGTCGGCAAGACCTACGAGAAGATCGTCTTGGCCGCTCGAATCCTCGCTGCCATCGAGAACCCGGCGGACGTCTGTGTCATCTCTGCTCGACCTTACGGTCACCGAGCGGTCTTGAAGTACGCTGGTTTCACCGGTGCCAACGCCATTGCTGGCCGATTGTACGTGGGAGCGAGCCGATGGGCACATACAGGAAGAGGCTGAGGATTTCGTCTTTCCCTTACAGCACCCCCGGTAACTTCACCAATTACATCACCCGATCGTTCAAGGAGCCCCGAATCATCATCGTCACCGACCCCCGAGTTGACCACCAGGCCATCCGAGAGGCCGCCTACGTCAACATCCCGTGAGTGCAAGGTTTGGCGATATCGTATCACGAGACTGACACTGCATCCCTTTTAGCGTCATCGCCTTGTGCGACACCGACGCTTCGTTGAAGTTTGTTGACGTTGCCATCCCCACCAACAACAAGTCCCGACACGCCATCGGTCTTGTCTGGTACTTGCTCTGCCGAGAAGTCCTCCGATTGCGAGGATCCATCGGCCGAGGTTCCGATGCCTGGGGTGTCCTTCCCGACTTGTTCTTCTACCGAGACCCGGAGGAGATCGAGCGAGAGGCCGCTGACAAGGCCGCCGCTGCCGCTGCCGCCAACGAGGTCCCCGCCGAGGCCGCCCAGGCCCAGCCGGAATGGGATGCCACCAACACTGACGCCCCCGCTGGTTTCGCCGCTGAGCCCACCGCGCAGAGTGAGTTGAGCCGAGTGCTGTCTTTGTCCATGATGCAGGAACTGATGCGGTATCCTTCGCAGCCCTCGACTGGTCCGCTGACGCTGCCGCTGGTGACTGGTCCGCTGACGCTCCTCAGCAGGCTAACTCCACCTGGTAGATTGCTTGGCCTGCGCGCTGAGTAGGGATATTCGTTTCGTGTGGCTTTTTGGAGCGGTGATCTGTGGAAAAACTCTATATTTTTCGATGTATGATTAGACGACACAGACGTACCAAGATGCTGGATGAGATGGATGATCGACGGCTTCTCGCACTTTGGCAATGCTCAATGATTCGTCTTGAGATCGAAAGATACCCTTGCCCCTCATCACCATAGGCCCCTAGTGTCATCGCTCACGTAGGAGATTCCTGAGACCCGACCTATCAGCTCTTTCGGAGGGCACCCAGATCGACGGGTTTTGCTCTCAACTTCCCTGGGATTTGAGTCTTTCATTCATCCTCGTTGTGGTGCTCAACGAGATCATCAGCAAGCACGGACCGATATGGGGAGCGGCCGCACTGTCAGGCAGAACAGTGATTCCATATCCTCCATCCCGACGCTTAGTGTATTATTAGATCACTGAGAACCAAGCCCATATCTTCTAGCTCAGCTTCTTCCGTTGCTCAATCGCTAAGCATGAAATGTGCTAATCCCAACCGCCCTTTCGGCGACTTTCCTTCTTCATACTCTTCTTGACCTTCTCCGCTTTGCGTCTCGCTGCATCTTTTCCCATCAGGTCTCTGACCTTTAACTTTTGCTCTTCGCTCGTCGGCTTGACGATCATGCTTTGAGCTGTCGTGCAGATGACATCGTGCAACTTGGCGACAGAATCTGCACGATTCGAGGCTGCAAGTCTGGTAGCGGAGCTGGAGATCAGCAGGGAAGGTGGTGTGGTACTGAAGTATGGCTGTTGCATCCGTCCATAGGTAAACTTTAGACATGCACAGCTCGAATGCCAGAGACAATTCTTACCGTCTTCATCAGTTCCGGTATAACGAAGCCAGGTAACCATCCTGAGGTCTTCGCCTTATCGAGCGGCAGTCGCAATGTCGCCTTGGTGCTCAATTTGTTGACATTCTGCAAATACAAGAATGGTTTGATTTCCAGCTCGTGGTACGCCAGTTGACAGAGCTGTGAAGGGATTCTCTCACCTGTCCGCCGGGTCCAGAAGAACGGCTCATCGTGATTGTGTATGCATTTGCAGGAATTGCATCAGGTCCTGCAATCTCGAACGATTTGATCCACTCCATGGCTTGTTCATGGTCATTTTCCTCTTTGAGGTGTGATGGCCTCGACGGAAGGGTTGTGACGAATCTGCCAAGGAGTCTCCATGCTTGATCCTGTCGGTAGTGGCCTTTACTCTGGCGTAGTAGTTGCGGAGCCAGCCATCGCGGAAACCCGTTCATGCGGTACTCATACGATAATACGTCTTCTGCAGCAGGGCAAACCGCTCGTGCTATTGACTCCTTAAGGGCAGTTGAGAGGGGTCTCCGTGTCGTGCTCCACCCTCCGGGCTTGACACCGAAGCAAAGCATCCTGCTAGCTATCCCGCTAGCTTTCCTACTCGATCACGTATCCGCCAAATCGTAAACAGACGCGCCGTCGCCTTTGCCAAAACGCGAGTCTCGTAGATTATCGTTCAACTTTGATATCTCCGGAAGGTCATTTGGCTGATTTGTGTATCAACCAAGATACCGGGACCCTGCTACGTTACCTCGAGGCAGCCATCATGAGCTCCAAAGCGCCGCAGGCACGGAAAGTCAGTTCGGGGATGCCATACGAAGACCGCAATGTGTGCTCACAGTGCTGTTTTGTGATCTTTTGTTAGGCTGGAACAGGAGCCACGAAAGCAAGCTCTTCATCAAAAGCGACGAAATCCACAGCGGAGATGAATGTAGATGAGGATGACTTTGGTGGTGAGCAGAACGTGATTAGCGAAAGCTAGATTTCTTAGATTGAAGTCTGTGCTCTAGGATACGGATCAGATGACGCCCATTCAGCAGCCGCAAAGAAACCCAAGACGGCTACATCAAAGACAGCTAGCGGTTCGACAACTCAAGATCGAGCGAAGAAGCCTACTACGGCTCGAGACGAAAAGATGGTGGATCCTAACAAAGAGGAAGAAGAACAGCCGAGAAAGCGAACTTCGAGTCGCTTGCAGGGCAAAGGAAAGGGCAATGATGTGTCCCAATCTTCCGCGATCGTCCCTGTCAAGTCAATCAACAAGGCCACGCATAGTAAAGCGTCGCATGATGCAGGTAACTCCGGCTCCGAGGATGATATGGAAGAGTCAGATATGCGGTCACGGCTGAAAGAAATGACAAACGAGATGGCAAAGGTCAGTCCAGACAAGGCGTCGATCTTCTCTGGGATAGTGCTAACCCCACCGTTCTAGATGAGATCGCATTTAGACAAGTGCATGGACGAACGGGACAATTACGCAAAACAGGTCAAAGAGCTCAAAGATAAGAGGATGGCGGTGACAGATGAGCTGTATGACAAGTATAAGGCTGCGGCCGATAGCCGTGCTACAGGTATGTCGACCGATTCGCAGATTACGACTTTCCCTAAGTCCGTTTATCGGCTACAGCTCAGGACGAGGTTATCCAAACAATGCAGAAGATAAATCATAAGCTGTCCTCACGCGTTGCCAGCTTGGAAAAGGAGCTTGTCGCAGCCAAATCAGCAAAAGTCGTCGAGAAAGAGGCAAAGCCACCGCCTGATCCGGATGCTGATGCGCTCAAGAGATTGAAAGCGACATTGCAAGCGGTGGAAGAGGCGTCAAAGCAGAAAGACGTCCAGCGTAAGCCCGTGCCGTGGTTTACTGTCACCGACCGGCCCTGACTAGATCGCTGCTTATCAGTCAAAGAATATGAGACCGAGGTGAAGCTGGCAAAAGACGCGTTGGCATCTGCGAATAAGAAGCTTGTGACGGCGCAATCGGCATCTTCGACGACGCGCGATGCCGAGGAGACTGCCAAAGATTCCGACGTCATCAAGTGGTACGAAGATCTGACGAATCTCGTCGTACTTAGTGTAAAGGTACATAACGGTGATTGCGGAAGGGAGGTCACCTTCGTTTGCGTAGAAACGCTAGCTGAGCACAGTAAGTGATACTATTGCTAGTCAATATTACTTCAGTTGTCGCTGACCACCTCGAATCAGGCTTGAGTTTCCGAGCAAGATGTTATACAACAGCAAAGGAAGATCCCGCGAAGGCTGGCACATGGCTCTACACAAAGCAAGTCGATTACACGCCAATAGGGCTCGAAGCCGAAAAAGATGCGGCCTTCTTGGCGCGCTTGGAGATGCTGAGAGACCCATTCACCTTTACGCGCGACCAGGCGTACGCTTTTATGGCCAATCTTCAGGAAAAGATGACAACCGACGAAGAGGCGGAGTAGCTGGAGGGAATATGGCTGCGAATCTGTCTGACTGCACCCTCAACCCTTTATTCGATTTCGCCTGCCTTGCTGAATGACATTTGTTGTATTGAGTCATATAATGGGAATAATTTGATTGGTATGCGATGATATGTGGTATACCTGTTACAACCAGTCGGTCGATTAAGACACCTTATCTTCGTTCTTTGACGAAGAATTGCAGAGTCAGGAAGGAAGCGATGATGAACACGCCGAAGACGATGCAGAGAAGAGAGATATCGGGCCACCAGAATGCCTGTATCGTAGAGCAAGTTAGCACTATGCAAGGGTGACAGACTTCAAATGTACCTGAGCATGGAAGCCGAAAGATGACAGAATGGTTGCCGATGGCACCTGGATATCAAGACCAAACTGTAGGCATTGGGCTGGTCAGGCAAAAGTTTTTCGTCTCATCGCGCTGGCTTACCTTGTGTTCGATGAGCTGAAGATATCGTAACTCGTTTACCAACAGCGCTTCGTAACCGGCATGGAAGAAGGATGTTGTTTGCATCCATTTCAATCCATGAGGAACTCGGTCGTAATTCATGAAAAGGCCGGCGAAAAGTAGGCTGGGACGAGCGATATCATTAATTGCTGAACAGGAAACCAGATGGTGGAGTAAACTTACTTGTATAGCATGACCATGCTACCCAACAAATTAGCTACTCCAGTATCGGCGACTGCAATGCTGAGGAACAAAACGATGCTGGACGCGGCGAGATTGAACAGCACAAGAGTGAGAATGAACTTCCAGAACGACGCCACGTTGGGATTCAGGCCTGCTAGACCGTAGACGATTGATCCGAGAATGAAAGGCGGGATTACCCGCAGAGGTAGGATATCAAACAGAACCTTGGCTGAGAAGTAGGTAACTGGTGCATAATAGCCATTTGCCCTGCGTTGATGGAGCTAATCAGTAATAGACGGACAAAGCTGAGAACCTCAAGCATACCTCTCGCGCATGAATAGCATCCGCTCATTGGCAAACACTCCAAGAGATGTGAGAGTGGAAAACCCAAACAATGAGAGAATGAAGAGGAATAGTCCGAGTCTGTTTTGGAAGCCTGGAATGTCGTTTGTTACTTTATAGAAGAAGAAACCACAAAGGACTATGGCGATTCTGATCAGCTGCTTTCCAGTGCATGGACACGAACGCTACTTACAAGCAACCGCGATAGCCATCACGTAGTGAGATGCCATCAGGAGTGGATTCCTGTAATACCCAAGGATTAGGGGGAGGCTCTTTGGGTCCAATTCCAAAAACGCACCTGTACAGATTCTTGAAAGCTCGACCCGATAACAGTTGGAATTGCGTCCACCAACTGGCCTTTCTATATCCTCGCAGGCGAGTAGCATTTGTAGCAATCTCTCGACTTCCCTGCAGGCCTTCACCGTTGTGTATTCGATGGATCTCGGCTTCCGTGATTTTTGCCTGATCGCTGTCTCTGAAGCCGCTAACCAGTGCGTCCAATTGTTCCGGTACAGGCGGGACGATAACAATAGACGTGCGGTTGCGAGGCTTGACGGAGGCTTGCAGTACTGATTTAACACGCTGCCATATGCGCTCTTGCTGCCCAGACTCTGCGGCGGCTTCGATTTCTGCTTCTTCAGAGTCAACTTCATCACCTGGTACTGAGTCTCCGCTAAGACCGTTGACCCGATTTGCCTTGTCGGCTCGATGGTCCCCCGACGCCTTTGTCGTCATATCAATCAGGTAGTCTGCAATGTTGTACCCAGGTGGACAGGTATATCCCAAAGAGCTGAAATGCTCCGAGCATTGCTTGAAGTCTCCCGAATACACCATTCTGCCCTTCGCAAGGAGAAGCAAACGGTCAAACATGGAGACAATGTTACTTTGTGGCTGGTGAATGGTGAAAACGACCGTTCGATTGTATTCGCGTGCAAGGGTGACCAACGATTCGACAACGTTAAAGGCGTTATAGGAATCCAGACCTGAGTTGAAAATGTCAAACATCAAGTCAGAAACCCGCTCAACAACGGTGCTTACCAGAAGTGGGTTCATCCAGGAACAGGATTGAAGGGCTGGTGACGAGCTCGCAAGCAATAGAGACTCTGCGCTTCTCGCCGCCCGATATTGAGCGCTTGCCGGACTCTCCGATCCGCGAATCTTTGATACCCAAAATACCCAACTCATTCATCGTCTCCAGCGTTCTGAATTTTTTGGCTTCCAAGCTCATTTCACGCGGAAGTCGTAGGACAGCTGAATAAAGCACAGTCTCATAGACAGTCAATGTAGACATCAAGGTATCCTCCTGATCTACGAAACCGATGACCCGTCGATATAGGGCATCGTCGTCGATTTCGCTCCCATTGATATGTAGACGACCTGTGACCCTTCCGCGCTTGTTCTTTCTGGCCAAGATATCCAGGAACGTGGATTTGCCGGCCCCAGAGGAGCCAAGAATGGCCATAACCTGACCGGGCGAGACGGATCCCGTAATATCGGTAAGGATGGCCTTGTCGTTAGTAGAATACGAGAGTTTCTCGAAATGTAAAGTGGCCGGAACGTGATCGGTCATCAGTTTGGCAGCCTCATCAGACGGCAAACGGACGCCGCCAAAACCTTCGGGTTGTCGTTTTGTTCGTCCGAGATACCACAACACTATGAAGAAGACTATACTCAGTCCGCATCCTAACGCGAGTGCGTGAATACGCACGTAGAGATGTCAGAAGGAAGATAACGGCGGCCAGTCCAGCACTAAGGCCAACCCAAAGACTGTTATTTGGCGGTTGCGGCCGCTGTGAGGGACATTTGAGCGATTTCCTCCGAGCTTCACACTTTGCCCAACATACCTCATAACCAGGAACTTGGGTGTAATGTAAACACTCTCCCGCATCACAATCCAACGTGATACTCTTGTCGCCGAAAATGTCGTTGATAAGACCATTCATAGCCGGTTCTTCAAAAGAACATCCTTTGCCACTGTTGCACTGAAAAGTCGCCGGCCCTTTGACTTCTTCCGAAAGAAAATCATCAATATCTGTAAGAGCGTCGAATCATCGGTATGCACTATGTTTCAGTCAGGGATTTGCGAGAAGTACGCACTGACGCTGCCATTTTCGCCACAAAGAAATCGTCCTGGAACACATGCACAGTCGATAGTCTTGCACTCGTACCGGGTCCTGTTCGACTCATAGCTATTGGTTCCCTCCCATCCGCACCCCTCAAGCTTGCAGTAAAAGCTCTCGATCTCATCAACCCAGAATTGGAAAGAGCATGTGCCCATATCGTCCTTCAGACCTTGCGCTGATGCACCTGTGTCGCTAGACATCAATGGTGATAACAAAGGATGTTGCCTGGCACCAGCATTGATAGAATTGTTTGAGGACGGGCCGTTCGCTGTGCAGGAGAAAGTGACCTGCGGTTTCTTGTTGTCTGGGATGGTGTCGATAATCTTGCGGTTGGTGACATCACACATCTGATAGTTCTGCTGAACCGCTAGACCTCCTTTGTAGCAGACCATGTTGTCCGTGTCATCGTTGTCTACATCGTCCTGGTTTATGGCCTCTCGAATGCTGGGATAACGAGGCTTGAAAGCCTTGCAAACCTTGTCTTCCTCGCAAACGTTGCAATTGATTCCGGCCCAACCTGGTTCGCATTCACAACGTTCACCCTTCTTTCTCGGGTATCGATCTGCACCTCCGGCAAGAGATCCGCACAGCGGAGTCAAGCAGTCTTGCCCTCCCCATCCATCAGGGCATTTACATTGTCCATCGGAAGGACTGCATTCCCCGAATTGAGCGCAGTTGAATGCCGGAAGCATGCAATTGAAACATGGCGGACATTTATCCTCGTCCCCCGGTCGTATCAGGCTATATGGCGTCGAAGCCGACGTGGAGCGAGCGGAGCCGATTGTACTACGATGACTGACTGCCCCTGGAAGGGTCTGTGTTTGATGTGGGCCTTGAGTTGTATCTCGCGCGGTCACTTTGGACAGCAAGCAGGCTATGAAGCCTATTGTGGCGCCTTGCAGCCGCATGTCTCCTGGTATGAAAGACTTGGTCAGCCTCATCACCCCTCAAAGCACGGGCGGCATCGTTTTATCCCCATGAGCGTCGCATCGCAACCGTTGCCAGCGAACGACGACGCTTGCACGAATGCCCGCAAGGGGTTCACTGCGGCGACGGGCAAGACCGATCCCGCGATCGTCACCCGCCATACAGCGGCGATCAAGAGAGATCTGTCCGTCAATATACCTGACATAATCCATGGTACATATCGTCACCGGTCTTTCTTACACAAAGCCAGCGCTAATCGCATATAGCAGCTCATCCATCGGTCCCTGGGATCTTGAACAATGGAATAAGGATACAGCGGCTCAGAGCCGAAAACTTCAGGCTGAGGTTAAGTCTGATGAAGCTAGATGAAACAGCTGAGGAAACCGAGCCTGAACGATTCCCTCTCTGAGACATCCGGCCGATCGCACTCGCGAAGCAAGTCGCTCAACGCTCATTGCTCATCTGCACTAGTCCGAGCTTTCAGTTCCTCCGGATATCGCAGGATCAACCTCGATAATATAGGCATTGCCTACTCCAGAACAACCATCCCGCCGGTGCTGCAAGATGGGCCTTTTTTACTGCGCGTATCGCAGGCTAAACAAACCCACAGCGGTTCGAATCCTCAGAACCGCTGGCTTGTCGACACAATCCCACCACTTGACTTCGGAAAGTCCTTACGTACGGGCTTTCGGCAGTCCGAACGCTGAAAAGCTCAAAGGCAAGGATGGAGACTTTCTTTACTTTCCCGATTTCTTCAGTCAAGCAGAGCAGGAGACATTACTGAAGCTCGCCCTTTGGAAATTGGATCGGGTTGATTCACGCAGACGGCGGCGAAGGCGAAGAAAAGAATCAACAGAGCCTCCACAAGGACCGTCGGTGGGTAGCAACAATCTGCAATGTATGTTTGACCCTTCCTCGGACTATGGCTTTGAAGATGTAAGCTTGTCTTTCTTCGCGCCAATGCGCATGTCATTAAGCCTTCGCCACGATCATCAGGGCCACTTTGACTCTGTCATCACGAGATACAGGGAATCGCTAATCACCGCCTTTCCGAACCCCTCAACCATCGGCGCACCATCATATTCGTCAATTTTGAAACGTGTCTACGATCTGTTACCGCAATCAGCAGGAAGTGAACTGGCTAGGGATCTCTATTACGACAAAGTATTACCGGAGGGAAGCCCGGAGATTTCACCTGCTTTGGATCAGCCTTTCGAGCAGCCCCTACAAACGTCCACACACGCCTTGCATCTTGCTCCCGATGGATATATCCTTCCGCATGTAGACAATGTCGATGCGAGCGGAACCGTCATCATCGGCGTATCGCTCGGAGCTGATAGGATTCTTCGCCTTGAAGAGGCAACGCAGGATGGTCCGCAGCTGAAGATCGCGCATAAAGGCTGGGATGTTCTCTTGAATAGCGGATCTTTGTATATCCAGAAGTGGGTCTCACATACAGCCTCGAGTGACTCGATCGGTCCCATCTTTTGACGTTAACAGGGACAGCATCCGTTACGAGTACGCGCACTCTATTCTGCCATATGGCGACGAGTCAGTCTGGAATAATACACAGCTCGTTCCTGGACATCGCGTGAGCCTGATGGTCAGGGTAAGTGCATGCTATTTGATAGTCTTACAAAAGGGCTACAGACACGCTAAAACATTTCGACCAGGACATAAAACCGGAAGTAGCGTCGTAAAAATGATGCTCCGGGTGAAAGCCAATATCATAAAGACACAACGTCTTAAGCCTAGCTTCATGCAACTACTCTTACAACCCTTTAGCAAGACCTGCGATCCTGGCCCGCGGAAGCTCGGCACCTATATATCATGCTGGCAAGTGCAAACTCATACTTTGCGGTGTTGTCTCTGTCGATTTCTCCATTGGTTTTGAAGTACCTGGCAGGTCGATGTCCATGATGACGTGTTCAGGTGGTTGTATGGCCTTGAGTAATTCCTTTAGATTGTATGGCTTGGTAATGACGGCATTCATGCCTGATTCTAGGACAGCTTCGACTTGCTGGCGATGTACAAGTTTTAGTTTCTTCCGCAAAGATAGAACACGGCACTACTCACTTCTGCTCTTGCATTTCCCGTACATCCCACTACCCAATAGCCTTTCTTATCCCCTCTATCCTCTTCTATAACTCGGAGTCTACGTGCTGCACTCATTCCATCTAGAATTGGCATGTTGACATCCAGAAGAATGCAATCGAAAGGAATGCCAGCTTTCTCGCAGGCAAAGATAACGTTCTAGTGGTCGTGCATGCTAAAGATTCAGTCAAAGGCCTAGACAAGGTGCGGCATGAACGTACTAAAGCCTCTTGTCCATTCTCAGCCATGACGACCTTATGCTTGTGCTGCTTCAATTGTCTAGCCAGAGTTTTGCGGTTGATAATGTTGTCGTCGCAGACCAGGATGTGTAGAGGTATCACGGGCGTTACGGCCTTAGAAGGTAACTTTGCCGGCACACTGCATGGACGATCCAGAGCACTTGTTGAGTCGGCTTGTTTCACCGACCAAGCTTGTATATAAAACCGAAATGTCGCGCCTTGACCGGCGACACTAGTCGCCTCAATCCTGCCACCCTGGAGTTCGCACAATTGCTTGGCGATATACAGCCCCAAACCGCTTCCGCCCATCTGGCAATGAACATCCGAGTTTGCCTGGCTGAAGCGCCGAAAGAGTTTGCCGAGCTCCTTATCTGTCATCCCCGGACCCGTATCATGCTTTGCACAGTCAGTCATAGTAGAGAAGCGGGCAGGACAGAGTAGTAGCATACCACAGCGATATAAAGATACAGGGACGTTCCAGCTTCCAGCGCTTTGGGAGGCTCGCTTGGTGGCGCGATCGGATCTGATGGCTCAGGCTTTTTCAGCGAAATGTCGATGCAGATGCGAACCTGCCGCGTTTCGCTTTTTATGATAAACTTCATGGCGTTCGAGATCAAGTTTACTGTTGTCTGGGCCAAACGGCTCGGATCGGCTGAGCAAAAGGGAATAGCGTCAACATAAGCACAATGCACCACTATTTATCGGCGCACCTTTGAGAAGTCTCCGTTGTCCTAACGCTTGTACACTATTGCCTATCTCTACTATCATTTGCACACCCTTGGCTCGGCAATCAGCCTGAAACATCCGGTGTATTGACCTAATTATTCACACATTAGCACAAGCTTTCCGATTGTAGGAGTAGGGTTCCACCTCATAGTTGCTGTCAAGTCAAAAGGGACAGGAGTTACCGCAAGTTGATTCGCTTGAATCTGAGCAAGGCCTGGTAAGAAAAAAAAGAAAATGAGTCTGACTTCCGCCTTGAAGGGGACGAAGTCTTACCTAGTACGTCATTGGCGACGCGTTCCATCTGATTTGCGGAGTCTATTATAGCGTCACATGCCTCAAGATCTTCCTGTATGTCGATCCCTTCGCTAATCGCGTCTTCTGCTGACGAGTCCGGAGCATCTGATACATCTCGACGCGCCTCTAATAACGAGGCTTTGATGAGAAGCGCAGATTGCAATATGGGATTAATGGAATTGCGGAGTTCGTGCCTTCAGTGGTGAATGTGAGCCATTTTGCTCAGCTTTTCCGGGGCGTACATACGAAGTCACGTCAATCAGCAAAGCTTGTTGTTCCTTCTGAAAGACCGCTGCCTTTCTCCTTTCTTCCGCCTCCGCCGCAAGCCGTGTTTGTTCTGTGATACGTTCCTCGTTGAGTCGCTCGACAGCCTCTTGGTGGCGCACTTCTGCCGTGACATCCATAATGGCGCTGACAAAGCTACATTCATCGTCCTCGTCACTAGTGTCTTCGCGAAGGGATGGAACCGCTTGCGCTTGGACAACTTTGCCGTTCTTCAATCTAGGAGAGGATCATCAGGTCACCGCAATTGATCACCTTTGAAAGATCTCCGACTACGCACCTGTGCCTAGAATATAAAGGCTCGTTGGTTTTCAGAGTGCTAAAATTCCAAGAATGTCAGCGGAACTCCTGACTTGCGGTACAGGAATACGGACTGCTGCCACCTCCTGCTCAAGATCTCCATATCCTCCTCATTCACCGTGCCCGGCCAGTCATTGAAACATTGGGGCTGCAGATCGTGCATAAGACACTGTTTGGGATTAATGAGCGCATTAGCACAAACACCCATCTTCCAATGCGCCAAGAACACTCACAAATGCCTTGTTGGCTAGGTAGCATTTGACATATGACGATCAGCGCGTATCTCTTGTGCGTCGAATCTTGAGAGGATGAACTCACCCCATATGATTTCCCCATCTGTTTTCGCAAAAGTAAGCCCGATAGGAGAGATTTCCGCCATTTGCGCAAATTGCCGTGTTCGGCGCTCCAAGACTCGCCTCTGCGATTGCCAATCTGCCAATTCTTTGGCTCTTGCATTGGCTTGTTCTGCCGCATACCGCGCTGCCGCTTCCTGGACCTTGAGATTCTCCAATTGTGCGAGCTCTAATTTTTTTCGTTGGGTGCAGTCGTCGATGGTTGCAGCGATGCCAGTCACGTTTCTATCAGGGTCTAACAAGACTTGAGCTGAAAAAGTTGACCACGCGTCGTCCTTCCACCTGATATCTCCCGCTCGTTTCTCTTTACCCGCCATCAGATCTTGCAGCACGCGCATAAGAATAGGCAGAGACTCCGGATGTATTCCGTCTATCCAAGAGTTTAGGTCATGTCCGCGCTGAACTTTGGTGATCTCGTACCAGCGCGCATTGACCCAGTATATACGAAGTTCGGGAGTGGCGAGGACCATGCCCACAGGCGAGTGCATTGCAAGGTTGGCGAGATCTGCGGGATTGACGGGTGCGACTGAAAAGTCGTCCCATACTGTCGTCTCTTCCGGTGTTGGTCGGTGCCCAGATGCCTCGTGGCCATCAGTCGCCTCTCCTGAAGATTGCCGTTGGATATCAGTCTTGCTGTCACTTATGGATGAATAATCGGAAGGCTTGTCGCCTGCTGCCCCAAAAGAGGTATCATTCGGGTGATCTTCACCCTGGGCCTCTGATGTCGATCTCCAGGTGGTATTCGCCTTGATCAAGCCATCGGCCGGTAACTCAACTTGACAGCCTTCGGATGCAGCCCTTATGCCGCTTGGCACCCCGCTCTTGATTTCGATCCGCCTTCTACTTGATGTGGACGACGACAACGCTGAACTCGCAATGACCGAAGAGATTGTCGAGGTACTGTTGCTGGTTCCCATGGACGGTCTGCGATCGGACTCGAGTAGAGAAACGAAATTGCTTGTGTCAGTCCAAGGAACCAACGAGGTCGTCGAGCCGCTGAAAGGTAATTCAGACAACACCATTATCCAGTCGTCGTGCTGAATTTCGCCCGTGAACAACCTTGAAATCGCATCGCGCGATGTTGCGAGTATGCTGACCTGCCACACGGCAGCCAAATCCGAAAAAGGCGCAGAATCTGAGGTAATGCCAGTTGACGGACTCCAAGCTTTCGCGTACTCCAGGGTCACAGTTTCCGATGTCGCCGCTAGTGTCGATGGCGTATGTGGAAGGGCGTCATTCTCCTGCACCGTTCCCTCTTGAAGAAGCTTTTGCCAACATGATACTCCTGCTGCCCCAACGACCGTCCTAGCTTTCGCGCTCCATCGCTCCCACGCATTCTGTTTGCCAAAGAGCTTTTCCGCCGGCGAGTTCGCAGTGTAGAATCCAGGCGAGACGGATCCATCGATGATCTTGCTGAAAGGCGATTCGGACAGCGCAGGTTGTTGGGAGCTCGCTAGGCCGAATGCAATCGTTGGGCTTGACGCAAGTTGTACAAAGCTCACAACGAGGTCCAGATTCGCGGTCATGACAATCCCTGGATGCAATTTAACGAGGGCGGGAGAAATGAAATGGCTGGTTGCCGGACACTGCAGGAGTGGGGAGAGGGTGACTGCTTCAACGGCTTTGTCGATCCATATCAATCAGAGAGCTCTCTATCGTAGGTATCGGCAATGCGCGCCAGACGCAAGGGAAGTAGCGAGGCGAGCGTTCACCCTCCCGTATAGACAGAGTGACCGAGACAGATGCCTATACTTTGTGTCCCCTACACATGTGACTGTACAGGTGTATCGTTGTAAACCGCGATCGTGGTCCACGCGATCGTCGTTTAAGCAGCCATATATCCGAGCATTAATTAATTGACAGATGCGAATGTTGCTTCCGGGTCGATCGCTCGTGATCGCGTGTCACTCGCCGCAGCGGAGGTTTGTCACCTTCAATTGCAGCTTTCTAGAGTATAGGGAATGACTGGACATGTACAGAGAGGAATTTACAGTTGACGATAATCAGGTAGACCTAGGCCAGCTCCTAGGCCGTTGTTCTGGCGGCTTGCAAGTGCTTTGACGGCTCTTTCTGACGAGTTTACGGTTGCTCAACTATCGGTTTGATAGGCACCAAGAATCTTTGCGACCTGTGTAGGACAAACGCGGGCGGGAGCTGGTACGAATGCATGGGATATCAGTGGCAGACGATGGCAGATCTCAGCGACGCCATAGCGTACCCTTTTCTGCTTATGACTGGGGTAGTCACGATATATCTGCCGCATCCGACATGATATCCTGGTACCATAGCTGTAGTCTTGACGGACTACTGAGGAGATACATGTACTGCAGAATCTGCGCAAGACAGGCGCGGCGATATGTGATCAAGGCGCAATCAATCGTGTCACGGGGCAGCAAGAGGGTGAAGCTATCATGTCAATGTTCCAATTCGAGGAGGAAACTTCAAAAGGCACACAGCGGTACCTTTCCACTGCAAAGAGTATGACATCAGTCTCAACCGTCAACCTGAGTAAAGGTCGCGAAGTACCGCGTCATTTTGCAATACCGATATCTGCCAATACAAATACAGATTGACTGTCAATGGGCTCAAGCTGAGGGCTACGAGCTACAAATAGCCCGGCCGTTCAACGAGTATAAGACAGACAGTGGCATTAGCAGGAGAAGGTCACGAATGTTCTTCATGATACGGGAAACGGATGGATGCTGTTCCGCTTGGGCAGACTATGTAATGTTCGACGGAAGACGAAGACACTCATCTGCGATGTCGAAGCGGTAGACGCCAGTTCAAGGCAGTGAACGATATCTCACATACTTTTGCGACGAAACGCCTTCTACTTCACGTTTACAAGCTTTACTTCGAATTGCAGAGTACTCTGAGCCGGAATTCCGGGGATTTTCTGAGAACCGTATGCCAATTTGGCAGGAATCTAGCACGGAAAAAGATCAGGCGGGTCCCAGCTTGATGCTGATTATTTTTTGCACTCACCGTCAACTTCCTCTCACCGCCGACTTTCATGCCCTCCAATCCTTGATCCCAGCCCTTGATGACCTCTCCGGCACCCAGACGGAAATTGAACGGTGCACCGCTTGTATTGGCGTCGAATTGCTTGCCGTTCATGAGCTTTCCGATGTATCTGTAGATGATGACGTCAGAGTCATAGCCCGCCCTTTTACAATCGATACTTACCGCATGCTCAATCGCTTGCCCTTCTTCGCAACAGGTCCATCACCGATCTTGAAGTCCTCGATGATCAAGCCGCTGGGCAAAGTCTGCTTCTTGGCGCTCTTCTGCTCGGGCTTCTGGTCGGCCTCCTTCTTCTTCTCAGCCGGCTTAGCGGCTTCGGTCTTCTGCTTCTTCGCGGCCTGTTCGGGCTTCTTCTCGGCAGGATTAGGAGTAACAGCCTTCTTCTCCGCGGCAGATGCAGTCGATCGCTTTGAGTCGTTCTCCTGAGTCTCGGCCTTTCGCTTCTTGTTGGCAGTCTCCTTAGCGGCTATAGGAGTTACCGGTCAGTTTGTGCTTCACTCATTCGATAGCGTGACATACCTTCCGTCTTCTTCGACTTGGGGTCCTCCTTGACCTCCTCGAATCGATGACTAGCCTCCTCGGCCATGCTGATATCCTCGTCCTCGCTGTCCTCATCAAGGGAAAAGTCCTCCTCGTCGCCTGCAATGATGACAGGTAAGAATGAGATGATCAATCAGCTGACCAACTTACTCATGTCGTCGTAGTCGTCATGTTCGGGGCTGTGAGTATCCTGGTTGATATAGTTGCCCATGAGGTGCACGGTGCTAGCGAGAAATTAGAAAGCGCTCGGAAGGAAGAATTCGCTTCATACATACTTCTTGCCAGTAACCTCGAACATGACGACTTCTTCCTTGACGAAGACAAGGTTCAACTGAGCCTGCTCGATTTTGCCAGGGATCAACGAGCAGAGAACTGCGGTTGTCTGGGCATCCGCTTCGAAGTCCTCGTCCTCCTCCTCATCCTCTTCCTCATCGTCTTCTTCCTCAGCGGCGTCCGCCTTTTTGCTCTTCTTTCCGTTGATTGCAGCCTTGAGCGCCTCCATGTCAACCTCCTCCTCCTCCTCCTCGTCTTCGAAATCCTCGTCGGAGAACTCGTCGTCAGAGTCAGAGTCATCCGCCAGCTCCCTCGGATTAACGGGCTGGTGAACGATCTTGACAACCGATCGGCCGTTTTCGTCAGCAATCTCCTCACCCAGAGCCGCGTTCGTGATCTTGAAGTCGCGAACGACCATGAGAGGGTAAGATTGCCCGGGGACGAGCTCGAGATGCCTAGGGAGGAGAATATTAGCGGGACTGTAACGAGTTGCAGGCCTGATCAGGACACATACCAGAGAGGAAGAGCAGTCGTCATTGATAATACTTTCGATGGTCGAGTTTTAATGGCAGAGGTTGAGGACTATTCGTCCCAACATGTCTTGTATTCCACGTCGGGGCTGAAGATCCTCGCGCTGTTGGTGGTGGAGGTGGTGTCAGTTGGATTTTCTGGTATGGTCACGTGATTGTCCGGTCTCGGCTGCCGATCGCTCCGAAGACGCGACACGGCGGCTGTAGGCCATCTTCGACTAGCTGTCCAGCTGTCACGCGCGGAAGCTGCTCAGGGACAATAGATTGCGGAAGCGAAAAACACTTCGGCGCAGCCCGGTATTTGGCGTTTCAGATTGAAGATATAGCGGTCAAATTCCAGAACAATGGAACAGCATCGCTATGGACATTGTCTTATTTTATTTGACCCATTGTCCGCTATCAGTGCGTCATAGGACAACATATTCTTCCCTAACTCTTGTTGCTTAGAACAATAACGAAATCTCCTGATGCATCTAGGCTGCGTACCATCAGTCCGCGAATCTGACACCCTAACAGACCGGAGTGAATCAAGTCACGTTATATTAGGACATACCAGCAAAGATGTGACAGAGAGTCCCGGAGGGAGCCACAATTCATCCACCAAACGCAATAGCGCCATAACTTTTGGGATACGGACCTAACACCGTTCTTGCAACCCCACCGCCAAGCTTTCCTGCCTTGACAGGCTATCAGGCATCCGGCATGCAGCAATACCGAATCACATCTATTGAGGCTGTTCCACCTTTGGTTCCGGATGATGTCGACAATGACATCTCTTACGACCACTCCGTCGAGCTATCTTCCTTCGAAAGCTCACCTTTCATGTCGCGCGCGCACTTCAACAAGGACGCGCACAGCGCATGGCGAGATATGAAGCCTGTCCAGCCTCTGAACCTGAAGCGCAGACAGGAAGATTATTCGGCGGCTCACGGTAAGTACCAAAAGGCGATCTCGTAAAGACGGTATGAATACTCATGCACTCCTTGACCCATGCAGTCCCTAACATTCCAGCATCCAACATCGACAATTCAGCCCTCCGGCCCCGCTGTCCTCCACCTCAGCTCCGAGCATCTCTTGCGCCCCGCTCGCCATCTATCTTGTCAAGGTCATCGAGCTCCCACTTCTACGCTTTACAAGCCTCTGTGCACCACGTCGAGAAGTCATCCGCGGCAACTCAGACCGCAGAGTTCAAGGCCGTTGAGCGACAGCATTCGACCAGTTTTGGAAGTGGCAACAACCGGGACGCGGTTCCTCTCCCCTTGCAACCTTCAACAAATCTATTAATGAGGTCCGCCTCCGCCCCGCCTAGTCAACTCAGCCCGTCCGAAAGCCCTTTCGGCCTGCCCCATCACTTTAACGATGATATCAGCCACCTCGGGTTCAGCGCTGCTTCACTCAGCAGCCCTTCTGAAAGCGACTCTGCAGACTCCCCGTTCAGAGTTGACCATCATGGGACAGATTTTTGGCATCCCAATTCGACTCCAATGACACCCTCCAGGGCTGGCGCAAAAGCACTTCAAGTATTGGGATCCCAGACTACTCCTGGAAAGACCGAGAAAAAGAGTCGTGGCAAGCCAAATATAGACTGTTTTCGACCACTACCGAGGTATCTTATCTCTCTGAGAGGGTATATTTCTAAGCACACTGACGTCCTTCACTCGCTTGCAGCACGGTATCGCAAGAGATCGATCTTTTCTTCGGTGCTGCTCCTATCAATTGCGGAAAGCCTTCATCTTCTGTCGCCAATCGTTCCGACGCGTCAACATGCACAAATTCATGGGAAACCGAGGAGTTCTCTGGTTTGCTTTTGCATCATGAAGGCTTCGGGCAGAAGAGCAGTCCGATCAGCAACACAAAGTTCAAGACGGCCTATGTGCCATTGTTGTCTCCTATTAGATTGCACAACAAATCGTCCATAGAGGCCCTACGACGCAGAAGAGAACAGGATAATCCCACATCCGGGTCAACACCCCATGCCACAAAGGAGGAAGAAGAAGGAGACGTTTTTGGTACATTGGCCTCGCTCTCAAAAGCCGCTTACGGGATCACTCTGGCCCATAGAAAGAACAGGCAGCGAATCCTTTACAACCGACAGCATTCACAACCGGTCGCGCCGTCGTGGGAGATTTTGCGAAGCGATCCGTATGCAGCGATGCAACGACGCCACACTGGTCCGAATGAAGAAGTTTCGACTCTCAGGCGCAAAGAGCCACCACCGCCTCTAATTCTCAGTCAACGGTCGCCTTCTGCTTTGAAACAAGTCATGATCGAGCAAGTGGTCTCCGGCCGTTCGAGACTGCCTTCGACACAAGTCCCTCTTCGCTCGAGCTCCCGATCTCATGCTCTGAGGCCATTAGCCGTCGTGGACCCCCACACTCCCTTCATGGCGCCACGTCCCGCACCTGCACCTCCTGGAGCGCCTCAAGCCGCACGTCGAGTCAATTCCAGACAGGAACGCTCTAGAGACCCCGCGTTGCAGAGAGACACAAGCCCGGATAGTCCAAGAACACCATCGCCTTTACATATGCAACCCTCAGGGCTTATGACTCGCATTTCATCGTATCCCGCCGATCAATCAGACCAGAGGCCGGTCCTGGTAAAAGGGATGTCCTTTTTCGATGATTCGCCTTCGCCTAATCAAACCCACTTCAGATTTGCCCCGAGCAAGGCGACTATGAGAGCCGTCAGCGGAAGGATTAGAAAGGCAGTCCGCGTATAATAGATGTAAGGAGGGTCTGGCTTTGATGCAGTGCTAGACGTCATGTAACAAACAAGGACAATTCTCTACACAAATCAATATTATGTTGCTTAGCTCGTCGCTAAAACCTGTCCCCTCCAGGCATGATGACTTTACTTGCCAGCACGACCAACTGTTCCAGTTCGCAATATAACAACGAAATCTGGGCAAGCCCGCGGCTTCGTACCAAGTAACAACAGACCTTGAAGAACAGACCTCAGCGTGTCGGCAAGAAGTGGCTCCTGTTGACATCGCTTAGCATAATCTGGATCGAGTAGAAAGCGGGCGGACAAACTTACGCATCTTCGTACATCTCCTCTGTCGTCTTTTTCCAGACTATAATACCCGCAAAGATGGCTGCGACGTATACAAGCATAGAATAGAGGATCCATATGCACGCCCAGACTGCAAAGTGAATGCGGTTGGGTCATCGCGCCTTTGCGTCGGGTTATCATCGTATGACATACCGCTTGGGGGGAATCCCAGCAAACTCGAGAACTGCGAGCAGTCTGAAGCATTGAGCTTATCGAAGAACCGCTCGTCCGTGTAATCCCAGACCACGTAGAAAAGATGCATTACACCTTGCAAGACATTCAGCGGATGGTTTTGCAAAGCTGCTACGATCATCGGCTTACCGACAAACAGAACTGTTCAAAACGCAGCGTTTGAGTGTACCATGACGAATCATAATGGGTTGAGACAGTCTAATTAGCCTGATATACTGTCAAATCATTATGTTTCCGCCGTTACACACTGTAGAAGCGCAATGCCTGATATTTTGCCGAGACGTCAGCATGGCCATTCAGGTATAGCCTGTAACGCACAAAAGACTGACATTCCCATGGTCTCCGAACCACAATCCGATCAAGATGCCTTCTGCGCTTGCGATGCTGAGGAATGCACTACGAGGAAGCGAGTATGCGAGAATGAGATAAGTCGGTCGACGGCATTCCGAGAACATCAACTAGATCTTACACGAAGCTGTCCACCCGAGTCGCCGGTACCAGTAATCCGATGGCGACCACGAATGATGCGATTTTCGAGGCCACGATATCAACTGCAAAGTTATATATCATTAGTGACGCATGCTGGATCGGATGGAGCGCACGTACAAGCGCAAAACTGGGGGAGATACGGACATTCAGCGTTTCCCTTGGGGCGAACAGCGCTGCAGTCTTACAATTAGCAGGAATCCTACAATGGAACTTCCAAGGTAACCTGCTGCTAAAGTGGCTACAGCGCGCCAGGACCAGAAGGCCTGCTCAGAGCATAACACGTGGTCAGCTTGACTTGACTAGTGACGACATTTTGACTGCACGCCTCACCTGGATAAACGTCCTATACATCGCTTCGTGAGGATTATTTGGTATTCTTGGCGTCCGGCGTAGTAGCCGGTCGATTACCGTCTCCCCTCCCAGGTTTGGGTCCTGGACAGCATGAAGCCCTTGTCGGCGTTCGCCTTATCGTTGCGCCCATACCAGACTCACGATACAGACACTGCGGGAATCGCAGGAAATGCAACCATGATAAGCGTTGTATTCCACCGTTTGTCGGCAGAAGTTTACCTGACAACTTCGCCGCCAACAATCATGCCTACGAGTATGTGAAAGAGCTCGTGCATACCTACGACGAATAGCTGCATCGGAGTCATAAAATCAGGCAGCGATGGACTCAGTCAGGCTTTCAAGATGGAACCCTCAGAACCCCTTGACGTACTTTGAAGCCGCTGATCAGATCACGCAGAATCGGAAGATGCCACAAGGCGTTGATCGCGAAGAAGTAGATACATCCTGCCACAATCGTATAGGTCTCTGCAAAATAGTCGATCAGCTTCATGCCGCCGATAGGAGATCTCTCTGTCTGTTTCAAGATGCGAAGATGAATCGCCACGAACGGGACCAGGCTGGATACCTGGGACAATCTCGCTACTTACGGAAAGAGTTCGGCTTGGAATCTACCCGTTTGACCAATTCCACTATCTTTCCTTGCACCGATTCTAATTGGTGAGCCAGAATCCAGTCATTTCCTTCGGTCTGGTTGAGCGATTTTGCTAAAAGGGCGCCCTCCATATCTCGCCTTTCCGTTTCGAAAGATCCGTCGTTGTGACAGGGTTTCCCGCACGTTTTCCGACACGGGGGATGCAGAAATGCTTTTATATCGAGGTTAAAGCCAAGCCCTTGAGAAAGCTTCTTGAGAAAACTTTAAAGGATGCCGGCGTCAAAGCGCGGTTGAAGGACCGCAAAAGCAGACGGGCAGGATTTGTTCCTTTGTCGTTGATCTGGGAGACGTTGGCTGTAGATATCGCGGTACCGAACAGCTCGATGGAGCTGATGCGCTCCAGCAGATCCTATCGCTCTCCTTGTGATGGATCTTGATCATCAATGATACGATACAGATGTGTTGACACAATATCTACGGCCGTATCTGCGTTTCAGCTTGTTCCATCATGTTGAAAACTGTTGATGGAAGGTTTTCGAGTGCGCATCCGCCGTCGGCGACGAGTCAAAGTGTATCCAGACTGCAATGAAGTTCCAAGATGGACTCTCAGGTCCGATGGGGGAGTCCGTGAGATGCTCAGAACCGTCTCGGATCAGTCACAATCCGTCTGGGCGACTTCTATCGTGCCAGCTATCGTGCCTACGCACTGGTCCGGTCCATTCCAAGTTTCGGTTTTGATTCCGCTGTCGAGCTCGGAGATCGCCGTTCGGTTCACGAGGTCCCAAACAGTCAAACAGTCAACCAGAAGTCCAAAGACCAACAGGCATCTATTCGCAGACTGTCTTCTTTCCGCCTCGATCTCTTGCTCGTTATCCAGGGCGCGTTCGACGGCCTCAACAATGCGGCTTCTCACCTTTGCGGCACTCTTAGGTTCCGCCCAGGCCATCGATCCGTACAGTCTGGGTACGCCCTATCGCGCGCTCAAAAACCCCTCATTCCCAGCTAAATCTGCCTTCCGAAGGGACCGGAACGAGGATCGCGCTATGGCAAGCACAGAACGGTCACTCTCAGGTACATTCTCGAGCCTCTGAGGCTCAGATGCACTTCCAGTCCAGCAAGTCTCGTGATCCATGGACGACCGAGCCGTCGAAATCCGCAAAATATGCCGAGCATTGCTTTCAGCAGCCTTTAGACCATATGGATCCCACAAACGACATGACCCTTTGCCAGAGGTACTGGGTCAGCCTAGAACATTACGCTGGAGACAAGCACGGCGCGGAGCCGGTATACGTGCTCGATGGCGGCGAGACGAGCGGTGCGAACGTGAGTCCCTTCATTAATGAATGCAGCTATACTGATGATGCAGCCTTAGCGCCTACCGTTCATGGAGAAAGGTAAGTTTCTGAACCTTTTTCAGCATTTAGAGTGAAGCTCACTCTCTGTAGGCATCTTGAACATTCTCGCCAACGCGACCAGTGGCATATCCATCGTACTCGAACATCGGTACTATGGTCGATCCCTCCCTGCCAATCAGACCTTCTCTCTTTCTACCGACAATCTTCGCTTCCTCACCTCGGAACAAGCCCTCCTTGACACTGTCCGCTTCATCCAACATCTTGATCTTGGCTTCCTCGATTCTAGACTGCACGGCAAGACGGGAAGCGGTGATCGACCTTGGATTGCGTATGGTGGGAGTTATGCTGGTGCCATGACGGCGTTTTTGGTCAAAGGATGGGGAGCCAATGGTACGATGGTCGACCACATCCCTCCTGAGCACCCCGCTGTCAAATATCCCACTCGGGCGACTGTCCACGGAAACACTCGTCCCTTAGTCTGGGGAGGAATCGCTTCGTCCGCTGTCACCCATGCACAGATATCGTTCCCAGAATACTTTGAGGCCATTCGACAGGCTGGCCCAAAAAAGTGCATGCGGACTCTTGAGCAAACGGTGGAGGCGATTGATCGGGGCCTTGAAGCCGCGGGAGGGCGATGGAAGGGGATCATCAAGGGTCTTTTCGGGCTCGAGGGGCTAAAGAGTGATGCGGACTTTGCAGAGGTGCTTCGCATGTCTCGACACCTCGCTTTCGTACTGACCACAAATCCACTAGGTCATCTCATCGGTTCTTGGAAGCTGGCAGGCTCGCAACTGGGACCCGGCGGGTGAGCAACTTTCTTTCCAGTAGCCTGCTCAGCATCTGACACGCAAGCCGGGGAAGTCGGATCGCTCGAATTCTACCGGTTCTGTGATATCCTCACCGCGGGCCTGGCTTCTTCTGAGGACGCGGATGGAGATCTTGCTACTTTCCATATTCCCGGCAGCCCTGCCCGTGTACCGGCTGCGGTAATGAATTACGCGGGATACGTTCGAGACCACATCGTCAGCGAGTGCCCCGCTGGCGCAGACGGAAGACGCGATGTGGAAGCTGTGAGTCTGCACTCATTGACTTGCCGCTCTCTCTGACTTGGATGCGCGCGAAGTGCTTCGGGTCCAGTGATGTGGAAAAGTACCGAAAGACGGGTCTGGAGCAGAAATGGCGATTGTGGTTGTTCCAAGGTGAGGAGTCTGCCCTGCAAACCGTTGATATCTCTGACGTGCTGTTGCGAGCCAGTCTGCGAGAATTGGGGCTATTTCATGCCCGCCCCTCTCGAAGGACCTCGTATCGTCTCGAAGCTGTCTGTATAAACTTGCCTCGCCACGTGAATTTCTGGCTTAACTATCTTGCTCGCCCTCAGCTTGACTCTCGAACATACGTCCAAGGTATGCCAATCCGCTTTCCCGCCAGGAGAACATTTCAGCCTGCACGTTGGTGGCCCGGACGTCGAGCGTGTGAATAGGCGAGGTAGTTTTGGTATTGCGGCGGACCGATTGGCTTTCATGTGAGTCAAGGTGTTTTCATCGTTCATGGCGATTGGCAGAACTGAGACTTGGGAATCCTAGTGACGGCGACTCGGACCCGTGGCGGCCTGCTGTGTGTACGGTTTCCTCTCCAGAAAGCTTTGTACTGACATTGCATTGGTCGTCCAAGACGCCACAATCTGATTACGCCGTCAAGCGCAACGATACATTGCTGCGGCCCGTCAAGTTGATACCTGGTCAGTCTTTGCGAATTTTCACACATCACATGCTTCTTCTCACTGTTAACCGGTTCTTCTAAAGATGCTGTACATCACTTTGACGAGGTCAGTCACTTCCGGATCATATCCACGGCCAGGCTGACGTCGTTCGACTGAACAGAACGGACTATTGGATCCTGCGGAGGAACCCAAGCGGATACGAAAAGTGCATGCGGAAGAGGTCCAATTCGTCAAGTCGTGGTTGAAGGACTGGTCTTATTCCCGATAGAAGCAGATGTAACGTTCATCTCCTGAATTGATTCCGCTGTCAGAATAATCCGGATCAGCGCCGGGATACAACACAGTTCTATGACTCTACGACAAGGTCCAGCCTCCCTTCTGCTGTCGGATTGCAGCCGCTGCTAGTGGAGTACCAATGCTATATAGATGATGTGATTCATGACGAGATGATTCATGGACAGTCAGCTTTGACGAGCAGAGTGAGAGAAGAGACAATATGCCAGGAACTGGAACACAATTAAGAAGAGAATGTTGGTAAACGGAATCCATCCGCTCACGTTTGCCAACAGAGCGGCTTTCCAATCCGTCCTGTCCAGCCAACATAGCTATTAGCCCACATTTCAGCATGCAATAATGTGCCACAAGCCCAAAGAATCTCCTGTTCTCTGATGGAGGGAGAACAGGTAAAGAATAGTCATGGAAAGTGCTTGTCCAGATCAAACGGGTAGCCCAGCTGGTAGGCGGCTCAGCCGTCGAGCTGTTGCAGAGTATGTATACATGAATCTATATACCTACATGTAGATCCGTGCATCTTGATCAAAGGTTCACGAACAGTTGGTGTCAGCTCGAGGCAAACGGACACCTGGCTGAATAGAGGACAGTACCACCGAATTCATTCCATCCCTACGAGAACTCCTTGCGTCCGACATGTCTTCCGCTCTCGCAGCTCTTCAGCAAATCTAGATCTTGAACAGCTTCCCGAACCAGCGACAGACAAGCTGTAAGATAGCTCATGATAGCTCATGATAGCTCATGAGCTGGAATTCTACCACGAAGGTTCAATGCACGATCAATGCGGATCAATAGCACGATCGAGCGGACTCAGACGCGTGTTCAGCAACGCGTACCGCCCGCGTGCCGCGCATATGCCGGGTTTGTGAAAGTCGCCTAATAATTCAAGTTGCTCCGGGCAATTATAGCTGGCATTGTTATTGATCGACGTACACCTCGGGATAGCACAACCAGGGCGACGGTGCCGTGACCGTGCATATCGTAATGTTTCGATAAACAGTCCCGCAACCGCCCTCTTGCCCAGACACCAGCGACAGGTTGAGATATCGGTCCATCTCAACGCGCTACTCACACAATCACGGCCACCCCCAGAAATCAACGAGGAATTCAACGCGATCACTGTTGTCATCCTCGTCCTTCCGTTGCAAATCGTTTCAGGCGCTTGCGTGAAAGGAGTCGCCTGAGATCGTGTCATCGCGGGCGCCATCGGTCTGTCAAAAAGACCAAGAAGCGATGGCAGAGACTGGCTTTCACGCGAACACAAATCAAGGAGACTATCGGATAATTCCAACGGTGCCAGAAGATATCGCGTCTCCAGATGAATCGCGAACATACCCCGACGGACTTTTGAAGACAAGCACGGCACACAATCGCGCTCAGTATCCTCATCAGTCATTCCCCACTGACGCCGCCGAAGCAATTCCCGCGAATAAGATCATGTCAAATCATCAGAACGTTGCGGACGGTAGCACACCGCCGGCGGAACGTCGAAGCTCTACGGCGACTACGGCCACAATGATGTCGGGCGCTGCCTCACTGGCCGGCAAGAGTGTGGAATGTCCGGGGTGCAAAAAGTTAATTGACCAAGCTAGCGGAGGCGTCGTTGTGGCATTCGGGTGAGTTTCGTGGCTTTACATACTTCGCACAGCGACTCAAAAGCACGACATCTCAGCAAATCGCTATGGCATGTCGACTGTTTCCGATGTGTCAAGTGTCATAATCGCGTCACAGCAGATACCAACTTGCTGCTACTGTCAGACGGAGATCCAGTATGCGGAAATTGCTCATACCAATGCTACGTGTGCAAGCTGCCCATTACCGAGGAAGCCATCATGACAGGCGACGAGAGCTATCACGCTCATTGCTTCACGTGTCGGGCGTGTTCAAACAAAATAGAGGAGCTGGTTTTTGCGAAAACAAGTCAGGGAATCTATTGCATGGTTCGTGCTGTTCTGCTCTGATTTCGTTGTACGCTGAGTCTATTTGCATACAGTCTTGTCATAACGAACGGGTCGCCAGAAGTCGGCGTCATGCAGAAGCCAAACAGAGGGCCAAGATCAAGAAAGACGAAAGGGAGAAAGCCCAATCCCACGTAGACGCGCAGGCTGCAAACGCAAAGCCGCCTTCCTCAGCAGCCTCGCCGTCAGCCGTTCCGAAAGATAATTCGGCGGATATGGTGTCCGCTTTCGGAGCATATTCCCTGTCGTCACCAAACGCGCGATCGCCAAATGCAGTCCCGAGTAGGTCGCAAAGTCCCGCTAGTCGATTTCCGTCGTCTTCGCCACATATCTCCTCGCCCGTCCTCACCGAGCCGCTGCTACAACCACGAAATGACAAACCGATATCGCTAACGCCTGTGCCAGATGCTCGAGAACGAGCAGCCGCGAGATCTGAGGAACGGCGCAAGAGGGAAGAATTCGCCATCATTAACTCCTCGCCTGATCCGTCACCATCTCCGGGCAGTCGAGCAGTCTTTGATGATGGTCGCCTGGACCGTCTCTCGCCGAGGCTGGTCAGTGATTCAGGATCACCCTCTTTGGCAGGCTCTGCTGAAGAAACGAGAGGTAAACCGGCTACACCCAGGAGTCCCGCTTTTTCTGCGGACCCAAGTATGGCTGGAAATGCAGCTATCGGACTTGGGGTCGGGCCGGTTGCAGGACTCACTTTGCCAACTGGCAGAGCCGAGAAACGGCGATCGATCAATCCCGCGATGGCTCTCAACTATCAAGATCATCAAACAAAAGCAGATTCCGTCCCATCGCCTTCTCACCAGTCTATGGATTCTTACTCTGTCTCGAGGGGATCTACCCTGCCTCCTTCACCTCTTCGCACATCATCTTCGGATGACAAAACCCATTCTGCGCCGACAAATTCTGGAGGGAACTCTAATGTGAACCCAGCCAGTAGCCCGATACCAAATCGCCTTTACAGTTCTGGCGTCAAAGAACCGTCTAGGAGCGATCTATCGATCATCGCACAGGATGAAGCCATGAAGTCGAGAAAACCGCCGAGATCGAGCTCGTTAGCAGATGCAATGAACGCGACCACTGCATTCCCGAGCAATAGCCGTGAAGCTGTGCGCAGGGAGTCGAGCCGCACATTTTCGCCTGCTTTGTCTCGAGACACCGCTTCTTCCAACAGTACAATGACGGTGGTGACTCAGGACCTTGCTGCACCGCGAACCGTGCCGATAACAGGAGCACCAGAACTACCATCTCTGAATTTCTCTGCATCGAAATCCGATTTCGCGATGATCTTAGAAGAAACCAATCACGTCGCTGTTCACACCGGGACAGACACGCCTAAAAGGCCAGCAATGCCAGCTTACGGGGTCAACAGCTTGCAACGTGGCCAGAGCTCCGGATCCCGAATACAGCCTCTTAACTTGTCCCTGAAAGATGGGTCAAGTCGTTCTCTGCCAAATTCACCGGCATACCCTGCTAACAACAACGCTAAAGCCTCAGCCAATCCTAACGACACTGTTTCCGCTTGGATAACGGAAACACCCTACTCCGAAATTAGCGATCCATTTTATTCTCCAGATCCTACGAAGAAGTTGCCTGCGGGTTCGCAAGAATCTACATCTTCAGCCGCTGACCGCGATGACTCTTGGCAATCACTTCACGAGAGTGTTCTAACACCTCTACAAGCCGTGCTTGCCGACAAGCAGCAGCATCTCAACAATGTCATACAGATCGACATTGCATTGTTAGACAAGGCTGTCAAGGAGATCATCGATTTGACCAACAAGGTCAGGATCTTCTCTCAAAAATACTCAGGTGCCAAGGTAAGTCAGGTCCTCTGAAAGATATAGCGGATACTGATAGACGCGAATCACAGCGCACAAGCCAGCACTATATGGAAGGCTTGGGTGTTGCCCATGAGGAGTATGCAAAGGAAGTGGGTCTGCGACTTGAGGCAGAAGCCGAAATTGCCCGTTTAAGGGCGGAGCGCCATGATCAGCACGCACGACTATCTTTGATCGTCAATGAGGAACGGCGACAAGAGGACCTGAAACGGCGATCAAACGATCTTGCCTTAAATCTAAGCGGGTTAGAGAAGGATGTTTCCAAGCTCAAGGTGGAAAGAGACATGGCTTTAGCGGAAGTGGAAGAGCTTGTGTGCACTAAGGAGTAAGCCTTCAGCCTCCGATAAATCCATACGAGCTGAAAGTCTATCGATCATAGCGATGTGTCACGATCAGCCGACCCCGTAGAACAGGGTGCGACCCTGACCCGTTCCATCACCTCAAAACTGAACAACCTCAAGGAGAAATATCGTCGGGAATTGGAACCTTTAACTGCAGAGAAGCAAGTATTGAAGAGGGAAATCAGTGATCTACGGGATACCCGAAACCTTTACTTGGAAGAATCCGTCGCTCTATCCTCGAAGAACGAGGAACTCGCAGAACATAACACGCGCTTGGCAAAACAAACGGAAGCCATGCAGGATATGCTAAACAGGCATCATCGACCGCCGCATCTCCGTGGCGGTAGACAACATATCAGCGGTTCCCCGTCGATGTCGTCACTAACGACATCTGCTACCCTGCACGAGCATCCAGATGATATGCTCAAGGGTATCAAGGCCTTGAAGATTGAGCCCCTCGAGACCGCGCCGGCCGCGCGTCGGTTCAAGAACAAGTGGTATAAATCGTCGAAAGGTCCCGAAATCCAGCATATCACCTCTGTCTCAATAAGCAAGCCTTTGAATACCTTGAGCGAAAAGAGCAAACCGCGTTCGTCTCACGATCCTGCAATTCGGGAACACGTTTTTCAACCCCACAGCATTTTGCGTTTCTGCAAATGCGAACATTGCGGGGACAAAATGTGGGGATTGCAGGAACAACGTTGCGCCAGTATGTCATTCTGGACTTGCGCGAATTGCATGTATGCTAATCGTTTTGTAGTCTGCGGGATCTACTGTCACGCAAAATGCATAGAAAAGTTGGCCGTCCCGTGCAACGCCTCGAATCCCATCCGGGAAGAGCCTCTCGGAGATGCACGTGAGTAAAAGGTCCACCTAGACCTGCTCGGACGGTTCTGACTCGCGGTTGCGCTTTGGATGTAGCTCCCTCTATGTTCGGTCGCCCACTCAACGAACAGATCATCGCGGACGGACAGTCTATTCCTGTCATTGTGTCAAAATGTATAGAAGCTGTTGAGGCTCAAGGTAGGAGAACGATTAGACACGTTCGAACAGCTGTTAATGCCATGTCTTAGCTATGGACCATGAAGGGGTCTATCGAAAGACAGGTGGCTCGAGTCTCTCCAAACTCATAACGCAATTGTTCGAAAGAGGTCAATACGACGCCTTCAACCTTCAAGATTCGGACAGGTTTAACGACATCAACTCAATCACTTCCGTCCTCAAGAACTATTTCAGGCAATTACCTGATCCGCTCTTGACTTACCAACTGCACGAATCCTTTGTCGCTGCCGCTAGTACGCCGATAAGAATTATTCAGCGGAACTCGGAGACTGATGCGCCTCGATTTCGCAGGTATCAAGGAAGTTGACGCAAAGTCAGAGGCATTGACCGGTTTGATTCGTCAACTGCCAAAGGAACACTACACTGTGTTGGGTTACCTCATGCTTCATCTTCATAGGTAGGTCTTCCCCTTGACTATTCAGCGATTGGATGTCAACGACCTGCTTTCCAGGGTGAAAAACAACAGCGGGGAAAATTTGATGAATGCTCGCAATTTGGGCGTCGTTTTCGGTCGTGAGTCTAGCATAGTCGGCCAACAATGCGGAAATCTGAATTTTCTCCCGCCAGCCACGTTAATGCGGTCGTCAGACCCAGCCAGAGAATTCGCCGATATGGCAGGAAAGGCGCTATCAATCGAATGGATGGTAGACAACGCTCCGAATGTTTTTCAAGATCCACAGGACATATCAGAACACTGAAAAGTTGTAGCAGCTCAGGATTAGATTATTGTACACTTGGTGACAGGGAAGGCCGATAATCCGGATAGTCGTGCTCGATGAAGCATCTCAAGGGATATCTCTGGTCAAATATACATTTGATGTGGGGGTGACTAGTAATCGAGAAGATCTGTGTAGAGAGTGGCTCCGTAGTTGACCTGCGCGAGTACTTCGTTTTCGCCAGTGTCAGACTGGCCAGCTTCAGGGGGCATGTAGGTTGAGTGCTGCGCCTGCGACGGACGAATTGGATTTTTGACCCTATCAGCTGAAGCTGTCGCTTCTTGTTCCCGTCGAATCCCGAGAACCTCTTTTTGAGGGGCCGTCACAGCGTATTTGGGGAGTTCCCTACCATGACTGAACGTGGACACCTCCTCAAAGTTTTTGACGGAGCCCTTTTCTCTTTGTGTACTACAAGCCAGCGGTCCGATGTCTTTCAACACGTCGTGTTCGGAGGGAAGAGAAATACGCACTCTTCCTCCTTTGTCTTCGTAAACATAATGCGACCGGATTCTTCTACCCTAAAACCCACAAATCAGCGTCATACATCTTACCAATTCTTTGTCGTGATCATGCTTGAGCGCATCTGCATATACGCAAAACGATCGCTCAGCCACCGCCAGTCTGGATGTAATCGTTCAGGTCGGTCTTGCCGACACTCTCCTTCACAGTGCAGTAAGAGCCAATCTGAAGACCGAGCGAAATACTGATCCAGATGACAACTGAGCAGTGAGCAGAGTGTTACCAAGCCACGTCCTTGGCTTCTACGACGACGAGCATCCGTACCCCAACAAAAGCCCAATATCGCGGCCTCCTGCCACTGCACAGTGCGCCTGTGCTTCTGCTCGAAGAAGGTGGCAGACCAGGCAGCATATATAGCACCAAGATAGAGGTATGCATTGGCGAAGTCAGGTCAACATAACAGCTTTTTATTTATTCGGCTCCTGGTGTTCAGTCGTGAAGCTCACGCAAAATCGGGAATACTCCAGCGGCATTTCGAAAGATCGAGATACATTCTCAATCGCATCAGCTCTGGATGTAACAGTAGTAGATCTAGGACCATCCTGCCAAAACCTGAGACAAGCCCTCTAGGCTTCGAACAGTCTCTTCCTCCGCATTTTAGCCATAGATTTTCAATCACCTTTCGATAACACTCACCCGTCTGCTCCGCTGAGACAAAGTCCCCACAAGCCTACCTTCAGCTTTGACACTGTCCCTGATTCTCCTGGAAGGTTGGCTTTGAGAGTGATATCAAGCAAGCTCAGCGGCTGGTAAATTGGCATGGACAAGGTCGCAAAGGCACAGAGGAGAGGTGCAGACAAGCCCAAAGGCATCATCCAGGGCCCTGATCACCATCGAATCGCTCAATTCCGTTTTTTGTAATTATCGACGTGGTCCTCTGGAACCTCAAGGACACACTGGCCCCACGTACGGCTGTCTTTCCTTGACTGTCGCAGATCTCCCAGTCCCATAATAGCTTGAATCGCCGCCGAGATAAGAGTGCTCGCTTGTCATCTCAGGGTTCAAATGAGATCTCGAAGTAGAGATGAGCAGAGTACGTATCAGCTCCGGAGGATGGGACATGTTCCGCGATTACAGGTAAGGAGCCATTTATAATGAGATTGGCGATCTTACAAAAGGGGCGGAAGGGGAAGCCTAGCAGTCATTGTTCCTTATCAGTTGTGTGTAAAATTGAAAGGGTTATCAGTACGAGGTAAAAGGATAATCGCCGACGTGAAACGCCTTGCACAGGGCAATTAAAGGGGCTAGGGGCTAGGCCCACCTTTCCGAGGCATAGGAAGCGCAGAATAAGCGCAAAAGCGATCGGTTTCACCAGCCTGAATGTCTCGAGTGAGAATCACACTGGGACGATCTCCCTACACGCTTCTGTTAAGTTCCTGTGAATCTGCATACTCTTCATTCACGTCTCTGCTCAGCAGCTTCCCAATATCAAAGAGCGGTCAACTTCAATTAAACGGCGAGCTGTTAACAAGTCATAACCCGCATCAATCACATCAGCGAGTCAAGCCAGCAAGATGTCTAAGCCACAGCAAACCGTTGCTCAGCTAGTCGTATGTCCGCTGTATCCGTGTTCGAGGAGAGAAAAGCGCTGATGTGGTACACGACGTCAGAAAATTCTGGTTCCTGCAGGAAAGGCAACACCTTCACCTCCGGTTGGTCCCGCGCTTGGAGCTCGAGGGGTAAAGGCGATGGACTTTTGCAAGGAGTTGTGAGTGTTCATCGACACTTCGTTGCGGATATCGCTTCATGCCACTCTTTCTATCCTAGCAATGCACGGACAGCGCATCTTAAACCCACGACGCCTACGCCAACAACTATCACCATCAATCCTGACAGAACATTCACTTTCACAACGCGCACACCACCGGTGTCACATCTCTTACGACAGTGCGCCGGCATCGAGAAGGGTTCTCAAACGGCACCATCATTATCATCAAGAACAGCTAAAGCAAGCGGCGGATCCACCCCTGCAGGATTTGCCGGCAAGGTATCGGTCAAGCAGATATACGAGATCGCCAAAATCAAAATGGCAGATGCGGAACTGAAGGTTCTCGGAGAGGAGAGGGTAGCTCGATCGGTAGTTGGCAGTGCACGTAGCCTCGGATTGGAGATTGTCCCATAATAGAATTCGGTATGGATACTCTCGGGTATTCAGGGCACGGCAATTTGCAAATCTCGCCTTCATGCATTGGACATATTGTCGAGACGGATTTTTTTACGGCTACAACAGCAACAAACATTACAGTTGCAAGGCGGGATACAGGCTAGTATGGCTACATTGTTGGAGAAATGCTGGTTATTTTTCGAGTTGAATTACCTCTCGGACGCTTAAGAACGTAGCGGCAGAGACACGGTGCAATCTTCCCAAATCTATTAAGGTGCTATCCACGGAGCTGAAAGCCGACTCCAGTGCGCTGGAAGTGGGCTTTCCTTCGTAACCTGCATAGAGTGCAGAAAGATCAGTACTCCCGCCAAGATGGTTAAGACGTTGATGTCTTACTTCGAATAGCTTTGAACAGTTGTTCAGCTTCTTCTGCCACAGACGCTTTCGCGATAGTGTTGAACATGTCTTTGGGCAAGTCTGACATCCGATGATAGACCATAAACGACAAGGCCTTCTGAATTTCTTGCTGTACAATCGGGTTCGGGGATTGTCCGTGCTCGGACTGCAGATTGCGTCCTATGGCCAAGAGGACATCGGACCTGTCACGATTACATTCTTCGGCCGAATTTGGCGGCAAGTGGGCCTCGCCCACTATGAAGCGCCTGAAGTCGGCATCTGAGTTGAGTTCCGGTAGTGAGAGGCCATTTTGTGAGGTTGTGTTAATCCCAGCATCTTCGTCCAGCAAACTCTCGCGAAAGACCCTGGAGAAACAACGGACTCGTAGTCGACAAGCCCATAGAGAACTGTCGCTCTCCAGGAAAGAACGGCCTGAATGGGTACGCGGTATAGCCTGAAGCTTGCGCCAAACGAGGGAGAATTTCTCTTCCCGATATTCACGCTTGATTTGCTGGAGCTCCTGCCATCCTCGTTCCTGTGCTTCATACCAGCCGGCCGTTCTTGCAAGCTTCTTCGTGCGCGCCTCACTCGGGTCCCCCAAGCCTGTCTCCAGAAGTCGCTTGCGCCAGCCCATGTCCTTTCTCATGGCTGAAGCACTCGCTGAGAATCCATTGCGTTGCAAATAAGATAGAACAGCAGGGGCGAGAGCGCCGTCAATGTTGCGAATAACCTTTTGCGGAGACGCTGCCGGCAGAGCAGGATTGTTACTGCTTGCGGATTTGACGGAATTCACGTCAGTTACAGTAGAGGCTTGTATGAAAGGCGATGTTGAGCTCTTCTCATCTGCAGAGGCTCTGATTACCACATGGTCTTGCCGCAACACCTGTTGGACGATGTCGAGTTGAGTTCTGCGCACATGTTCCGCGATGTCGTACTTGAAAGGGCCACTAAAGTTGCACTTCAGGGTCTCACTGAAACATGACAGGGTCAGCCGATATAGCCCTCATCGTTATTGAATGACACTTGCCCCGGCGTTCTCAAACCGACCGAAGGATATAGTCTATCCTCCTTTCCGACATTCTTGAATGCGTAACCGATAAATTGGCCGTTCTTCGTGAAGAATGCTTGTCCCTTGCTGAAATCGATTCCGCATCCAATGACGTCTCCCGTCGTGCTGGTCGGCCATCCCATCGATGTTCCTTCACCGCGACCTTCGAAAACAAATCCATCGTCCATATGCCAAGCAAAGCTTCCCGGCTCCCAGCCGACTAGCCGAGACAGATTGGTGAGCCTGTTGCTGAAACCGATAGAGATAAAGCCTTCCTGTCCCTTGGAAACGATTGTGGCTTCATAATAGTATATACCGCACGCTGGAGATATCGGATGGTCTGTCCTGACTGCTGCTGCATCCGCATCTCCCCTTGCACCTGTACCTGTAAACCTTACGACGACCAGGGGTCCATATCCCAACGCAGGCGTGGAGGCGGGCGAGATGCTGAGTCGTGAGCACTTATCGAGAGGACTGAAGGAAGTCGGAATAGCTAGAACAGGAGCGCTGATGATTTGCATATATTCCGGCAAATTCTCCTTTGAGATTGGCTCAGACGTCGCAGCTGTCAGAGTAGCATGCGGATAAGGAATGTCCATGCCGGATTCGATTCGTCGCCGCTTGATGCTTTTACGACGTCGAAGAGCCGGACCGGACTCAGCCGATACTATCGAAGAGCTTTGATCGCCCGCCGTGGGGCGCGGGTCTCCCCGGATCGGAGCTCGTGCTGTGTTCGTAAGACGACTATTGCTCCCTACCACTACGGGTTCATGTTCAGCGCGCTGATGGACATTAGTCGCAGGTCTCGAAGGCGTAGGCGAAATAAACCGATGTTCCGTTTGCTGTCGAGTGTCCAGTCTTCTCGCTGCACCCATTAAATCCGCCAAGATCTCTCCTACAGCTCGCGGTGTCCGTCCCTCGGAGTGGACCTCCCCCGATGATGACGGCACTTCCCAATCCGAATCATCCTCCTCTTCGTCGTCGGTTTGACTCTCGTGCATCATCATGTTCCACAGCGTATCTCGTGCCGTAGCCACGGGCTGTATCGCATCGGTCGGGTGGCGGTTGAGGACAGCCCGAACGTGCGGGCTGAGGGCTTCCTGTGCATCCGATGGAAACTGCTGATAAAGCGAATCAATCCAGCGTAATTCGGCGGCATCGATGTCTCGTACGGCAGCTGCGGTTTCTGAGTGATTCTCGCCGGATTCCGCAGTAGCCGAATGTCGAAGGTGTGATGGGCGCCGAGCGCGGGCAAAATCGAGCTCGTGATCGTCTCCTCCCAAAAGTACCTCTAGATCCGTTGCCCTTCCGTAATTCGGATTTATGTATCGATACACGAAGGGCTGATCGTCTGTCTCATCCATTCTCTGATTAGACATTTCGATATCGATTGCTTCGTCGCTGTTGTCGGGCAAAGGAGGTAAGATGCTCCTCAGCCGAGCCCTGCGGTCCGCTCGGTCTTGCGTGACGGCGGTTGCGATACGTGGCACCCGTAAAGAGCTGGAGCCAGATCCGGATTCCGATTCAATGTACGGCTGACGATACCCTGTCGCCCTGACCCGTTCGCTGTTCGAACGTGAGACGAGATCCTCGATGGGCGGAAGCACCGTTTGCGTTCCTGACGCATCGCCGTAAACAACCCTCCAGTCTGATCGATTCCGCCGCGGCGTAGAGGCAGCGAGGTTTGACGGATCAGCTGGGGACTGTTGTCTCCTGGTCAACTCTTCAGTTGATCGTCGGATATCCTCTAGGTCCCGTTGACGAATGATATGACGCAGTCGAGGACTCATGGTGATTCGCTCGCTTTGACTTGTCGATCTCTCGGATGCGCCTGCTCTGCGCTCATTCTCTGCGTTGTCCGACATCACTTCGCAGCTGTGAACGATCGTGTGTAAAGATGGGTATGGGAAGAGCGATGTCAAATTATGTCAATTCGACGACCCGAGACAGTGCTCGTCGAGCGAGCCACAGAGCGATCGCCTCCTATCAAAGTTGCGAGAGTTGGACAGAGTGGACGGCACTTGTGCTAGCACTGTACCTCTCTGTCTTGTGCATCGCGCTGTACTCCGCGATATTTCCTGGAGTCATTGCACCCGAAGTAGCCGAAGTGTTGCTCCGCCCAATTCGCGGACTGAGGGTATATACCCTACGGTCGGCGGGTCTGCGAATCAGCCTCTGCCGCTGTCATAGACATTTACGCCATCGGAGCAGAATTCCTGTATACCGTAGCAGTATCATACAACATGGACAAGTCCTCTATTCCCCAAGTCTATGCGGACTTTCCGGTCGACAAACTCGATGAGGTGGGTACTCGAGACTGCCCTCCTAGTCTCTTTTGCTGACACCTCTTTGCATTCAGGTTCACGCCTCGACCACCCGAATCAATCTTGAGCGACGATGCCAGCCCTTCGAGTACAGGATGCACTACCTGAAGCAGCTCGGCTACCTGATTCAAGACAACATTTCGGCAATCTGCCAGAGCGTCAAGGACGATCTTGGTAGACGTCCTGAAGAAACGGAATTCGGAGAGGTAAGCTCAACTCTGCCTCGCATTATCATCAACATGCCATTCACCATTTTCTTGGCCAGATCTGGAACTCGATGCGCGAGATTGAATTGGCAGTCGAGCGCCTTGCCGAATGGATGAAGGACGAGTCTGGCGTGCGAGACACTCCTTTGGGTTTCAAGCTCAACAATCCGAGAATCAAGAAACAGCCCAAAGGTGTTGGTTTGATCATCTCTCCCTGGAACTATCCCTGGTTCTTGGTGCTGGGACCGATGACTGGAGCTATCGCGGCCGGTTGTCCGTTTGTCATTAAGGTTAGCATCACTTTGAAGGGATACCTTGCCGAGTTACTGACCATTCGCTTGCTGTCCAGCCCTCTGAGCATTCCAAAGCTTGCTCTCTCCTCCTCGCCCAGCTCGTTCCCAAATATCTCGACCCGGAGGCCCACCGCGTATGCCTGGGCGCCGTGAGCCATTCCACCAATCTGTTGGAGAAACGATGGGGCCACATCTTCTTCGTCGGCTCCACCAATGTCGGCCGAATTGTCGCAACAGCAGCGGCCAAGAACCTTGTCTCTTGTACGCTCGAATTGGGTGGCAAGTCACCGGCGATTATTGCCGAAGACGCTGATTTAGACAAGTCAGCACGAAGGATTGTAAGTCAGGCAAGCGAAGCGCACTTCTCACGGCTCACCCAGTTACCAAGTTATCAATCAAAGCCCTCGGTAGCGGGCAGATGTGCACCAACACTGACTATGTCTTGTGTCCCAAACACATGGTCGGGAAATTGATGGCCGCTCTCCGCGGCGCTCTCAATGAATTCTACCCGCCCGGTACTGACTTTGAACCGGGCAAGACCGCTCATCTTAGCCAGATGGTTCACTCCGGTGCTTATGACCGTATCACACGACTAATCGACTCCGCCAAGGAGGCTGGATGCGAGATTATTGGAAACCAAAGGGATCCCGAGAGAAGAAGGATCGGTTTAACTCTTGTCGAATTCACTTCCAAGGATGAAGCCAGTCCTTTGGTGAATGAGGAGCTCTTCGGACCGATTCTTCCTATCATAGCAGTAGAGGTTGGTAATGGATACACTTATGAGTGCGCGCTCAGAACTCACGGGACTCGAGCAGAACGTGGACGCCGCGATCGCCTACGTCAATGCCAAACCCAACCCGTTGGCCCTCTATGTTTACTCCAAGAAGCGTGCCACTTTTGAATATGGTAAGATTAAGATCGTCTGAACAGTTCCAGTACGTTGACCCTCTGGAGTTAGTCCTCGACCGAACCTTGAGCGGAGGTGCGTGTTGGAACGATTGTAGTATTCAGACAATGCAGCGAGGTGTTCCCTTCGGTGGAGTCGGGGAGAGTGGGTGTAAGGCATATCACGTTGGTCCTTGTCGACTATGAGTGAACTGACTATCGACGACAGGGGGAGCTGGCCATGGAAAAGCAGCTTTTGACGAATTCACTCATCGACGATCGACTATCGATGTTCCCTTCAGGTGCGCAGTTTGCTTGTCGCGGGTCGGTCTCCGCTGACGGTGGTGGTGATAGCATGGAGCCATTCATGTCTTTGCGATATCCTGGACCTGGCAAGAAGGCCGTCTGGGGCCACAAGATCTTCAAATTTATCCTGGGTCATGATCTTACCTTTGCTCGCTCGACGTCGATTGCCGGGGAAAGGCGTCTTATTCAAAGACAGAAGTGGCTCAAACGGGTCAAATGGGTATTGCTGCTCGTCCTGCTCTATTCGCCTCTCCGATACCTTGGGTATGCATAATGTGTAAGCAGCTTGGAATTCTCCCTTTGGTTGCCCTTCAGACCGTTGTATCATCGAATGCGACAATGCAGCACGAAATTATTACAAGATATCGGACGGCGACGTTTCCCGATGACCGCCGAAGCGTACAACGTATTTGACAGACATCGTTCGCTGACCTGAATCGAGAAGCGACATTTCGCTGTAAGTCTGAGATCGCGGACGTCTTGGTCGACTTTGCCACTTCGATTCAGGTGCAAGCAAAGGCGCAGTACTTGACAGGTCATGCAGGCCAGTCAGGTTCCGTGAGTTTCTGAGCCAATGGACGCTTGCATTCTCGTGCTCTGATTTCAAATCCACGCTGAGAGAAGGCGCCGTGCTCCTCGCGAGCCGGTAATGTCACCAAAGCTTTGTCAGCTACTTCAACCCCCTGGAATAGGTCTTACCGTTACGTTGCCCAGCACTTCTTTCGCTTCGGTCTTTCGAGGAACATCGCAGCTATACTTTCTCGAAAGAAGTATGCCGAGAGGTTACGCATTGCAAGGTTGTTTCGGTGAATCAGAGGGGACTCCTTAACGCAGCATCAGTCAGCTCGGCAAACCTTCTGCCCGTCTATTCTCACAGAGGGCTTCATAGCAGCTCAGGAGACCATCGCAATCGGCTGTGTTTAGAAACAGATCGAATTGCCCGTTCCCGCTCTGCTATTGAAAGCTGCCAAGCTCAAGTCGTTCGTTGCCCTAGATGATTCATGGCAGAGCAGGCTACTGGTGAGGCGCAGGCACCATTTCTTACGCGCTGCATGCACATTCGTAAAGCGAGGCCCCATGTGCCCACGGGGAGAGTAGTTGAGCAGGAGCACAACAGTTCTAGCTGTATAGTCAATGAAGTCATCGCTCCGCAGCGGGGTTCAGCGGACTTGATGTCAAGCGGCACGCGATGCGAGACTCGGGTGATATCGTGCTCTGGGCTTCACAACTCGGTCGCGTTGCATCAGTTCAGCGGGATTTACAGAGAAACCCGCTGTCACCCTATCAGGCGAATATCACCCGAAACAGCTCTCAAAATAAGATTCGCTGTGACATCTTCATTCCAGAGCACGCAGATATGGGGCAGGCGGTATAGCAGCAAAGATACGGGTGTGGGGGAATTTGACCCCCTCATCAAACGGCCGCGCCCTTTTTCCCAGCGTCTAGTTCACAACAACTTGGTGCTTTGGCAAACTACGAAGAACACAGCACAGGGGGGAACGGACATCCGTATACCTTGCTTTAACAAAACATTTTCAGATGACGGGCGCAGGCCAGGTATGAAATATCTCGAACGCTCGGTGTGATGCAGCGGCAAAGCACTAGCGGAGGGGCGCCGTTGAATCGTTTGCAACTTATCATTCTGAAGAAGCTCCTCCAAGTAGGCTCGACGTTATTGGGTGTACGCTGGACTGTAAGCTACTTTCATACTCCTTTGTGTTTTACACAGTTCGTCTTGCTGTTATGCGTGACTGAATACCTAACGGACTAATGATCTCAGTAGTTTCTGCTTCGCGCGCTGCACACGATGATCCTCTAGTCTGAAAGCGGTTTGTCAAAGTCGCGCGCCACACGCATGACTGCAGCCCTTGTTACGAATACCGGATTGATCCGATGCAAGACGAGTATCCGTATGACTAGACCCCAATTTCTCTGAATTGGTAATGGCTATCTGGAAGGGCTAAGGGCTGAAACGCGACTATCATCCCAGTCGTCTACTTTCAGAGCGAATCAGAACCCCATGACGATGTTCATTCCCGCAGACGTCCGGCGGGTGTACCTATACTGCCCTTATGCAACATTCATTCAGACCCCCTACCATATCTGGTAGGCATCGCTCGAAATGTTGCCCCACTAGGTGCTTCACCTCCATTACTGCCGTTTAGTTATCAGGGTCCCCTTCAAGTTCCAATAGCTCCCAGTCCAACTCTTCCATTTCAGTTCCAGAGCAGCTTCCAAAGCGCTCATTGAGCACCCACCCAGCTGTTCCGAGGGCTGTCCTAAACTGCCATACTGCGGTAGCGTCTTGGCTCCTGAGGTATCAAGCGCTACCGACTTCGAGAACCTGAGGTCGCGATCGAGCCGGCCTCAAAAAGCCAAAGGACGCGCGCGACGGACGCTTTATCCTTTCCGGCGGTCCCCGCATCTTTCCATCATCGTTCAGTCTTGGGAAGCTGGAGCTGTCTTTCGGGACCTGTTCGTCATGATCGGGACGCGGCACAATTTTAGATTGCGATGCTTTCTCGACTTCTTCCCCGCGCTCGCTGTCCAGTCATTTCGCCTCTCAGTACCAGCTTCAGCAAGCCTGTCAGGCCGCTCTTCATATCAGTAGGTGAGCTAGTATATGCGATGTGTAAGCCATTCAAGATGCGCTCCAGTCAATCTTCCCGCATATTCGGGCCGACATGCGCCAGACAGACTAGCTGGCAGACTTGGCTAGCTAGCACCTTGGGGCACATTGTGCAGGCCAAGGCCTGCAGGAAACCATATCACAACCGCAGGATCGAGAGCTGAAGGACGCCAGCTGAATGACAAAGGGGAGAGCGATGGTTGGTGGAACTTCAGCATGATGCGCTCTGGTCTGCCTCACCGGCTGACCAGCTATCTGACTGACTATCTGGGTCCCACCATGACCCATACACCCATACATACGCAAATAGGACTGTAGAGCTGTTGCCAAGCATTTTCATTTTCTCCCGTTCATCAGCGCCATCGGTTGCGGCAAAATAGATTAGCTGCGGGACTTTCTAGCTGACTTCCTTTGCGGCAATAGTCTCAATTAGTCACCAACTATCCCAGGCGCTTCAGCAGGTATTTCAGATGGCCCCGTCAGGTATAGCAATAGCCTTGACAGCTGCCGTGGCGTCCTCAGTGCCTGACGCGTGCCCGACTAGGTACTTGCAGCATTCGTTCGTTCCCGAGCATGTAGTACATCGGAACGCTGTCTATGGGAAAGGACCGAATAGCAACGACAATATCGATACTGCTCCCCAATCTTTTTTCGAATTCTGTCGAGAAGGGTTTCGGACAGCTACTTTACCAGAGGAATTCCCATCATCTCGCAAAGATGTATTCGGGAAGCCTCGGAATGACCAATTCTGTAGCTTGCATGCTGGTTTCAAGGAAGGCACGATCGGGAAATACAGGGAAATTAGACGATGTTTCTGTGGGAGCGCAGTAGGCAGGGACGATAGCGAGCTGGCATCCAGGGCTTGCGCCACGAGTGAGGGGGACCCCCGGGGAATCATACCTTATTGGCAAAAAGAATGGGGTACCACGGGGCCGCAGTTGCGACAGGTATATAGTCAACTCGTGAGTTCCGACATTGACCTCGAAGTCGACCGACTCACTTCTCCTCATCGCCTTCAGGACGCTCCAGCTTCGCAAAGATCTGACGGTTCTAGCTGGATCCTTCAACTCATTCTTTGATAAATCAAGACAAACTCACCATGACTACTCCAGCTCTTTATCGACAAGAGTCCGAAATCAGCAAGACGGACACGTCCATCTTCACCGAGAAAGGCGTTGTCGGACATCACGAGCTCGTTGATGTTCCCGACACCATTACCGAGGAGGACGAAGGCGGCAATGTTGGAAGTGCCGCATATGAAAAGTCTAAGCACATGGAGGAACTGGTGAGTGGATGAGCATTCTAATCGCGGACTTACTTGACTCATGCCAACGCCTTCCTCCTCTTCAGACTCCTGCGCAAGCGAAATCTATTTTGCGCAAGATTGACTGGTTCATCTTGCCCATGTTCCTCGTCACTCAGACTCTGCAATACCTCGACAAGTACGACCACCAGCATGTTCAGGTCTGTGTTGCGGCTGACAGACCATTCCCACAGGACCGCTCTTAACTATGCGAAGGTCTTCGGAATGGAAAAAGCGATGGGTCTCAAGGGCAACCAGTTCTCGGTAGCAGTAGGTCTTGTTTCTGAGGCCCCGCTCATTGATACCGGTCTGAATATCTCGCGCGCTTCCAGGCAAGCATCTTCTATGTAGGATATCTCGTCGCACAAGCGCCGTGGGCCTACTTGATCGGTCGCTACCCTGCCGGACGTGTCTTGGGCGTGTCGACTTTCATTTGGGGTCTCGCGGTGGTCACTATGGTCTTCAACCGCAACTACGCAGGCGTACTGGTTTCAAGATTTGTTCTCGGCGTCTTTGAGGCATCCGTTACTCCTGGTTTGTCGTTGATGACTGGTTTCTGGTATACGCGAGCGGAGATGCCTCTACGAGTGGGTCCCGCGTTCCCGACTGTTACGCATCAGTGCTGATAGTCCCTATTCGACAGCAAACGATCTGGTACTCCAGTATTGGCTGGGGTGGAATGATTGGTGCTCTGATGGCTGCCGGGATCAGTAAAATGGCAGACGTGAGTGGTGCACTGCGTGATCAAGCCGCTCGTGATTCAAACTGGTCATTCTCCCAGCAACCCGTTCCTCGATGGAAGTTGATCTTCTACATCTTGGGTGAGCCTTTCTGCTTCAACTGTACTAAGTAGCGAAGGCTTATATGACGGACGTCCAGGTGCGCTCACCATCGCTTGGGGCTTCGTCCTCTGGTTCTTCCTGCAAGACGGTCCTTCAAACGCGAAATTCTTGAGAGAACACGAGCGATGGGCTGCTGTCAAGCGAGTAGCCGCCAACGGTACCGGTATCAAGACCACCAAATTCAATAAAAAGCAGGGTTTGGCCGCTCTTAAAGACCCCAAGGCATGGCTGCTGACTCTCGCCATGTTTGGGTCTTCTGGTGGGTTCTACGCTTCACGGCTTGTGACAAACTGATTGACTAACTCCCTGACGTCTTGCACACAGTCCCAAATGGCGTTCTTACCAATTTCTCTGGTCCCATTATCAAAGGCCTGGGATTCTCCACGTTCAATGCAGCGTTGCTCGACGTGAATACAATTCGAAGCCTCACGAGGAGCTATTTGACTAAGCAAATTATCTTTCAGTGCGCCGGGCGATCCTTCCAAGTAATCGGTCTCCTCATTGCCGGTATTGTCGCCACCAAGTTCCAGAACTCGCGTATCCTTATGTGCACCGTTGGAAACGTCCTTTGTGTCTTGGGTTCGAGTAAGCATCGTGTTCAAGCCTTAGTGCAGAGCTTATAGCTCTATTTAGGCCTGCTGGCATTCCTTCCCCATACCTCCCGATATGTGTGGCCAAGGTGCGATTTCCCAGACGCCTTGTTAGTGAGTTACTCATTTTTTCTTCCTTTTCACTTTCCCAGGCTTTTCGGATTCTGGCTCGTCAACACTCAGTCCATCGGTTTCACCCTCGGACTTGTCATGGTGTCGAGTAACGTTGGCTCTTACAGGTCCGTTCCCTTCCACCGGTCATTGTCCAATTGACTGACCGCCTGTACTTCTCTGCAGCAAACGAAGTGTTACGAGCTCCATGATCTTCGTCGCATACTGCGCGGGCAACGCCGCCGGTCCCGCATTTGTCTACGAATCGGAAGCTCCTAACTACACCTCAGCCGCCGCTGCTATGATGGGAGGATATACGGGAAAACTAATCTGCCATTGCCTACTCGGTTACTATGTAAGGTTCAACGAGAGTTGACAAACTAGGCGTCACTGACTTCGCCGCCTTACTAGATGTGGCGCTCCAACAAGAAGCGAGATGCCGAGTACGGTCCTGCTGATCCTGTCAAAGCAGCCGACAACGGAATGGCCGGTATGTTTGAGATATCCAAGTAACACTCATGATACTGATGTTGACCACTCATCTTACAGGCCAAACCGAGGACGAAAATATCCACTTCCGATACTGCTACTAGACGGTCCAGGCACGAATATGGCTGAGTAACAGACTAAGGAGGAACAGCTGGAGGAACCGGTCAGGAGCTAAAAAATTTGGATTTTGCGTTGTATTCTACATGTTCTTGTGTTATCGAGATCCCGAATTGTTGCTTCATCAAGTTCTGAGTGAACGACTTGCGTGGGCTTCTCATCTTGCGCTCTTTTCATTGCCACCTGTCCACTCCCTGCCGTTATCCACACGCTGTCAGTAGAACCAGTGGCAGGCAACGGATGTTGTGCGGCTCAAACCGCCGCACTGGCGGGGTTGAGAACGATAATCGGTGGAGACGTGGAGTCGATAGAGCAGGATTGAGCCCGACGCGCGGAGTAACAGCGTACTGCCGTCAATAAGGTTCCTCCATGAGCGCGTGATGGGTAAACGGGGTGATGGCAGCTCGTACATGTACACATGCGGCCATGCAATGGGATGAGCAGCAGACGTACACAGGGCTTATAATTGGCCCACGCGTTGCTTTCCAGAATGAATTATTTGATAGGCGTCAAACCGTCGAAGTTAAAATCGGCATTATCTGTTAGGGGCACATCCATCTACCACTCCCGTATACCCCCATCTGGCCCTCGCCATGTAGGATTTCGCCAACTGAAGTCTTTGTTCTCTTCTGCGTTCTTTCGGATGAGCTCTTCATCAAGCTCAATACCAAGTCCCGGGCCGGTCAAAATCTCCACCGCGCCATTCTTGACTTCAAAAACTTCCGGATTCTTCAGAAAGGTAAAGAGATCAAAGTCTCCAGCATTATAATGCATCTGTTATGGACACGTGAGTCAAGGTCGCTACAGCAGTTGAGACTGAACTGACCTTCCAGCTCATCTCGCAGATCAGGAAATTCGGCGTCGAGTATGCAATTTGGAGTGAAGCCGCAAAGGCGATAGGCCCCAGCGGGCAGTGCGGTGCTACACCAATATCGTACGTTTCGGCCATGTTGGCGATTCTGCGCGTCTCGGATATGCCACCGGCATGCGAGATATCGGGCTGAATGATGTCAATGCATCCGGCTTCGAAATACGGCCGAACGTCTTGTCGCGTGAATAGTCTTTCCCCAAGCTAGCGCGAAGGTGGTAAGTCTCTTCTCGACACAGCTTGAAAGGCAGTACTCACAGCTATAGGTATATTGGTTTTCCGGTACAGCTTTTCCATTTCGGGTACTTGGCCTGGTAACAGCGGCTCTTCGATAAAGAGCGGCTTATGAGGTTCCAGAGCGGCAGCTAGCTGCTTTGCCAAAGTCTTGTGTACCCGACCGTGGAAGTCGAGACCAACGTCGATCCCAACGGACTTGACGTCCTTGAGTCGCTCGACAGTAGCTTCCAGTGCGTGAGGTGAGTCCAACCAGCCGAGCTGAAACCGTCTATATGAGCAGTCTGCATTCTAGGTCAAGGCACACATCATGCTCACCGATTCAACTGCATTCATCTTGACCGCCGTGAACCCTTGCTCTTTCCGTGCCTTTGCCTGCTCGAGAACATCAGAAGGGCGATCACCGCCGATCCAACCGTAAACATTGGCTCGTTCCCGACTGCAGACCCGCGTTCAGCCAATCAAGCACGACGGGATAGATCAGGGTGCACTTACACTTTACCGCCCAATAATTCCCATACTGGAACACCCAGTGTCTTGCCTTTGATATCCCACAGCGCGATATCGAGACCAGACAATGCACTCATCAGCACCTCACCACCTCGATAGAAGCGATGTCGATAGGCCGATTGGTAGATGTCTTCGATGTTGGCCGCGTCCCAGCCGATGAATCGCTCTCGAAAATCTGCAAAGGCACCCTCTACGGCCTCCGAGTGTCCTTCCAGAGTGGCTTCACCCCAGCCAACAATGCCCTAAGTCCAAGAGTGAGCTTCAGCTCGGCCTGCATTTGTTCAGGAAGCCTACTTTGCTTGTTTCCACTCGAACAAAGAGCCATCGTGGTCGTACCCGGAAAGTTTCAATCTTGGTGATACGATTGATATTCGAGCCCACCTGCAAGCCCTTCTCGTAAACTGTAGTGGTCGGCCCTTGGTGTGAGGACTTGGCAGTGGTATCGTGCGTAAGCAAGGTGGCCATTTCGAAAAGCTTTGTTACTTGAGGATGTTACTTTACAAACTTTGCGTGGAGGCGAGTGACTGCACTATTCAGATGCAGTCTCACTAAGTCGATCGTTAGCTCGTGTCGGCACGGTTTGAGCCTCTAACCTCGAGTGAGAGTTGTCGGCCCGCTTTTGAATGTCTGTCGAATTGGAGCGAGTTCGGCATGGTATCGGCTTGCTCTGAAGATGACTTGTGGATGTTGTCTCCGGACAGCCTTGCCGGCGGCTTTCGACGGCTAATAAGGATCTGGGAAAGACTTCCCGGGCCGAGAGAAGGTTAGAACGTAACGTAACCGAGGCACTTTTGAGTCCGCGGTTTATGACAATCGGACCGGTCATGGTCAGCTTTCGGTTGCATCACCATCACATCTAGCGTCCCAGTCCTTTCTCTGGTTCTTAGGTCTCCTATCCGCATCCCCTTGCAATGGCTAGTCAGTCTCTCCTAACAAGCGCGAACGCAACTCAGCTTATTTGGCCGACAACGCCAATAATCCTGAGCACCGTCAGGCCGCTTCGGCAGCTTGATCATAATGAATCAGTCTTGTGGCATCCTAGCCTCACTCCAGTCGCCACGCATTCGCTCATTTCGAGACGACACTCCAGGCTGGCGACCTGCTCGAGTTCATCTAAGAGCCTCTGGTGCCTTCTTCTGCCAAAATTTGATGGCCAAATGGGGTCTTTCGAACAGGCTGAGAAAAGAAGATGACAAGCTAGCTTTTCAGGAATCCGTGAGCACGATGCAGGAAGAGAATTGGCCCGCAGTACTCTGGATCGCTGGTAGACTTCTGCAAGAAGATTCTATTCAAGTAAAAGAACGCGGCTGAAACTTCATAATACGAGAATGCATCGAGATGACAATGGCGATGCTGAAGCGGTTCGACAGCCGTACAAGAACCATTCACCCGATACCTCCTGGACTTCTATGCACGGCACGAGAGGCTGTCTGCATTGAGTGTAATCAACAGGGTACCAACAGCGGATGGCTCAGAAGCGCAGTCTGACGATCCTGCTGTGGCAGAAAGCTATAGTCCCCCCTGCAAGCTCCTCTGAGCGCGAGCTCGATTCCGGTGCCAGATAACAAGCGGACCAGGACAGGATGTTCCAAGGCTGGCAAACATTGCAGTTCGCCCGTGCGCTGTAACCCGGAAGTGAATAGAAGACGATCTGCGTTATAGGTCCTCCAAGGCTGAGGTGAGGAAGGGATAGAATCACCTCTAGCCTCCGGCATCTTGCTGTTTCGAATAGCATGAGTACCGCATCTTGTCTCCTAATGTTATGTACAGCAACGGCAGCGTGGAAAAACAGCAGCGTGGTCTTCTCGATAAAAGATCGAAACATAATACAGCAATGCTCAGTTCCGACTTATCTGCCGTCCATCTCCCTGTACCGCTCGGAAGGATCCGGCACAACGAGCGGATCCTGCCAGGCTATTCCATCCCAACGCTCCGAGGGAGCTGACATGGACAAGGGCGCGTACGGTGTATTACGAAATGTCGCGGTACGTGGAGTCATGAACCTATACTCGTACGGTTGCGGCTGATCTGCAAAGTCGTTCGGAAAAGATTGCGGGTATAAAATGTACGCTGTCTCGCTCGGCCGACGTTCGCCTTTTCGATAGTCGCTCGCCTGACAAGATGTTTGCAGTGGGGTTGATGCGCGCAGACTATTTGGCGTAAAGACTCCATCTATTGGACTGAGCGGCTTGTGCAGGGTGAGCACGGAGTCTCTCCGCGGTTGATACCAGTAATCTTGTGCCTTGGTAGCTTTGATCGAGATCGGCATCGGAGGCGCGAAGCGCGAGAATCCCGACGATTTCGCTCGGGGAGTCCGCGATGAGTTGTATGCTTCGTCCTCGGGTGTCGATGGCGCGTCTTGATGAATGACTTGGCCCGGATCCACTTGCTTCTCACTGCTGACACAAGGCTCTCCAGCCCAATTCATGGCGATCTGAGTTCCGACTATACTGGAAAGTCGGGGTTGAGGTGCAAATTCTTGCGATAATTCGTCGCCTCCAGCTTGAGACGGTCTATCAGCGTGGACTTTTACTAAGTCAGACAACTTACTTACCCGAAAGCTTGCTATATTTCTCCATATCTTGCTCGTTGATTTCGCTTGGTATCGCACCCCTCATTGGCATGAACTGAGACTGGTTCATGGACGGCTTATTGCCAGGAGTGGCATTCTCATCCTCCAGAAGCGCCCACATTTCTGCAAGCTCTGCCTCAGACACTCCTACATGGTGATACTCTGCCGGTGCCATGACGGCTACAGCTGGCTGATGTTTGCTCGACAGATCCGGGTAGGGCTCAGGAAGGTGAGGCATCGCTTGAGGATGATCCTCATAGTACGGCAGCCGCATGGCCTCGAAGGTATAAGGAATCACCTCGTCGTGATGCACGAGAAATCCTGGGTGTGAAGCAGGTACGATGTAGCCACCTGTATGTTGATGATAAAAGAGCGGTTGATGTTGGGGTTGATACTGATTCGGGCCGCCAGTGTATCCAGTTATCGAGGGCATTCTTTGCGGATAGGATGTCACTGCGATAAGATGACGAAATGAGTAAGCAAGTCTGGATAGTGGCGACTAGTCTGCCTACCTGTACTTGTGTCCAGACCACATGCGCGGTCATGAGGTTCCTGCTTCACAGAGACGCCCGGAGGGAAGGGTTGCCCGGCAGTCGGGATCTGATACTCGGATAACGGTGTCGGTGCGGGCGGAGTCAATTCCGACGTATCTTGTATTGACGGGTCATCGGGAAGCGGTATCGTCAATACGTGAGCAGGTTTGGGTAATTGGCGGCGTTGTCGCGATTTTTTGCTCTCGCCTGGAGACTTGATGGCATATGCTATCGCCTTGTCTTGAGCAGCTCTCATTTGCCGGGTAGCCTTGGCGAGCTTGCGTTGATCTTGAAAGACGGTGATAAGCGTGGAAGGGCACAGGCCTGTTGTCGTGACTTACGAGCCTTCTCTGCAACAGCCTCCCTCTTGATTCGCTCCTTTTCAGCCTTGATCTGCTCCTGTTGTCTAAGCCTTTCCTCCTTTCTCATCGGTTGGTACTTGTAGTTCGGGTACTTTTGCTGGTGCTGCGGACGAGAGAGGTGAACTTCAGAGTCGAAGCCATGACTTGCGACTCACCTCCAACTTCTTCGCTTCTGCCATCGCCTCGTACTTGGACTTGACCTCTTTGCTCTCCCTCTTCCACATCGTGCTGATGACCTTGCTGATGTCGGCTTGAAGCAGAGCACGTCGATACTTCCTTCCCGCCTCGTTTTTGGTCTGCTCCTTGTCAGTTCCTTCATTGCGACTGGAGGTATCGCTGTCCTTGATTAAATGAAAGGTATTCGGTTCTGGGCTGCCAGATGATTCCTTCAAAGCCGAAACCCGTGCATCGCTTACGTCGGGCACCCGGACCAGCGATTGCTCCTCCAAGACCGCAAGCAGACTCGGTATGGGGTCACCGGCGGCGATTGCCCGAAGGCGCTCAGACCGATAGAGGATCCAGGCATTGGGAGGTCGCGGGGGCTGTCCCGTCTTGGTGCGTGGCCACACGATTGGCTTGCGTTCCTCCGCTTCAGGCGCCGTGTTGATGGTCTCCAATCCTTCCTCTGGATCGGGACTCGATGTGGTCGAGGAGGCATCACCTGCAAGCTCGACAACCGAGACTGAAGAATTGGCTTTGGACTGTCTCTGCAAAGCGTTTGAGCTAAACGGACTCTCCATCGTTCCTTGCGCTTCCCTTTCGAACAATAGAGGCTCCACAGAAGTCATCGATTGGTCGAAAGATGCGACCAATGGTGCACGAGATGAGTTTACGTCGGCAGGGTTGATGGTCATAGCGTACGCGAGACTTTGCGGCCGATACTCTTGCACCGGATAGGATTGCATGACCGGAGGTGGCGGAAAGAAGTAGCTGTCTGATGAGACCATTCTCTGAATTACAGGTGTCTCTGCTGTCGATTTCGTCATTGAATGTCTCGACTGACAAGATGCGGATTGCAATCTGCTACCGTGGTCTCGAGGAGCGTAAGTGCACGGGCTTTCGATTCCACTTGTTTTGGCGAACGCAAGCGATGCCATTTCAAGTCAAAGAATAAGGCAGAAAGGGTTTGCTCCAGACAGATGTTTGCGTTCGTGATGTTCTCAGGACATTTCTCACGCGTTAAGTTATAACGAGCTCCATATCCTGGATGGGTCTTGCCAATAGGAGACTCGCTGTCGATTGTACCCCGAGCGCTCGTGCGACGCCGTTAGTAAACCCTGGAATGCGTGACATATGCGCAGGCTACGGACTAAGGCGAGTCTCGTAGGGAGACTACCGATAGTCCACACACTGCAGCAGAAGCCACTGCTGTACTTCAGAGAGTGTCTCTAGCATACCGCAAAGAGCATGGATCGGGAAGGCAAAGCAGTCCAGGGGATCTCCATAGGAGCGAATGAAGCGTATTGCATTTGCTGAATTCAAGGCTCAAGGTACAGCTGAGGTCCGGATGGATATATGTCTTGGATTACGGCCATCAATACCGACTCGGATCGACTCGGAAACGCCCCACGGCGGACCGCTCGATCCCTCTATCACGGCAGGTCTCTGGGGTGGGGGTAACAGTCAGGACGATGGCAGGATCAGCACTGTATCTCCAAGGCTTAAACAGCCAAGGTGAGAAGGACATACAGTTGTTTAGCTTTTAGGCAACTCCACATTCTCGATTGAATTCCTCTCATCCTCCGGCACATTCCGCTGCCTCGCGAATGACTTTCAGCTTGAATAACTGTCTGCCTGGCTCGCCGGGTGAGTCCGAGCGAGCTTCCGACGTGAGCCGGGCAAGAATATGAGCGAGATTCAGACTGATGGGCGGAGCCGTCTCGTCGGAACCGCTTCTCTCTGTTATTGGTATACACCGTTGTAGCATTATTTTCGACGAAGAACGCTTCCTCGACAAAGTCCTTCGCACTATCGCTCACAGAAATTTTACAAACGGTGCAGGCGTCTGGCGACATGACAACTCACTAGAACCCACAGCAGGCGAGCTAGCTGACCTGTTTGCCAACTTCTCTTCCAATGGGCAAGCTCGTGGGGGTGCATTCAATTGGTGGGTGCGTCTCAGACGTCGCCACGCGCGAGCTCGGCCGACGAGCTCCTCTAGTTGTGCTCCTTGAACGTGACTACAGGAAGCTTTCAAGCCGGACATGAATTCACCTGATAGGTGGAGGTATAGGCGGCAGGCCAGAATAAAGGGGATAGTGAGCTTTGATTGTATGCCGGAATATGAATCTGCTCACGAGCGAGATCATCAGCATGTTTCTGGCTCGCTTGAGCAGCTGATCTGGCCAAGGCCTTATCTGGCCAGTTGCGAGCTTGAAACTTAAGCAGTCTTTCATTCATTCAAATACCGGCTGCCGTGGCGTATTGGCTGAAGAATCGCACGAACTAGACTTCAATATGCCCTTGCTCTTTCGATCCGAGCCACGCGGACATGCGAGACACGCGGTCAAACTCACTAGCGTAACCGAGCGTTTGCACGACAGAAATTGCGGGGAACTGAGAAATGGGCTGGAAATGGGCTGGGCAGGCAGGCGGGTAGGCGGGTGCGACCGAGACGCGTCGCGCGGTCAAACTGAAACGTCAGATCACTGTAATGCAGGACGGTACTGCGGCACTTTGCCTGAACGAGAACCATCAAACTCAAGTCTATTGTTATTACGTAGATGCCGGTTATCTTTAAACGTCTCCTCGTTCCAACAAGCCATTTTGGGACCCTTCGTGGCGAAGGCGAAAGCTGGAGGAAAGCAGCTGAGAGCGCAACTTCTCAAAATCTACTCAGCTCTTGACTCTGATGTCTTTGTTGTGAATGGAAGGGGACGCATACAGCTATACGCCGGAGCCGGTAGAGACAACGGCGTTTTTCGACACGGCTTTCCTTTTGGTTGGGATTGTGGAATGGTTCTGGAACGATTCGACACTGCTAGGTCATGCTGACATTGACGTCTGGCACCTCGGGGGATCTGCCCCTTACCATGTGTCAAAATCCCAAACTCTGAGAGGTCACAGTAGACCTGACAAGCTATCCGTTGATGGGCCACTATTTCGCTTGAGGCGCGTTGAACGGCGTTGAGGAGCTCTCTACAAAGGGACTTTCTTGTTGATTTTGATCCCATCCACGCTTAACGGCGTTCCCCCAAGTGGGAGACTTTCTAATAACCTGGCAGACCATAGTGTGCAAGCAAGTCCTTGAGCTTCAAGGTGAACCACGCCCAGAGCAGTCGTTAGTGCTCCTGAATGGAGAAAGCCAATGGTTTCGCGCTTCGAGAGAAGCAGGTTTACCGAATTGACATACGTTCAATTAGCTTGTAGCGTAGCCGACTAGCGGAATGAGTGGCATGGCTTTAAGTGGCTCTTGGAACGGGATTGCGTTTCCTGCATTTCCTAGCCCCTATCTGCTGACTATCATACATCAACGATTTCATCGACCTGCGACAGTTGCTAGAGCGTTGCGGTGTAGTCTATCACGAAGCGGAGGCAACTAGGATAGTACAGTAAACAATACTGGCGTTCACTCGTTCGAGGGCAGACGGGAGCCAAGACTAACTCATGTCCACATATGATGTGTGGAAAGTGACGCCCACCCCGTCAGGGATCTTGTTGAATTCACTCTTGAGCTTCAGAAACTCGCAGTCGCGACCCGTGCTGCAAACCGCATCAGAGATTTCCTCTTGAGAACAGCTTCGCTTAAGCACAGCTTGAGGTTTCACGGTACTCCTTGGTCCTGGTGAACTTACGTAACCGTTCCTCAGCACATCTCTTGCACGCGAGTATCAAGCGATCAATCGATGTGCCATCTTGACTCGTACCGGACGGTCAGACGCAGTCTAAGAGGTGTGGTGGAACCGTCGAAGACACATGACCAAGTCTGGCGACGTCCCAACATTCGGTGATTGGACGTCAAACGATTGCAGAAACGCTAGTGCCCTTTGAGAATTGGTAACTTTCAAGCCATGTGAAATAATCCTCGCTGGAAAATTGGGTGGAACAGAGTCTAGCGACGAAATGTCTCTCTGCAGAGATCGCCACTATGCCGCACCTTTTTGCCTTTCGTCAAGTCTTCCTTAATATCTGGGTTTGCCGAAGGCCCGAACCTCGACACGGTGTGTTCCTGCGCGAATGATTCCCTCTTATCAAATGCCGAAGTCACTGCTGCGGCTTGAGGCAACGTTATCTCGACATACTGGTCAAGCGGTCAATAAGAATGGCACATACGAGAGGCTCTTGCGTTCGGCCATCAGATGCTGTTGGTCTGACACTGAAGGGACGTGCAGTCGAGGCGCCCGGCACATCAGCTCCAGCGTAATCAGCGACTTAGTCATGAGTTGACATCCATTTACACTGTTGCTCTGCTCATGCTCGACTACATCGTCCCGCACCCCGAGCCCGGTCGCGACTCAATTATCATCAAGGTAATAGCCCGGGCCGATGGTGCCTCGCAAAGGCCACTCTCTGTCAGAGCCTTCTGGGATCTTTGAACGATCTTCCAAGGCGATCCTCCTCGGCGGCAGCTTTGCCTGCTCTTTTACCGCCTCGTCGAGATCCCTCGACATGACAATCTTCAACTTTTCGTTTTCCTCCCTTTCCATTGCTGACAGATTGCACCATGGAGTAACAATCTTTTCCCTTGTACGTTTCGGGCCAAGAGACATAGCGACGGGAAGGCGTTTCCAGCTACGATGCGATGCGGGGTGCCTTGGAGTGCAAAGAGAGTACTCTGGAACAGGATTGAACGTGGTACGAGTTGAAGAAGGGGTGTTCTGAGCATACATGTCGTATGCCGGTATCGGACAACCCTTCATCTCAGGATCGGAGTGCGTAAAGGGCACAAAGCCAAAGGCAGTGCGAAAAGACATGTCTGGCTCCGCATCCCACGATGCCTGAGTCTTAGCTAATGTGCAAATAAAGTCCTCGATGGGCGCTTTGAAACCTCTTCTGATGGGCGGACAGGAAACAAGATAGGTTGGGACTGCTCCTTCCGGCAGAGGTGGCGGATTTGTCGAAGGAGCCTTGCCTTGCATATCCGCGTTGAAGCGCATCTGAGCCAATTCGAATGGAAGATGTTGACGGATATGGCGATGTGACTTCGCAAGCGTACTAAAACTCTCACTGAATGTATAGGGGCAGTCTGGATTAGATGTTAGCAAAATCGGTAAACGAGCTGAACAGAGTCTAGGCCTACCGTTGACAACGCAGGATATGAAGCCCTTATTGCCGTTGACATCGAGATGATGCGAATAGACATGAACATGAAGGGCTGCGATTGTTACGAAGGCCACTTCCGCTACACCAGTCTTGCCACAGTCACCAAAGCGGCAGATGTACGGAAGCCAAGCTTCCTTCGGCTGAAAGTGGACGAGATCAGCTTCGGCCTCTCGGTTGCGCTTTTAGCAACATACCTGGAGGCTATTCATTTCCCTGAGCTCGCTGTGCGAAATCTGTGGGTTGGGTGCTGCTGACATGAGCTTCGTCGGATTCGCGCGGACACTCGCCTTTGTGGACAGTAGGGCGATTGGGTCTGTATCGTCGTTTTCGCTAGAAGAGCGCCTCCCGTCGTATTCGCCCGGAATTCTTCTGATAGCAGCTTGATGCGAGTCTCCCAGACTGGAATTGCGAAACGTGTGAAGACTTGGCGGCTGGAGGGTAGCTGTTGATTTCGGTTTCGGTTTTGGTCGCGGGCGTTGATGTTTGACATGAACCAAGCCCACATGCTACACAAGAGCAAGTCGATCAGTCTTTCGGCACCAAGTGAGATATCTTCGAGAACAACCTTCTCCAGCCCTTCCCAATTATGAAGGACCGCTCCGCACTGTGACCAATCGCAAAAACACGCTCTCCACACTTTTCGCTGCCATTGGATGACATCCTCGAAGGCAAGCTCTTCCGGAATGCGAAAAGGCGATTCAGCGACATCTGGAGTAGCTCGCGCTTCACTCCTCGAGTCTTCCCGACTCTCGTCAAGGTCGTCCGTTCTCCTTGATGCTGATGGCGCTATAGACAAAGGCAACGTCGATGTTGCCGACTCGATGGGGCTCGGCTGAGATATCGGCGGGCCATATCCTGGCATAACGATGTCGTTCAGCATCCAAGACAGTGCAGGCGCCTTCGATTGGGTTTCGCTGTGGCTCTTCTCAGCAAGATCTTGCATTTCAACGTCGGCGTTGACCTTCCAAAGCTCTGTGGACGCGGCCGTTTTTGACCGAATTCCTGTCTGCTTGAACATCCTGTCAGTGACTGCTTCAGCTTCGTCAATGAGACGTGATATTGCGGGTATCAACGCATCCGATGAGACTGGCTCGCTGTCAGAATGCGCAGACAAGGAACCGTTCTTGTCGGGGATAACCAAAGCTGGCGGATTGCCCGGCCTGCCGGAATCTGCTGACAATTCGCCGCGTGCCGAGGGGGCATTTTCGAGAGTGATGTCCATCTGTTCGACCACATTGTCCTGCTGCGCGTGACCTATCCTTTCTTCCGCTGAAGATGCTTTGAATGGAGGCGTCGACCTGATCGGTGACGAATCCCCAGTAAGATCAATAACCTCTCCGGCAGTCTTGCTAGCCTCGCGATTCTTATTGTAAGAAAAAGGCAAATCCGTGCCCGACCGCCGGCGTTTACTCGAGGTGGCGACAGAGGCTGATCTCTCCGCGATTTGCACAGCACTGCTCCTTGCCCAATCCGGCAACGGTGGCCGCTCTTCCTTTCTTTTCTCCGTGACACAGCCTCCGGATAACCAGTCTGGCAATGACGGGATCGGCTTTGCAGGTGGCTTGAATTCAAATGAGAACAGCGGGAAGACGGGCGCTTGTTCAAGAGCGACAAGGGTCCGTGGCGGGATAAGCTGTACGGGCGGTGAAGACATCTGACTTGATGTCGGACTTTCTTGAGCCGTTGCGGGCGAGATGACCGGAGGCGGGCTCCGAATCGTGATTGCTGCGAATGAAGCATGCGAAGAATCCCGAGCGGTACGAGGATTGGGGATTTCGATGGCTTGAACCTCTTTCGTCACAGGAACTGCTGCTGGAACTACCTCAACTGCATCGGTCCGCGGCATCGGTACTCTCTCGCTTGAAGCGAATACAGAAGACGAAGCAGGTGACTCGAATCGCCCGGAAGTAGGAAGAGTTGGCGAAACAACGGCACCCAAAGGTGGTGTCGCTGAAGCGAAACTAACCGCCGACGAAAGGAAGGGAGACACGGACGGTATCTGATAACCTGTTGCTTGGATGTTGGGTGTCGTTGCAGAGAAAGCCGAATGTGGCTGCGCAGGAGCCCATGGTGGTCTGTTTTCGTATGCCGATGGTGCTAATCCTTGAGGAACCGGGATAAGCACATCAGTAAGGCCTGATTCCCGCCTGGGATAAGCCCCAGACGAACGTCGACTTTGTGCGTCACTTGAGCGTCTCCGCCGATTATCCTCTATCTGTTGCGCCGTCAGTACTGCTGCTCCAGCCAACGCGGAAAAGTCATCGGGCGACACGCAGCCATTGTATTCGAGAGGACGCGGATTGACGATCCCTACATCTGGCGATGTCGTCGCTGAAAATGTGGAAGTGGATTGTTTCGGTCCGAAGAGCTGAGGAGATACTGTTCTTGCGGGTGAGTTGCGAGAGGTCGAAGTCATGACTGGCGAGATCTGCGACGATGATGTGTCGTTGCGTGCACCGAAAGCTGCTTCAGCGTACGGCTGCCGGATGGGCGGATGCGGCGACACCGCTTGTTGCGATATCGGCTGGAACATCTGGGCTTGCCGTTCGACCCAAGCTTCTCCAGAGGAAGGATTCCCAGACTCCAAGCGTTCCACCACCGGCGTCATGATCTGTCGCTGCAACACCGCCTCATTCCGTGCCACCAGACTCGTTGCTTCCTGGATCCCTTTACACCCCTGCGGAAGATGTTCCCCAGCCTCTGCATTCAATCGCTCATCAATCTGCGCAGTTATCCGCGAAATATCGGCCTGAGAGACATTATACTGCGGTGCGTACTCAAGCACTTTCCAGAATGCTGCCATCACCGTTCGGACATTGTGACGCTGTTCGACGGATAACGGGATATAACCGGACGTGGCCCCTGCTGTAAATGCAAACGCGATGAGCATCACCTAACTTCCTTTCCCCTTGAGTGCCAAGCTCACAGAACCCCGCCATCTCCGCAGCAGCCAAAGCATCATTCTTGATTCGCGTGACCTGCCTGGTCGTCTCAACGTAGTAACGCGCGACGAGGTTGATGTATTCGGGTCGCGAGATGACTAACGGCGGGCTTGGTCGCCCGTCACCGTTCATGGAGAGTACATCTGTTTGGGGTGTCGGAACGAGTGTGGGCAAAGAGGGCTTGTGGTGCGGCGACTTGAAGACGGTACTTGATGTGAAACAGCTTGTGAAACGCGGCGGATTCGATTGCCTCGCGTTTGGTATTTTGGGCTCGGGCGCACTGCATGAATCATTATTTCATGCCTAGGGATTCGAGGCATAAAACTGCCGCGGCATGGTTCTCTATTACCGTCATATATAGTTTTACATTGCAAGGGATGACCTAGCGCTCCTAGTCCCGCTTGTGGCCGCCGCTGACGCTCAGGTTCAACGTGGACGGCAACTTTTCGCCTCCAACGCTCGATAACAGCCCAACAGAGGCGAGGACGATGGTGAGCAGGAAAATGGGCGCGAATACCAACAAGATGGTTTGGCTTGAGAGAGAAGGTCGTCAACAAGTCGCTCTTCGAATGAGCCAAGCCAAAACTCACAAGACATAGTCCCCCTTTTGGCACTGCGCGCCGACGTACCCACTAGCACACTTGCATGCCCAGCATTCGCCCGTCCTGCTTTCCTTTGTATCGTTGCTCACAAGCACACATGATCCGTGACCGGAACACGACGAGCTGGCATAATCACACGTCCTGTTCGAGGGATAACACATTGGGTTTGCATCGGCCGGAACGGAAGAGTTCCCACCGTCAGAGGGGGCCATGAAGGTTTCGAATAGATCCGAGGCGGATTCGTCGTCGGTGAAAGCAATGTCGAGGACGTCTTCATCGATGGATCGCTTGGATTTGCGGATTGAGGTGGTTTCGCTCGAGGACATGATGACGAGAATCAGCGGAGGCTGATCCGCAGCAGTCATCTGTATCAACCTAATCAGCGACCGATTCCCTTTCACATCGTCCCAGAACGCACCTCTGCCAGAGCGCCCTTGACGCCCATCTGCCCGGCCCTCTGCACCTCTGCATCCGACTCTCCCCTGCTAAATGCATCCACGATGACGGATTCCCAACTAGCACCGTCCGTCTTGGACTTGTCGTCCCATGCAACCCGGGAAGCCAATGCTGCAAGCGCCTCGAGCTGGTCGTGCAGTACCTTGGACGTCTCTGAAGCACAATCAGCGATGGGTCCCAAGTACTAGCAGGGCAAAGGACGAACCAGAAGTACTCTTGGTAAACACATCACCGAGCCACTGGATGAATGCATTCTCCTTGATGTCCAATGATTCGAGAATATGATCGACGACTTGTTCTGCGCGGTTGATGTATGGCTGCAGGAAGGTCTTGACGGACGACGACGTCGATGACAGATAGAATGTCGGGTCCATCGACATTGAGGCAGGCAAGACGTCTGACGAAAAGGTAAGAAGGCATACGACACAAAACTTGCACCGACACTTACCCTCTGCCTGAACATCCCCCTGAATTATTACGACCCTTCCCTTATCCGCCTCATCCACCCCGTTCCCCTGCTGATTCCCCAAAAGATGCACCCACCCTTCATGCCCCTCGGGCAACACCTCATACTCGTCCACACCTCCTTGTGCACCGCCAAGATGATGCGAGAATACCGCCTGCGCTTGGTCGGCCGTGAGGATGGGCGCACGGGCGTGTGTCGATTGGTAGGATTCGAGGGCGGAGGGGGATGGATAGAGGTAGACTTGAATGGGAGAGTGGTGTGTGGATGCCGTAGCGAGAGCGGCGAGGGTGCCTGTGAGGGCGAGGCGTAGGGATGTGCGCATGGTGGCTTGTCGAGTTGTCGAGGAGGTGAGACGGGCCTAGTCGACTGCTGTCCCGAGCACTCTGATCGCCTCGTCGCTGTCGATGGCCGCAATCGCATCATCGCTCGCTCGCCCGCCCAGCCAATCTGCTCGGCCGCCGGACACGTGCACGCACGCACAGCTGCTGCTGCCGTCGCGCCGCCGTCACCGTCTTGCGTAATACCAACGCACCAGTTGACCATGTCGCCCTCTTTCGCGTTCATCCATCTCCCGTCACCAGCGTTCATACCATCACATCATGTCAGCCCAGCCGCAGCAATCCTTCCGCTCCCAACTATCCGGCTTCCGATGGGCAAACTCGGTTCAAGACGACTCTGCTGCAGCACCACCTTCGACAAACCCATTCAGCCGTGTATACAGCAGCATCTCGAATTCCGTGTCGGATTATGTGCCGTTACGCTCGACGGCGAGAAGTGATGAGGAAGAGGCGTATTTCGCATTGTCGGTCAGTCTTGCACGTTTGTACGTGAGTTGAGAAATGTCGTCGGGCTAATATTGCGGTGTATCCGTTTTGACACGTAGAGGTGGGAGAGGTTTCTGGGATTCCTTGCGTGTCTCGCAGGAGGCATCGTTTGCTTCTTCGTTGCCTTTCTCACATTACCGCTCCGTGAGTACTCTTCTCACCTACACCATTAGCCACTGAAAAATAAACGCTGATCCGTCCCGTTGAACAAAGTCGCGTTCAAGCCGCGGAAATTCGTGTTGGCGTTCACGATGGGCTCGCTCCTCTTCATGGGTGGTTTCGCGGTGCTTCAAGGTCCATGGAATCGTACGCGCCTTAGCAGCCTTCGAATTTCTCCGCTCACCAAGCCCGGAATGCGTAGACCTGAAGCATATCATGTCAAAGGAACGACTCCCCTTTTCAGTCGCATACTTTGGAAGTCTGGCGTTGACACTATACTTTGCCCTTGGTGTACGTTTCCATGACTCATCATTATATGCAGTCATCAAACTCAGTGCTCTTTGCATTACCAGCTTAAATCAACGATCGGCACCCTGATATCCGCCATCGCTCAAGTATGTCTTTTCCCTCCTGCCCCGCCAAAGCTATCTCCTTTCTGACGCCTCACTCCAGGTAGCCGCGCTTCTGACGTACCTAGCAGCGTACTTTCCCGGTGGGGTCACCACGCTCCGATTCGGCGGACAGATGGGTACGTCCCGTTTTGACGCCCCGACTATTCGAAATGACAAGCTGATGGCTGGTCTCATTGATAAACGAAATAGCGCTGCGTGGGGCAGGAAGCGTCTTGCCGTTTTGAGCTGTCGTCATCGAGGAAATGCCTCGTATAGGTTGATGATGGATTAGGGTTATGAGTATACTTATCCTTTCCAGCCTTTTCGCCGCGTTTCGGTGTGCTCTCTGCGCGCAATCCAGGTTCGTCTTTGAGAATGATGTCTGCTCGCCGCGTTTTGGGTGTGCTCTCTGCGCGCAATCCAGGTTCGTCTTTGAGAATGATGTCTGCTCGGAGAAAGAATTTCGCATCCTCCGCATTGAAGCGAATGCCGGCCAGCCGGCAGCATGAGTTCTCAAACCTGCCGCACAATCTGTGCAGCGCAGCAGGATAAATCGCTTCAGGAGTAATAGAGATGCTAAGAATGGATGCCGTGACAGTCTAGCTTCATGACCTTTGAAGCGTGTCAGTCATCGAGCGTAAAGCATGTACACCATTTCAACACCTTTGGCATGCGAGTATCACGAGTCGACAGAGGGCTATGAACGTAGCCGTTGTCGTATGAATCTGCATCCGCTCACCTGTCCCGATCGCGGACCTCCTGTATATTGCTCGCACGTCGTCTTCTTCACCTTGCGAATGTGTCAACGGTAACAGTCCTCGGCCAAGATACAGAACCACGAGGTTCTTCTCGCCATATGTACGTCCTCCTTCAAGCCCATCCCGATCTCTCTCCCTGCCTGACCGCGCCAGACATCCGAAAGACATTCCTCGATGAATCAATCGACATAGCACACCGCCTGACAAACCCGGGGACTGCCTCCGTCTCGTCATCATCGCGCATACCATGTCATTCGAAATAGACTGGAGCCTTCTCGCCGACTCGCACACCCTTGCCGACTCATTCATCCACAAGCTCAATAATGCTCTCTCCAGTGCTTCCCGTCCATCCTTTCTCGGGCCGATTCAAGTGACAGAATTCGATTTTGGCACCGTCGGCCCAGACATCGAAATCAAGGATATCGGTGATGTGTGGAAGTCATTCATCGAGGATGATGAAGAGGCCGACTCGCAGGACGGGAATGGTGTTGGCGTGAATCGCAAGCCGGAGCATAATACAGGACCGGACGGTCCGATCGCGTCGGCGGAGCCATCGGTCTATGCGTACGGCCATTACGGCGACGAGAGTTGCAGCCGCAGTGGCAGGCATGATGAGCGGTATGATGCCATGGCTGGCAGATCGCGGCGTGGAAGCCAAGACCTACGACAACAGAAAAACGGACGCCGAGCGAGTATCCAGCAGCACGTCATGCTCAATGATGATGACGAGACTGGCAGCGTCTTTAGCGGCATGCTTTCGCCGAGAGTCAGCCTGCACCGTTTCGGCGCTGGTATCGGGCTCGGTTCAGGGATGGGCGTCAACTTGACCGGCGCCCATGGCAATGGACTCGCGCATTCGGGCTACATCACGCCGGCGCTGAATCCGTCGGTTTACTCGATGCCCCTCTCGCATACCCGCGGCACTAACAGAAAAGCCGGCGCCAGGCATTCGCAACATCCTGCACATCATTTGCCATACCTTCAGGACCCGTACACACGAACACACGACGACATGGGCGAAACACAGCATACACCGGGTTTGACGACAGGCCACGCCGATACGCCAATTATGGATGCCCCGCTCGAGCCGCCGCAGCCGCAGCCGCTCCCGTCCATTCAGCTCCTATTGCATTTTGCGCACACGCCCAATATCCATCTGACGATCCTGACCTCGCTCCAGATCAACTACCCTTCGCAAATGTTCATGTCCTTGCCGCTCAAATTGACGATCACCGGCCTCTCCCTCAACGCCGACATGGTCGTTGCCTTTAATGGCGCCAAGAAGCGCATACATCTGTCCATCATCGACGACTTTGACCCGACGACCCCGTCCATGACGAATTCGCTCGCGAGTTCCGCCGTGCATAGTTCCGAGACGAGCGAGATGACGCTCTCGGGCGCGCCGTCGCTCGGAATGCAGGCGAATATGCAGGACGATCAGTTGGGGGCCAATCAGATGTACAATAGGTCCGGGGCATTGTCAGCTCAGCAATCGGGCTATGCAACCCCAATTCAACCTTACCAATATCAGCCTTACAACCCGGGAGTCCCCCAAACGGCATCGACGATCCCGGAACCCCTGAAACCGATAGGACAGCGTTTACTGCCGGCCCTGCAGATCGACAGCGAGATTGGACATGCCGATGTGCACGTGCTGCGCAATGTCGGCAAGGTGGAAAAATTCATCCTCGACCTTGTCAGAAAGACAATGGTAGATGAGCTGGTGTATCCGAATTATCACACCATAGCATTGTAGCCGCGTACAAAGACCAAGTCTCTGTTGCATCGAGGCAAGCGGAGACATTATTATTGCATGATGACTTTCACTATTCTACTTTGCTACAAAAAGATACGCGGCGTATATCTGGTACATCAGGGGATCTTCTCTTTACTTGTCATCTATTCACATCCCGAATTTAGAGCTCGGCCTTGACGGACGCTGATGCCTTGGCAGACTCGGACGCCAACTTGGCGCTGTACGAGCTGGCCGACTTGGAGGCGGACGAGGCGCTGGCGCTGGCGACGGACGAGGCACTGGCGGCGGAGAGCGATGCTCGCGAGTAGGCCGAGCTGAGGCTCTTGCTGACCGAGCTAGCCGAGGCCTGAGCGGCCTTGGAGGCGGAGTGCGCAGAGACGGAGAGCGAGCTGGAGGGGGACGTCAGAGAAGTCATTGAGAGTGAGCGCTTAAACTCACGAAGACAAGGATGAGGCGCTCTTGCTGCCAACCGAGGCCAAGCTCGAGGCGACCGAGGACGCGGAGGAGGCTACTGATGCGGCACTCGACGAGGCGTAGGCGGCGGCACCTATGCAAGGGTTAGTATGCGACCTGGTATTCGCGGCAACCTGACTCACTCGAAGCGGACTTGCTGGCAACGCTGGCAGCGGACGAGGCCGAGGGCGAAGCGTGCTTGGAGGCGTAGGCGGCGCTCTTGGACGCTTCAACGGACAGGGACGAGCTCAGCGAGCTGGCGGCCGAGGAGGCGCTGGCCGAGACCGAGGAAGCCGATGCTCTGTAAAAGGTCAGTAACGAGCGACTCAGGGCGCTGATGCGACTCACACTGCGGAGGCCGAGGCGACGCTAGCGGCGCTGCTGGCAGAGGAAGCGAGCGAAACAGCGGAAGCCCTGCAGGAGAGTCAGTATGTTTCCGCACTCTCACTCAATCCACTCACGAAGCAGCCGAGACGGCTGAGACACCGGCACTCGAGGCGCTGGCGATGCCCTTTGAGAGCACCTCTTCAGGCGAGTGCTTGGACACTCCCGTCAATGTCTCCAACACGGCCGCCAACTTTTCTTCGGCATAGTCTACGCTTCCACCGACGGCCTCTCGGATCTTGGCGAGCAAGGACTCGATTCGCGAACCGGCCTGCACGTATCGGATTCGGACCTCGTGTACGAGCGAGGGTCGGCTGGTGTACTTGGTGTCATCCACACCGTGGTCTCGGAGGTACGCTCGGAGTCGCGCGTCGGGCCAGGCAAGGTAAGGGGCGTCGGCCTTTTGGTGGTACTTGTCGCTGATCATCTTGACCATTTCATCTCGGTTAGCCTCGTAGTCGGATTTGACTATGTTGTGCTTGACGAGCCAGTCTCGGAGCTCCGAGTCGTACCATCCGGAGAAGATGGTCGACTTGGCCTTGCCGTAGTTCTAGAGGGGCAAATTGTCAGCGCGGACAGAAATAATAAGCGAATCGACTCACGTCGGCCAACAAGGCAGAGTACTTTTCTCGCGAAAGGTCGGCGGCATCCGAGCTAATGACGCCCTCGGATACGAGCCACTGACGCATGCTCTCCTTGTCCCATCCGGAAAAGACGGTCTCCTTGGCGTCCCAATAGTTCTTCTTCATCAAGTCGATCAACCTGTCACGCTCGTGCGGCGGGTGCAAGATGCCGTGGGCGACGAGCCATGACTTCAAGTAGTTGTCCGACCACGAATGGTAGATTGGGTCGTTGACCTTGGCATGCCAGACCTCATTGACGCGGCCGAGCAAGTCGGTGCGTGAGTGGTGAGGTTTGGTCTCGACGCCGTGGTCTTCGAGCCAAGCACGAAGACGGTTGTCGTCCCATGTCGAATAGACATAGTCCTTGGTGGCGTCCATCGAGCTTTGCGCCTTGGCGGATGCGTAGCCGGCGAGCGAGGAGACAGAGGAAGCGGCAGCGTAACCGGCAGAAGTGATCGAGTCGCCGGCGCCGTAGTAGGCCGAGGAGATGGACGAGGCTGCCTGGTCGGTCGGGTGGCCGTAGACGGCGGTGGAGACGGCCGAAGCTCTGGAAGGATGTCAGCGAGGCTTAGATGACCGAGGCTATGCCGACGTACCGTTGCTTGGCAGCGATTCGCATTTCCTCAATGGTGCCGGCGGGAGAGATGATGCCGTGCTCCAAGAGGTATTCTCGGAGTTGCGATTCGTTCCATCTGGAGACGAGGTGTCAGTCATGTCGTCTATTGTGGAATGTCTGCATGCGAGGAAGAGGATGAGAGTCCCCTTGACGCCTCCTTTCGGGTGAATCTCGTGACAATTGGAGAGGGGCGATCACATAGTCGTGCTGCTTCGACAGGAGGATGTCGCGTTCGACGGGACCCTTTCGTCGTCGCTTCGAATGGATTGCCATCTCCGCATGCTCAGAGAGCAATGCCCAAGGCGATCGGAATCCTTGTGCGAGGGGTCTCCGCATCGCGTGACACCCCCCAAGACGTATTCTGCCGTCCTTGCTCGCGGCGAGGTCATTCTCGCTTCGCTCAAAGAGGCAAGGAAAGCTCGCGCGCCATAGGGCGCGCTCGGGGATTTCTCGCCTGCGGCGCCTCCTATCCTCGCTTCGCTCGACGAAAGGGATCCTCGCTTCCTCTGGTCGCTCGAGGGTTTTCCAGCCTGCGGCGCCTCCTATTCTCGCTCCCTCCGGTCGCTCGGCTTCGCTCCTCGGTACTCACGCATCAATCGTCTTCTCACTGATCGCCTCGTAATACGCCTGCGCCGCTCCCGCACCCCTCGCGCCCCGCTTGGCGACTCCATCCAAATTCTCCTGAACGAGCTTCAATGCCTCTTCCTTACTCAGCGTTCCCTTGGGGAGGGCAATCTGATGCTCCTGCAGCCATGCCTTTGCGTCGGCCAAGCTCCACGTCGAGGGATCCGTGGCCTTGGGGTCGGTGCCGAATACTTTTGCGTGTGTGCCGACGAGGGAGCCGGCGACGAGGACGGTAGTGGTAGCGAGTTCGAGCTTCATGGTGTTGTAGCGATGTGTATGTATTTCGAGAACAGAGGCAAAAGGGAGGGCCCAAACCTGCGTGCGAGGCTTTATGCGTGATGATGCGAGGGGAACCGAGTGGCTGGATTGACGTCATCATCGGCGCTCGTCATCCATTCCGGGCGCCCCCGCTGCGAACAATCATCAACAAATTAAAGTGACGTGCGCTTTTGCGGAATCAAACGCGGAAAGGACCCCCGCTCCCTAGGGACGCGCGCGCAAAGACGCCCCGCATCTCTTGCACGCCTCGGTCATCGACTCGGTCGCAAAGTGGGGACGGGCGGTCCCTATGGATGGATGGATCCAAGAGCGACCTCGACTGGATCGCCCTCTGCGCGACCACCGTACCGCAGCTTGGTCTGCCTATCTGAATGTCGTGTCCAACATTCCATAGCCTCTCTGCGCAGCCGGCGTGCATTGCCCGACGGCTACGCCAGTGATCGTCTCCCCTGCCTATGAGACCTTTGTCGAGCCGTCATCAAAATTATGCCCATCCTGGGCTCACGTCAATACAACCCTAAAGCCTATCCTCTGTACAACCCTCGCCCGCCCTTTGCCTCAACTCCTTCCCGCGATCGCCGCCGCGGCCGCTTTCCCCGCCTGCCTTCCGCGCCTGCCAAACCCATTCATCATGGCCACATCCCCTTCCCTTTCAAACTCGTTCGCGACTGCGAGACTCTTGAGATCTTCGAGCGGCTTGCCCGGCGTCCACCCAGGCACTTTAGCGTACCCAGACATGGCAGGGCTTATCCTAATGACCGTCGTATTGTTCGGACCCGACGTCGACGTGCTGCCGTTCCCGCCTTGCGTGCCCTGAGCAGCCCTGCCGCCCGCATCGCCCGCGGCGGATTCGAGTCCCGGCGTGCCCGACTCGTAGTCGCCTGCGGCACCGGCACGTTGGCCTCCTCTGCCCCTGCGTGCGTTTTTCCCGACCCGATCGGGCTGTGTTGGAGGTGGCATGACGGCGAGCGAGTACGGCAAGGGGGAAATGACGTGGTCGATGCTGAGCGAGGTGCCGAGTGAGGGCGGGGTAAACGATGAAAGGAGGGAATCGGCTTGTTGCACGAGGGCGGCGAGGGCGGATGGCGGTTCGTCCGTGGAAGGGTAGGCGGCGGGTTTCGTGGTCGGACGCGATCCGCGTGAGCGGGACGTCATGTCGTTGAGCGTATCTGACGCGTGGGGGACTCGTCAGATGTGCGCTGGGTTTTCGCGAATGGCTTTTCGAAAACTCACCCGCCACAATGTCATTCGCCGTCTCCTTGTCTTCTCGTATTTTGCGCCGCCGCTCTTCGAGCCCGTCCAGCAACCGCTGCCGCACCAACTCGCGGCTCTTCTTGTACTCGTCCTGTATCTTTTGCCGCTCGACGGCATACAGCTTGCGCGCGGATTCCATTCTGCAGAGGCCATAAGCCGGGGTTTTGGGAATGGTAGAGGGGGGGGCGAAGGAAGCTCACTTGTACTCGTACTGCGTATCGATACTGTCGAGCCACGCATCGCGCTCCAGGCTGATCATGTACATGGGCGCCTGTAACGACACACTCGTCGACGGGTCCCTGAGCAAGGCCTGATTCCGCGCAGCAAGATCGCCCGTCACGTCCGTATAAATCCTAGTCAAGCGAGCGTCAGCCCACCCAACGAGCAACACCTGGGACGGGAGAAAAGGACCCACTGCTGGAAACTCTGAATCTTCTCGGCATGCTGTTTTTCAACCTTTTCGATAATCTCGCGGCGCTTCTTGTCGCGTTTCGACTCGTTGGCGCTTGGTGGATGGGCCGAGAGCGGTACTGCTGCGGCTGAGCGGTTCATGGTGAAGGGTAGGGGGAATGAGAGACGGGTGGGCCAGGGTATCTCGCTCCATCGCCCGCGGTCCTCGTCGAATTCAATCTCTCTCTCTCTCTCAGAGAGAGCGAGGTCGTCGCCGGACGGAAGCAGCGGGGCGCGGATCCAAAAAGTCGACCACGCACGGCGGCCGGCGTCGGGTGGCGAACGAAGCGAGCGTCGTTGAACAGGGCGTCTTCATCGTCCCACCACCTACGTCGGATCCAGACCAACAAACAGCCCACTCAGCAACCCCTCACCCATGTCTGCACGCCCACTCGACAACATCAACCCGACCATCGTCGTCCCGACCAACAGCGCAGGCCCCTCGGCCCAATTCTTTACCAAGGCGAGTCAAAAGATCCGACTGGAGCGTCTCTGGCGGGACGAGAGCAGCGGCGACGCCGAGGGCGCGGACGACGACGAGTTTCCCGTGCTCGGTGATGCCGAGGAACGTGAAGAAATTGACGAGCAAGAGGTTTTCGGTGGGTGTTTCCCGCCTCTATCGATACATCCCATTCCCTGACGGACCTCCCCCCCCCCGCGCGCGGCCGACCAGATCTCCTCCGTTCGATCACGGACCCGGAACACCCCTTGACGCTCGAACAACTCGCCGTCGTCTCGGCGCCGCAAATCAAGGTATCGAATAAACGGGGCGCCGAGCGGGTGTTGATTGAATTCACGCCGACGATCCCGCATTGTAGCATGGCGACGTTGATAGGTGCGGTCTCCCGGTTTTGCGCGCGCGCATATACGTGAAGCTGATGGGACGTGGTTCCAGGATTGACGTTGCGCGTGAGACTGCTTCGTGCGTTGCCGCCGCGCTACAAGGTCGATATCCGAATCAAAGAAGGCGCTCATCAGAGCGAGAATGCCGGTGAGTATCGTCCCCCGCGCGCGTTCGGGGTACGTCAGCCCCAGGGGCATGCTGACGCCGAAACCGTCCAGTGAACAAGCAGTTGAATGACAAGGAGCGTGTACATGCGGCGCTGGAGAATTCGCACTTGTTGGGCGTGGTGGAGGGATGTTTGGCGACGGCGCACAAACGAGGGGGAACGGTGGGCGTGTAGGGTAGGGGGTCCACGTTACGCGCGGGGTCTCGTTGTATTGCATTGTTGTATCCATAGTACAAGGGAAATAGGCATCGCAAACAGCCGAGGGAAGCCGACGCAGGGTGCGTGACGCGGACGGATCTGAGCGCGCGATAGAAGAGCATTCGCGATCGGAATTCTGCTGGGTCAAAGGTTCCAAACGTTGACCCTATGGCGCAACCTTTGCCCACAGGACACGCGCCCATGTGATCGATTGTCATTATGTATGCAATACAGCCATCTCCCGTACAAATACAATGGCCAGATTCCCAATCTCTGGTGCGACAAGCCAGCCTAGGCACCGGTGGCCATCTCGAGCTTGATCTGGGCGATCGCCTTGGCCGGGTTCAAACCCTTGGGACACGTTCTGGGGCAGGGCAAGGCACAGTCCGCGCGTCAGTGAATGGCACACGGGGGAAAAGGACGACGACGACGACGACGACGACGCGCGCGCACGGACACTCACCGACTACAGTTGAAGATGGTGTGACATCGATACAGACTCAACGAGTTCTGCATCCTTTCCTTTCGTTCAGCGCCGTACGAATCCCGCGAATCCGCCATCCATCGGTACGCGGCCATGAGTGCCGCCGGGCCGAGGTATTCATCCTGGTTCCACCAGTAGGAAGGGCAACTTGTCGAACAGCACGCGCAGAGGATGCATTCGTACATGCCGTCGAGCTTTTTTCGGTCTTCGACAGACTGCAAGTGTTCTCGGCCCTCGGGGACATTGTCGTTTTTCAGGAACGGTTCGATGGATTTGTATTGTTTGTAGAATTGGGTGAGATCGGGGACGAGGTCCTTGACGATGTACACTGCGGGGGACGCGCGCGGACGGAGGAGCGAACAGTCAGCAGGATGTCACGCGCGGGCGGCAAGGGCGAGGGCGAGCTTGCCCAAACCAAAAAAAGATGCTCACTGTGAGGCAACGGGTAAATCTTTTGCGGCTTGGCCTCGTTCCTGTCAATCCTGCTCAAACACGCCAACGTATTCACGCCATCAATGTTCATGGCACACGAGCCACAGATACCCTCCCTGCACGACCTCCTAAACGTCAATGTCGGATCCAAGTCATTCTTGATCTTGATCAACGCATCCAACACCATGGGCCCGCATTCGGCCAAGTTGACCTGATAGGACTGGAGCGTCGGTTTTTCCGAGGGCGCGTCCGGGTTCCAGCGGTAGATTTTGAATTCCTTGAGTTTCTGCTGCGCCGGGGTCGGCGCCGGGGCGGCGTGGAGGAGGGGCGCGGTGGTGGAGAGTGCGCGGGCGGCGGCGGTGAAGCCCTTGGAGGAGGAGGAGGACGCGACGAGGCGGGAAGCGGTGCGTGTGGCGAGCATGGCGAGTGGTGAGTGGTGTGTGGTGTGTGGTGTGTGTGGTGAGTGGAGGGAGGTTGCAGGAGATGAATGGCAAATGGCCAACTAGTGATAATATCCCTGCCCCCCCCCCCCTCCCTCCCTCACTCGATCTCCCCCGCGCGCTGCCCCTGCCCTGCCCGAGTATTCCCGCGTGATCGAGCCAATCGGCAGGGAAGCATTAGAGCGGGTGCGCCCGATCCCCTTGGATGGCCGGAAACCTGCATTCCGGCGCCCGCGCGCGCGTCTTGTAAGGGGGGAGGGGAGCGCCCGGCCCCCTCCCCCGATTGTGGCTGTCACCCGCCCAGCCGCCCAGCTTGCCCCCCCCCCACCCGGCGCTGCTTCTCTCTTCTGGCCATCGTGAGAGCCAATCATCCTCCCGCGCACATCCCCCCACCACCCAGCAGGCAGCAGCAGCATCCCTCCCGGCGCATGTTGGAGCACGATCTATGCAGAGATGGACCATGGCCATCAGCATCATCAGCATCATCAGCATCATCAGCATCGGCATCGGCATCAGCATCAGCATCAGCTGACCAGTCACCTCGACGGGTATCATCATGGTCATTATATCGACCATGGCCACGACCACGACCACGACGACGCGAGCTTGGACGAGTATGTCAATCTCGATGGACACGCCGGGAACTATCATGCAGAGGGAGAGGGAGAGCACGAGAGGGTGAGTACGCCGGGGCGTGCCAACGCCCTACTTATACTGACGCTTGGCCTCCCGCGCGCGCGCGCGCAGACGGAAGACGTCAACGCACCGATAGAACTCCTCCTGAACGCTATCCGAAACTCGCCATCGCCGCATTTTCCACGCGACGGCCAAGACGATACCACCCAGGCGTACGATGACCCCGCCGTCGATGCCGTTCCCTCGCAGTCAGACTTGGCCGATGCGTATACGGAAAAGTACCTCGGCGGCGGCGACGGCGGACAGGAAACGCATCAGCATCATCATGACGACGAGGAGACGCAGGGGGGCGAGTATGTGATCGAGGAGGCGTATCCCGATGGAGAAGAGTTTCGTGGTGAGACGAGGCGTGACGACCATGGGCAGCAGGAGCACGAGGGCGCCGAGACGGATGGCGTAGAGGACGAGCAAGGCGAGCCGGGCGGGGAGTACGTCGAAGAACGACCGCTGCCGCCATCATCTGCCCTCGCATCGCCGGCCTCGTCCGGCATGGCCAACGGACATGGAAAACCGCCCACGACGAGCGAACTCGAGCGTGTGCTGAGGACGTTTACGGATGCGCGTGGCGCGGCAGGGCCGTCGTCGACTCCACCACCGCCACCCGGACCATCAGCACCAGCACCAGCACCACCACCGACGAGGCGGAAATCCCTTGTTCATTCTTTACCCTCGCGCGCCCTCGTCGACCCGCAACTCACCCCCGCCGCCGCGCCCATCATCCCTCAAAAACGCAAATCACGCGACACCCCACCCGCCGCCGCCGCCGCCGCCGCCGCCGCCGAGGTCTTGCCCTCTGCCACATCT